>OX638303.1:9720236-10086028 GCA_951812265.1 Taphrorychus bicolor | reverse complement strand
TTTGTATCTCTGACAAGACTTACAATTTCGGACATATCTGGCAACATATCTACCCATTCCAGGCCAGTAATAGCGAGATGCTATTCTAGCGGACGTCTTTGCTATTCCAAGATGTCCAGCGGTTGTTCTGTCATGATTTTCCTCCAAGACTTTTCGGCAATCTTTCGGCACACATATTTTCCAAGGATTCATCTCGCTTTCTTTATCTGCGAAAGATCCCAAAAATGACGGTATAATTGTCCTTCTCGTAGACAATTATCAGGAAACGCAATGGGATTTGACTCTAAGGCTGATTTTTTATTTCTCGGTACCAATTACAAAGATTAGTGTTCTCCAGCAAACACATCTCTTCTAAATGTGCCTCGGTTAAATCAGTTTTCACAGGGTCTCTTGAAAGTGCATCCGCTACTTTATTTAGAACTCCTTTACGGTATTTGATTTGTAACACTGGAGCTTCGGTAAGATTCGGCTTTAACTGATTACAGTCTTTGAGTCGAGTCTTTTCATCTTGGCTTAACTCTAGTGACGGTTTAATATTTCCAGCTCCCAGATCCTCAATAGGACTACAAATGGGTTGAGCGGACGGTAGTAGACGATTACGGAAACGGATCTGGCTACTTTGTTGATCAATAGTGAATGGATTGCGGGATAGTATGTCCATTCCTATTACAATTTCGCTTCGTAGTTCAGGTAGGTGGGCGAGGTTTTCGGTTATGGTAACATTTCCTAAGATTAACAGTACCAGAAAGGCTTCTTTAATCTCGACCATGGTTCCGTTGGCCACCACAGCGTTATCTATGGATGGTCCAACCTTAGAACTTCCTAACTCTAAACAAACATGAGCGAGTTTGTCTCCTAAATAGGAACAAGCAGAACCAGTATCGACTAGGGCGCTGTATGGCTTTCCATACACAATAACGGAAATATGCGGACGGTTATCGGTTATCGGTAGTTGGTTATCGGTTATCGGTAGTCGGTTAACAGTGGAGGTTTTGTTATTCAGGGATCGAGTGGGCCTCGGATTATCACAATCCCGGTTCAGTTTTCCCTTCTCTGGCACATACAATCGCGGGTCAAAACTCCTTCAGTTCCACACCTCGAACAGAATATTTTTGATTCGTTCCGGCATTCGGTCCTAACGTGACCCACTTCTCCACATCTGCAGCATAGTGGTCTTCTTCGTGTCAGCACCTGGTTAGTCGTCTGTCCCTGTATTGGTGTATTTGGTTGGAGTCTTTGTCCAACTCCCGTATTAGCTGTTCTTTGAGCATTGCTTCGGCTAGAAGTTTGCTCTGATTGATGAGACCTTTGGGGTCGCCGTAATGCACTTGTCTCGTTCCGAGAGTTTTGAATTAGTTCATCGAATAGAACTTCTATCTCTCTCACCACTTTTGTGAAGCTCATTACGTCACAGTAGTAAGTTTTTCTCATTTGTTGTTGGTACTCAGGTAATAGGTTACGGTATAGCCACTGCAACTCTTGACGTTCATTAATCCCTCCATGCCTACGGACTAGAGTCTGTAACTCGGTAATATAGCGGATAGTCGGTTCGGTACGTCTTTGCATTCTGCGGCTTATCTCTGTTTCTAAATCTTCCTCATAATTTAAAAGAAAATAGAATGAACGGAAATCAGACAGAAAATCCTGCCAATTATGCCAGAAGCGTCTATTGTTTCGGAACCATAGAGCCGCTTGATCTCGGAGCAGTTCCGGCATATGAGGGAGCAATCGATTTACGTTAACGTCCTCAGCAGTGCAGATTTCCTGAAGACGTTCCATAAAACCTACAGGGTCGGTGTATCCATCGAAATGGATATTCCACTTATGTACCTTAATCGGTAGTTGTAACATTTGCGGAGCATTTGAGGCAGTCACAATCGGTTGGTTTTGTAATTGCAAAGGATTTGGAATCTCGGAAAAGCAAGATTCGGTATAAGTAGCAGACTGTCTGACAACCCTTGCAGTATCTTCACCCTGTAGCGGTGCAGTAGCGGTAAAGCGTTGACGCAAATTCAGTTCGGTATTCAGATTCGGTGGCGGTACGGTAACATTAGTGGGCAGATGGTCAATCCTCAAATTATGGATTGTTGACCGTACTTGTTCGGTTTCGAATTCTGATTCATCTTCGGTATCATGTGGAACAAGTGTTGGTCTTATACGACTTCTCAAGTACCTTCGCAATCGCTTTTTTAAGACTCTAACAGTTCCGGTTATCTCCAAGTTAAACTTCTGCAGTTCACGGATCAATTGCGCTTTGCTTAATTGATTTACTAAATTTATCTCAGATTCTTCGATTAACTGCAGACTTTCATTCGGGTCGGTTAATACCGAAGGATTTCCAGATGATGAGGGTTCCAAAACGGAGAAAAAGAAAAGTCGGTGTAACCACAGCTTTAAAATTGACAGCAGATGAACCATCACCGTAAAAGGTTATACTTAAAAAAAAAATTGTTGACAACAGACTTCAAATATAATCTGAAAGACGTCAAGTTTGAGGAGGTTAATTTTTAGAAATGGGGCCCCCTTTTTCGGAATAAAGTACTCTAGAAGCAGAATATATACGGTATGTGGACAGAAATTGATAGACAAGTATTTGAGCAACAAGAAAAGAACGGTAGGGACACGAATAACAACCAACTTTTAGGTCTAAGATCAACGGACGGTGAGCACTTTCGCACAGACGGAACTTTCACTCCTGAAGACAAAACGGTCCCTGCTCGGGCGCCAAATTTGTAAGGTAATTTCGGGGGGGTTCTTTCTTTGAAGGATTACTATGAGGATTTTGAGTTATTTTAATTACGTAAAAAGAAGAAGTGTCTCGGGCGCCACCCTCTATGGGTTTTATGTGGTAGAGGGGCCACCGAAGAAATGCCTAACGGGTAAGCCTTTAAACAGTGGAGAATGAATCCCAGGATATGTTGTTTTATTATTAGAGGTGAAAGTCACACACACGCATTCAGTCCACCAACAGATTCAAAGATTTAGTAGTCAAGATCGATAATTTATTATCACAATATTTCCAACTAGACAGATAAGAAACTCTTGAACTTTATAATAAATCTACAGAAAGTCTAATTCGGAAAGAGAAGGGTATGGGTGAGAAAATAGGAGGAGAATATTGTTACGATTCGCAGCAACGCCGCATGGGAGGCGGGGCAACGCATGGGAGCGTGTTGGTTGGTGGAGCTTCACGACCTATCCGCGCTGCGTCATGGCTGACACGAGTGATTTATTGCTCGGCTGGTTTAATCTAGAAGGCAGTTGTTTACAACCGTTTTTTTTTTATGTGAGATTATTCAAGAATTCTTCATAGATTATCCAAATAGATGAAAAACTGACATAGGGGGCTCTGAAGGAGGAAATTTGACATTTCAAAAAAAAACTCCCAAGCCCCCACCCCATCTAAAAAGTGCCGGTGTTGGCCGATTTCGGCGATTTCTACGCGGAAACAGCCGAAATGCCGAACTCGATTCGATTTGTTTGTATCGCAAAAATGGCGTCGTTTTTGTATTTATGAATATTATAATCTTTTAGTTTATTTCTGGTTTTAAATATAAATTTAATACAAAATTTTCGGGTGTATCACGTTATTAAGTGGTTTGGTGTGATATGTGGGTAATGGTGATGTTCCTACTTAGAAAATAAGAGGGGCAGAGGCAGTGGCTTATCAACCATACCGCCGAGCCCCGCGACGGCGGGGGGCCCGCTATACAGTCTATAAAGGGCCCTAAGCGAAGCCGTTACGTGGTTGATTCAAACATTGATTTTAACAAGGCACAAAAATCAAATTTGGCGGGGGATCCCGCCACAGTAACCCAGATCCTCCTTAAGAATTAAAAAAACGTCAAAGCAATGTCCAGTGTAGCAATGTAAGTAGGTTTGAAGCAGTAACCACTAAAGCTAATCTCATGCATAATATTATGCATAATTGTAATTTGAAAAACAGTTTTGTTTTGTGTAGGTATTGGTGATTGTGATTCAAAGAACTACTTCTATGCAAGCAAGAAGGGACTGCAAAGCTATAATTAACATGGATTGATAAGTCAATAGCAAACAGAATAGTCCACTTTAAAATTTGGTTGTCTCTGCCATGCTGTTTCTCAAAGGGTTGGACTGTTCACAAAAATCCAGAGGCAAGATTAAAGTAAGTACAATAGATGATTTTTTTTTGTTTTAGTAACGGCAACTTTATCAATTAATAATAGAAATTTCTACTTACTTTCCATGCAGTTTCTCGGAGAATTTGGTTACTTTCCTAGTAGTACACATTATACATGCATAGAGAACTAATTAAAAAAAAAAAACATGGAATGCTTTTTTGTGGTAGGCTGAGTCTATAGTCTATAAAGTTATTAACAAGATGCATGAAAAAAGGTCCACAGTTTGAATGCAAATGTGGAGATTTAAATTTGCTATAACTTTGTCCCTGGACCCTGACTCTGTCTCTATAATAAGTTGTGTCTTCTTCATTAGGCTTTACATGTTGTAATGAAGTTACTAAAATTTATCTTTAAGAGGAGACCGAGGAATGGTTTTTAATAAGGAAATGTAACTAGTTCAGTTTACATGTAACCTATATGGTGTCAAATTTAGATTAGAAGGTTAATAGTTTTTGGTTATTTAGTATTTCAATGTTTTAAATTTCAGTCATTTGTCAAATGCTAAACCTGTCTAGTTGGATTAAAATAGTTTGGCAACCTTACCCGATAATACAGGACCAGTTTCTAGAAATTAGGCAGTAGGCTTGTTATGATTCTTGAACGGATATAAAAGACGGGAGCATGACAGCCGAAACAGATTCCATTGCTAGCAGTTGAAAAATAAAGGGTTAAAAGTAAGGAAAACCGTTTAACCAAAATTCAAACACACAATCACTACACGGGAGTCTGTCATTAGTAGGACTCCTCAAACATTCACTACATGGGTGTCTGGCAGTAGTAGGGCCCCACATACAAACATTACACAGGTGCCTGGCATTAGTAGGGCTCCTAAAACATTCACTATACGGGTGTCTGGCAGTGTAGTAGGGCCCTGCACACACACACAATCACTACACGGGAGTCTGTCATTAGTAGGGCTCTAAAACATTCACTATATGGGTGTCTGGCAGTAGTAGGACCCCATATACACATTCAATCATTACACGGGTGTCTGGCAGTAGTAGGGCCCCACATACAATCATTACACGGGTGCCTGGCATTAGTAGGGCTCCTCAAACTCACACCGTCGGAACTAAAAGTAGCAAAGCATTAACGGGTAATTCAAGTATTACAAATTAGTAGTTTAGCCATTTGATAGTAGGGCCCCATTCCGTACCGTTATCATTTATATTCTCCTCCGATTTCCTCACCCATACCCTTTTCTTTCCGAATTAGACTTTCTGTAGATTTATTGTAAAGTTCAAGAGTTTCTTATCTGCCTAGTTGGAAATACTGTGATAATAAATTATCGATCTTGCTTACTAAATCTTTGAATCTGTTGGTGGACTGAATGCGTGTTGTGTGACTTTCACCTCTAAGAATAAAACAACATATCCTGGGAGTCATTCTCCACTGTTTAAAGGCTTAGCCGTTAGGCATTTCTTCTGTGGCCCCTCTACCACATAAACCCATAGAGGGTGGCGCCGAGACACTTCTTTTTTAGGTAATTAAAATAACGCAAAATCCTCATACTAATCCTTCAAAGAAAGAACCCCCTTTTTCCTTTTGCAATGTATAAGGCAAAGTATATACTCCAATGTCCTGTTTAATAAATGTGAGTTGCCTCTGCCCCAACCAGTTAACTAGGAGGCAGCTGTATTTTCTCCCTATATTTTTTTAAGACTTGGGGCAGAGTCACTTCTAAATAATTATAATTATAGAACATAAAGATGATATTTTAGTTTTAAGCTTTTTCAATTATTAGAGACCCTATTGTAAAACTAGAGCAATTTTTATGTCTGATGATTGGTAACATTTGTGCAGTTTGGTATGTTTTATTGGAAAAGTGATGCAGTGAGTTTTGCACAGTGCAACATTTTCAGCATGAACTCTAGTAGCTATTTTTTTTTAGTTTGATCTTAGTGCAATCTCATGCTTTAATGAGAATGTACTGGGGCTATTATTTGAAGAGACTGGAAGTGCACTGTTGTTGTCTTAGTGCAACACTCATTTTTCTAATCAAAATTGCTATTAAAAATCATGTCATAATTGCATTTAGCTAATGAAATATGAAAGTAATAATTGAATAATTGAAACTATTATACATGACTTCAAATACTAGAAAATTTGCAAAAAAAACAGTTTGTTTTAATTAAAAATAACAAAGATCAAATATGTTTAGGTACATAAGTAGGAAACCTCTTTTTTGTGTCCCAACTTTAAGTACAGGGGCAAAGTTCTCCTACTCTTTAAAATTGTTCCCACATGTATGGGGTGTTCAATATAAAACTTCATTTAGCAAGCTTTGAAATGTTTACAGAAAATGATGAGGTACCTCTAATCAAAACAGGTAAACCATTTGCAACCTCGGTTATGATTAGATGTTCTGTTATTTATGGTAATCCTGTGAATCCTGAAAACCAGTTATATATGGAATGGTGCTTCTGAAAATGGTACGTCAAGAGTGTCTCTGAAGCTACCAAACATCAGTCTTCGGTTTTCTCAGTTAATCTGTCAACATTGTGTGTTTTTTTAACTGTTTATGAAATTTGGATTGTTTTTCATGGTTTATTAGATATTAGGTCTCAAATATAAAAATAGTAAACCCAAGAGTAAACCATTTGTTGCTGAAAAGAGAACCCTGTATCCTGTTTTCTTTCTTTTTCTTTAAGATTGTATGACAGCTGATCACTGATGGTAGTGGTGATAATTAATTTTGTTCCGAAAATAACCAGGTTTTCAGGAACCTTCGTATATCAAATGTCAAATTAGTTATTTACCAGGTGGTTAACCAGGTCTGGAAACAGTACAAATATGCCCAAAGTAAAAGGACTTCTGTTAGATGTCTAATTTCTGTTTCTGCTTTGTTAGATTTTTAAAAGGCCACACTTCAATGTCAAGGTCGAAAATATTACATCGTTTCTTCCTCAATTTACTTTATTACTTTATTACCTATGTTACTACAGCAGTAGTGAGCAGTCATCATATGGCCCAACAGCTATACAATGCCTATTTTTCTGTTCATTCATCCAATGTTCCATTATGCACAATATGTCCATGGGACTTTCTGCAAGGAAGGACTTGATATAATTTTGTTTATCCCCAGCAGTTTGACGCTGAATGTGCAGAGTTTTCATAGTGGAGCTCCTGACTGATGAAGATTTCAATCCCCCTAAAGAGTTTTGGGTCTCGCTACCCTGTTTGAGTCTGTAGCCTTGTACAGCTCTGGAGGTGCAGAATATGGTTAAACCATATCTCATTATGGGCTATAAGTGACTCGCGTGTGTTGTTGACTTGTCTAATACTTAAATTTTCTTTCGTTTAACTTTACTTTACTCTAAGTTTACCCTTGAGATGTAAAAGTGATTCTTAATGGCTGTAGAACACTCTACCTCTACAATAACTTAAGGACCAACATATCTTTATTTGTTATTACTTAAACTTTTAAAAAATGGACCGACTACTTGTAATCTGGATAGACAAATTATTTCAAATCATTTTATCTTTTCTTGATGAATCCATCATAACAAAAAGTCACGATTTTTTGACACAACTTTTTGTTAACTAAGGGCATAGACAGAATTAAAAACTTAAGTAATAAGTTTTATGATTTTTCCTCATTCAGTTCGTCAAGAGCAATATTTTGGCCAATCAGTTTAAGAAAACCCTTAAAACATAAAACCTATTGCTTAAGTTTTTAATTGTGTCTGTGTCCTTTATGTTACTTAAGAATAATGCTTTATGGGCCATTTGCACCAAGCAATTTTTAAGTGCATCTAGTTAAGGCTTCCTTTATTGGCCCACTTAAGGCCCTACCATGGTTACTCATGCTTATAACTATGGTTTAGGGGTCCTTAACTTTAGGTTAACCTAAATTTGCTTGGTATAAACATAGTTAAGGGCCATTTGGACACCTTTTCTTAAAAAATTTAGTACGTGACAGATCGAGTGACATCAATGCATTATATATGGGAAATTTGAACTTCCACCTTAGATCAACACTTTGGGGAAGGTGTGCAAATGGCCCTAAATGGAACATTTTACTGTGAAGTTTAAGCATTTTGATAATAAAAATCATTCCTCAAAATTTGAATTTGACGGACTCAATAGATTTTTCGATATGTCCGCAGCATCTTGGGGGAAAGCAAAGCCCTCCCCAATATTCTCCAATAAATGGCTGAACTTTCATTACAGAAAATTGATAAACATTTCTTGACTTTGCCCGTTACAGTAGATAATTTTGAACTAAAAGTCAAACAACATCTACTCATTTTATTTTTTGCAATATGGAAACACATTGTGTAACTATTAAGTCAAGTGTTAGGGACGTAAAACTATTAATATCACAAAATCACAATATTTTATATTTATTTCTTCTTAATGTGTATGTTTCTTTTTTTAGAAAAGCCCAAAAAGAAAACACTTTGTTCCTGATAATTCAGTCGGACACAGTGTTATTTTTAGATGTTTATGTGTTTATTTGCTGATAATACCATTTAAATAGATCTTTTTTCCCTTTTAAGTTATATAAAAACGTAAGTTGTATATAATAAGGCCTCAATGTTGGTGTATTTTAATGTTTTAATAAAGGGTTGTCGTACATAACAGTTTATTCTTTTAATAGAGCAGGTAAGTAAGTGGTTTTTGAAATTAAGGCCATTTCAAATTGATATTCATCTAGCTGGCTGGAAAGTTATGTAATATTCACACAGTCTACTAGATGAATATTTATTTGATATAGTAGACATTACTTGCGGATAAAAAAAAAACCTATATATGGACAATTGTTACGATTCAGGTGGGTAAATAATTAAGTTGATCGCTAATGGAAATGCAATGCGAATGCGCTGTGTCACTTGTCAGCTGTGGCAGCTTTGGTTTGGGAGCAAAATTTGGCCTGTCATAATCGTCACTTCAGTTGATTGACTTTGACACTTACATCTAAATATAATTCTCTTATCTATGAGAATTCTTATAAAGAACTTTCTAGGTTTTTCTGTAATTTTAGGATTGTATATAAAAGGCGCATAGAACGCGCAGAGTAGAGTAGTCTTATTTTAATCGAGCTATAAGTAAGCTAAAGTTACGAAGCGATAATAGAAGGCTATAAAGTGTTTAGTAGTGAGTTATTTACTAGTCGAATTGTACTTGTGTGTATTTATGGAGTAAATAAATAGTGTTTCCGTGTGAAATCGTTACACTGGAATTATTGAACCCCGAGTTCGCAACAATTGGTGTCAGAAGTGCGATTCCAGTGGGAATTTGAGGACCAATACTAACCTGAACTGTAAGTGAGTGCTTCATTGCCGGACATTACCTGTTTATGCCAGTGACTAGAAGCCAGCATCAAGCGATGGAGGATCAACTTGCCGCCCTGCTGTCCCTTATGCAACAACAGAGGGAAGAACAGGAAAAACGCGATCAAGTACAGGAGCGACGTTATCAACAATTCAAAGAAGAATTAATGAACCATCTCGCAGCTAGGGAGCAACAATTGGAAGAAAGAATAATGCAATCCGTCAACGAATCCGTTAACGGCGTTCACGAATCCATTAACGGCGTTAACGAAGGACTCGAAGCTGTCAACCAGAGGGTTCTCGAGCTAGAAAAGAAATTCCGGGAACAACTTGAGGACGACAACGTGTCTACAGAGAGTTTTAGCACAGCCAACGCTAAAATTAAGCCTCCCGATTATGACGGTACTACTGCATGGGAAATTTATAAAACCCAATTTGAGGCAGCTGCAAAAGCTAATGGTTGGTCCGAGCCCCAGAAAGCTACATCATTAGTGGTAGCACTTCGTGGAAAAGCGGCTGAGTTACTCCAATCTCTGTCGGCAGCGGATCAAAGTAATTATGCATCTTTAGTACACACTCTGCAACTACGATTTGGAAATGAGCACAAAGAAACCGTGTTCCAGGCCCAGCTGAGGATGAGGCAGCAAAAGTCAGGTGAATCCTTACAAGAATTTGAGGCGGACATAGACAGACTCATTCACCTGGCATATCCATCGGCCCCTGAATCTTTTCAAATGCAATTTGCCGCCGAAAGGTTCATTGAGGGAGTTCGCGATAGTGACATGAGATACCACTTACGTCTAGTAAGGCCCAAGGATATCAGCGAGGCACAAGTTCGGGCCCTGGAATTCGAGGCGTCACTAGTGTCATCTAGTTCTTCTCCACGTGTAAGAATGGCAACTTGCGATGACGTGGAGGATACGTCTAGGGCTGAATCCATGGCAACTTTACATAAAGCGTTGAAGGATCTGGTAGTCAATATCCAAGCCTTGTTGGGAAGACCTCCTCGATCAACAGGCAATCGGGGCATAAAATGTTTTAACGGCAACCAAGACCGCCCTAGAATCCAGGAAAAACCAATTCCTCTCAATATAAAGGGGCAATTGACCGAGCCCGTTAAGACCCCCAGGATCAGTCAAGTCAATCAATCAAGTCAAGCCAATAATATGGGTGGCAAAAGTGTTACAGAGACCGGACGCATTAAAGGACAGAAGACCCAAACTGAACATCGACCAGGAAGGTATCACGGAAATGCCGATGCATTGTCTAGACGGCCATGTAAAGAAGATAGTCAGCATTGTCGAAGAACTCAGCAACGTGAGGGACATCCTTCTGTAAATAGAACGTCGGTAGAAAGAAACGATGGCTGGACCACACAGACACTTCGAGAAGAACAACTGAATGATCCAGATATTGGACCGATACTCATGGCAAAGACTGATGACAAGAGACCAGAATGGCAAGAAATTGCTGATAAAAGTCCTAACTTGAAGGCGCTCTGGGCCCAGTGGCACTCTCTTAGTATAGAAAATGGATTACTAAAGAGAGCGTGGGAGAGTCCGGATGGCAAGACCGTAGTCAGTCAGTTGGTTGTTCCTAGTAGCAGAAAATCGGATGTACTACAGGAAATGCACGACGGAATCAGAAGCCACTCGTTATACTCCGGCGAAAGTGATGTTCGGAAGGGAAATGAGGCTTCCTGCAGATTTGATGTATGGAACACCAGAAAAAGACTCGCTCAACTCTGAGAACTTTGTGGAGGAGCTCAAGGAGAGGCTGGACAATGTTCATGAACAAGTCAGGAATAAACTGCGGATATCCAGTGATCGAGCCAAAGCAAGATATGACTTACTAGCTAACTCCCGCGGCTTCCAGGATGGTGATTTGGTGTGGCTATACAATCCGAGGCGAAAGGTGGGGAAGTCGCCCAAACTTAGCCAAAATTGGGAAGGACCTTATACAATTATAAAGAAGATTAATGATATGGTGTATAGGATCCAGCGGACTTCTAGGTCAAAGATGAAGGTCGTTCATTTGGATCGATTAGCACGATACCATGGAACTCTATCTGTTCGGGACGAACAGCCTTAGGAGGAGGGCAATGTTACGATTCGCAGCAACGCCGCATGGGAGGCGGGGCAACGCATGGGAGCGTGTTGGTTGGTGGAGCTTCGCGACCTATCCGCGCTGCGTCATGGCTGACACGAGTGATTTATTGCTCGGCTGGTTTAATCTAGAAGGCAGTTGTTTACAACTGTTTTTTTTTATGTGAGATTATTCAAGATTTCTTATAAAGAACTTTCTAGGTTTTTCTGTACTTTTAGGATTGCATATAAAAGGCGCATAGAACGCGCAGAGTAGAGTAGTCTTATTTTAATCGAGCTATAAGTAAGCTAAAGTTACGAAGCGATAATAGAAGGCTATAAAGTGTTTAGTAGTGAGTTATTTACTAGTCGAATTGTACCTGTGTGTATTTATGGAGTAAATAAATAGTGTTTTCGTGTGAAATCGTTACACTGGAATTATTGAACCCCGAGTTCGCAACAATATGGATGATAACGGTACGGAATGGGGCCCTACTATCAAATGGCTAATCTACTAATTTGTAATACACGAATAACCCCTAAATGCTTCCCTAACTTTAGAGTTCCGACGGTATGAGTTTGAGGAGCCCTACTAATGCCAGGCACCCGTGTAACGATTGTATGTGGGGCCCTACTACTGCCAGACACCCGTGTATTGATTGTATGTGGGGCTCTACTACTGCCAGACGCCCGTATAGTGAATGTTTTAGGAGCCCTAGTAATGCCAGGCACCTGTGTAATGTTTGTATGTGTGTGTGGGGCCCTACTACTGCCAGGCACCCGTGTAGTGATGGTGTGTGTGGGACCCTACTACTGCCAGGCACCCTTGTAATGAATGTTTGAGGAGTCCTACTAATGCCAGACCCCCGTGTAGTGATTGTGTGTGTGTGGGGCCTTACTACTGCCAGGCACCCGTGTAGTGAATGTTTTAGAATTTCGGTTAAACGGTGTTAATTACTTTTAACTCTTTAGGGAGCTTTTATTCTTCGACTGCTAGCCATCTGCTTGCTGCTAGCAACGGAATCTTTTCCGGCTGTCTTTTATATCCGTTCAACAATCCTAACAAGCCTACTGCCTAATTTTAGAAACCGGTCCTGTATTATCGGGTAGGGTTGCCAAACTATTTAAACTTACTAGACAGGTTTAGCATTTGACAAATGACTGAATTTAAAAACTGACAACATTGAAATACTATAGGTTTCGTGCAGCACGTGACCTGTCATTGAACTTGGTGGTAAAACAACCTCAAAAAATTACATTGACGTAAATGGAGAAAATCTGCGTTTATGCATATAAATCCGTTTTTCTACAATATTTGTTAAGATATTTACCCTGGAACAAAAGTGAATTGATCTAAGCAGTACATTTCCCATATCCAGGTCGGAGCTTTTGGATAACATTGCTGCATAACTGAACAGGAATTAAATAAAATTGGAACATTGCAGATTTTGCCTACACAGACCCTCATCTGCTTCAGGTACAGTTTAAAAATGTACATTCAAATCACACTGTTGATACCTGAGCATTGAGTGATTGGAACAACTGTTAAGTAGCTCATTATTTCAACTCCAAATATTTTGGGAATAAGAAATGCTAAAATCAAAATTTTGTTTGTTTTTACTTTGCAATGTTTGTTTTCATAGTGCGTAACTTCACCAACGCCAAGGAGGATACAATAATACTAAGTAGATGCTTAAGTTAAAAATAATACCCTCAATGGTGCTTAACATACAGTTCCAATCATATTATTTTAGCTCTTTTTTGTAATTGTTTAACTGGAATTGTGTTTTTACTACCTTAATAGCTTTATTATTGTTGTAGAGTATGGAAATGACAAATAAGTAGCCAAGTAAGGAAATGGAAGTCATTCCTTATAAGTAGTATGTAATAGTTATGGTGGTTAGCAGGTTTAGGGCAATGAAACACCCTTGTAACTCAAAAAACTGACTACGTTTCGACGTATAATTCACGTCTTCTTCAGGGCGATAACACATACAAATGGACACACTAGTTAATCAAAACAGCAACGAGCGAATGTGATCACCTACATACTTGTATAGCTGACATACACTATGTATTCATACTTTGTTGTCAGCTGTACAAGTATGTAGGTGATCATGTTTGCTTGTTGCTGTTTTGATTACCTAGTGTGTTCTTTTATATGTGTTAGCCCTTTATATGCATAGCCCTGAAGAAGACATGAATTATACATCGAAACGTAGTCAGTTTTTCGAGTTACAAGGGTGTTTCATTGTCCTAAACCTGCTAACCACCATAACTATAAGTACTTAAGGACATGAATCATCATCACCAAGTAGTATGTGACTCAACGAAAGGACATCCAAGGATATATTAAAAAAAAAGATAGCAAATGGGCTTCATGGCATATATTTTTAAACATGTTTACTTAAGTAGGTACCTAATTTATTTATATAATTTAAAGATATGTTTTTATATTCTAGTAGTAGCAGTGAAACTGTATTGAAGAAAATCTTGAATAAGTGTTTGTTTTAATAAAATGTGTGTTCCATTACGAGACAGGTCTTGTTTTGAATTCTTCGATAAACAATTATAATCTCAAAGTAACAATATTTTTATATTAAATTGAGGAGAAACATTTACAATTTATTTTAAATACCACATCTTCTTAACTAATCACCAAGGTTGTGGTCTGGTAGGCTATGAAAATTATTTTGCCGTAAATTTTCACTGCACAGTTCAAGTGTTATGTATTTCTGAGGACAGCAATCACCAATTTTTTTTACAATTATTGCCTTGTAGGCACAAAAGTGCTTGACTTATATGGATTTAGTGCAAAATTTCCAAATCTAGGGCATACATGACTCAGAATTCATGCCTACGAGTGTCTAAAAATCTTATTTCATCTTCCAGCCAAGTAATCACATTATACCTTTTCACAATCCACTCCTTTCTAGTGTTTATGGCACTAAAATCAATTGGGAACACCAAACCTCTATTTCCGTGCTCCTTTGTCTAAATTTGAAGTAGTTTTGAGGCATAAAAAGGTTTCGAGTATTTCAAAATGTTATAGTTCGTGTTATCTATTTCTGACCACACCCATCAATTTTTTTTATAATTATTTCCTTGTAGACACAAAAGTGCTCACTTATTTGGATTTGGTGCACGATTTTCAAGTCCAGGGCGTATATGACTTAGAATTCACACCTATAAATGTTTAAATATCTTATTCCAGCTTCTAGCCAAGTAATCATTATACCTTTTAACAATCCATTCCTCTCTAGTTTTTATGGCAATATAATCTACTGGGAACGCCAAACTTCTATTTCCATGCTCCTTTGTCTGAATTTGAAGTAGTTTCGAAGCATAAAAAGGTTGGTGGTACTTGGTGGTATATCTAGTCCACAAAATATTGCTCTCCTTACCACTTATTTCGGCAGAAAGGTAATTCTTTTTTGCTCCACTGTCAAGAATGATGATTCTAGAAGGCCTCCAGCAAAGTTTAAGTTTCATTCGATTTAAGATAATTGAAAAAAATGTAATTAAATGCCAAGATGTCATTAATTTACATGTATTTTAAATGGGTGAGGTTATGTTGTTGTACCCCCAGGTTCAAATTGTGACGTCACCTGCACGAAACCTATTAACCTTCTAATCTAAATTTGACACCAAAGAGGTTGCATGTAAACTGAACTAGTTAGGCCGTCGTCACATATATTTCCTTATTAAAAACCATTCCTGGGTCTCCTCTTAAAGATAAATTTTAGTAACTTCGTTACAAAGTAAAGAATAAAGTTGGTAACTCGAAGCAAAAGAGCCTCAAAAGTGAAACCTACGGTGCAAATGGTGATAGGTTAAGAAGGGGCAAAAGGGTAAGAAAGGTAAGAGAAGGAGGAACTGTGAGGGTGACAATGACTTACCACAAAACGATGTACTGCTTTGGTTCGAAGTTTGTTGCAGTTTTTTCTTTTAGGTACTGTTACTTTGAAGTCGAGAGTTAAAATTATTTTAATGAAAATTTTGAAAAAAGAAAAGTTGCATTATTGCTTTGTACGTAACCAGCCATACAACCACAAGGGTCCAAGAATCCAGGAGCCTACGTGCCAACCATTGACCAGAGCAGGGGAAAAATGTTCTCTTACGCAAACATCACTGCAACGTATGGAAACCACACCACCCAACTGACGAAGCTGTCGGTAAACCTTAGCACAAAGATAGCAAATCTTAAAAACCGTAAAATTTTCCTCCAACGATGCAAAACTAAAAATCTCACACCCACCTTTTTAAACGTCAACGTTAACCACATATCATTTGCCTGTGAATCTCTCACAAAAAAATTTAATGAACACATACTACATAATTTCAGATTCAATACCTTAAATCTGCTTATAACCGACACCACAAAACAACTAAACACACTAACAAGAGACAGACAACACGTAAACTCCTCAATCAAAAATACTGTCCCGCCAAATCTCTACACTGCCTTTGTTGAGAAAGAAAAACAAAGATTCGAAAATCTATTCGCTTCCATAAAAAACTCCAACACAAAGAAATTCAACAATAACCTATTAAAACAACTTAACATCAAAACATCCAATCCCCGTACAACTAATTGGACCGAAAATCTCAGCGACTCCACCATACCAGCCAATGTTTCTCAAATCCTCAGTTTAGGCCCCAATATCGCCCTACCCATAAAAAACCAAAAAGAAATTCCAGTAACTGACATCATAGCTAATATCGAATCTGCCATATCCCGCTTACCAGCTCAAACAAAAGACAATATCAGATCCGCTTGCAGCAGTCACATACACACCCACATAAACAAAGTCTCACAAAACACTGGACAACAAAACAATATTAACCTCCAACGCAACATAAATGAAACTAGACAGTTTCTGAAAAACAACCCTCAAATAATAGTCCTCAAACCAGACAAATCAAATAAGACCTTTGTCATGAACAGAACGGACTACGACAAAAAATCTTTGAGCTACTGGCAGACAAAACTACATACAAGGAAATGAAAAACGACCCAAAAAATAAATTTCAAAAAAGCAACAACGACTTAATAAAATAATGGGAAAATATGGCCTACATATCCCCCAACACCGCCAAAGATCTAAAAATTTACAATGCCTTGCCTCCAAAAATTTACGGCCTCCCAAAATTACACAAGACCGACATACCACTCAGACCCATCGTCTTATGTGTTCAATCCCCTTACGAAAAACTTTCAAAATTCCTAAAAAGTAGTACATCAAAATGAATTTTATATCAAAGAGTCTTGGCAATTTAAAAATAAAATTTCTAACGTATCCTACCCCACAAATTACTCCCTAATATCCTTAGACGTAGTATCCATGTACACAAATATCCCTATCGAACTTGCCCTTGACCTCATAAAAAAACACTGGGACAAAATTAAACAACACACGGACGTACCAATGAAGGACTTCTTAGAAGCAGTAGAACTAACCTTAATTTCTACTTTCTTCGTCTTCGATGACACTTATTACAAACAGATCAATGGCTGTGTGATGGGCGCCTCCATCTCAAGCGCCATCGCACAATTAGTCCTCGAAGATCTCGAAACCACCGTAATTAACAACCTAACAGTAAAACTCCCCTTCTTCTTCCGCTATGTAGATGACTGCTTGCTCGCTGCTCCACAAAAATACGCCCAACACATATTGAACGAGTTCAACAAATACCACCCAAAAATTCAATTTACCATAGAAATCGGACAAAATCAGCAAATCAATTTCCTAGACCTCACCCTCCATAATAGCAATGGCAAAGTAAGAACCTCATGGTACACGAAACCCACCTGGTCTGGAAGATACTTAAATTTCAATTCAAATCACCCTATATCTCAAAAAAAGTCCGTCATAACCAGCCTTGCCGACCGCGCTGTTGGCCTTTCGGATCCTGAATACCGAACCGATGCAATGAAAAAAGCAAAGTCCGCCCTAATAACAAACAACTACCCCTACAGCTTAATTAACACTATCTTTAAAAAATGAATACATACATTTTATAAACAATTCAACCAGGCATACCAAAAAAAAATACCGAACAAACTATCTAACTATACCGTACATCCCTGGTCTTTCCGACAAAACCCGCAATACAGTTTCCAAAGAAAATATCCAAACCAGTTTTAAAGGACATAATTTACTTAACCAACATTTTACCAAACCAAAACCCAAAACGCCCACAGACAAAAAAAGCAACATCGTCTACGAAATACCCTGCCAAACAGGGTGCCCTGGCGTCTATATCGGGCAGACTAGCCAGTTCTTAAAAAACCTCATTAATGGACACAAACACAACAAAAATAACCCTACAGCCCTAACCCAGTACGCAAATGAACATCAGCATAATTTTGATTTTAAAAAAGCTAAAGTCCTAAAAACAAAAAAAAAAACAAAAAAAAAGGAATTTCATGAAATGGTATTCATAAAGAAAAACAATAATTGCGTCAACGCAAAAACTGACACTGATGGCCTAAGTAAAATGTACTCCTACATACTGTAACTACCCTCTGCATAAAATCAGTAAATATATCAATATCCATATCGAATTATTCGTTTTACAACAAAGTTCAAAAATTTACCTAAAATACATAGTTAGATTCCAAAACAATATAAACCAAACACCGAAAGCCACCAGTCAGCAGACCTACTTAATTCAAAACAATTAACCTTGCGATGTATGTGTATACTAAACAACACCTTGACCAATTTACTAGCCATTGCATCTTCCTTCATTGATAGGCTTCCTTATCCAAAATTTAAAAAAAATTACTTTAATTCCCCATAGTACATGCTGCGTGCTGTACGATATCTCTGACGGTTAACCGCAGAGTTTCGCAATGTACAAAGCAATAATGCAACTTTTCTTTTTTCAAAATTTTCATTAAAATAATTTTAACTCTCGACTTCAAAGTAACAGTACATAAAAGAAAAAACTGCAACAAACTTCGAACCAAAACAGTACATCGTTTTGTGGTCAGTCATTGTCACCCTCACAGTTCCTCCTTCTCTTACCTTTCTTACCCTTTTGCCCCTTCTTAACCTATTACTATATGCATCGTAGGTTTCACTTTTGACGCTCTTTTGCTTCGAGTTACCGACTTTATTCTTTACTTTAATCATCCCTCAATACGTTTATGTTTCAACATTTTATTTTGTACTTGTAGTAATCTTTATATTTTTTTTTCATTTATTCCTTTATACCATTCCTTCCTGCTAGTGTACAAATATAACTTTAAATTAAGTATTCCGTATGTTGTAGTACTCTGATGAAGGCACCAATTTTGTGTCGAAACGTCATAATAAACAAGGAAGTTAGAAGCACCCGCTGTAACTTATTTCAATAAAAAAAAAGGACCAGAACTCAAGATAACAACCAGCCATACAACCACAAGAGTCCAAGAATCCAGAAGCCTACGTGTTAACCATTGTTTTTATTTAGTACTCAATAAGAAAGAACTGGTGAGATGTTGTACAGAGCAGAAGCAGGCGAAATCCACCAGCGTATTTTAGATCGAATACTACATGGCAGATATATGTGCGATAATGCATGATGAGGGGTAGCTGCATGACGAGATGCAGATGGGTTGATCGACATATTGGTGACCGCCTACACTCAAGAAAGAACTGGTTGACTATATGGTTTTGAAAACGCACAAGTCAGTAATTAAGTGTAGACTTACGGGTTTACGAAGTTAAATACAGCTGTCATAGTTTCCCAAGTTTAATCGAAAATTCGAAATAATGTACAATTATCAATACTTAAGGTTATATTTCTATATTACTATACATTCATAGGGAAATATGTCTCCTACTCTACCCGCTCCTGGTACCGGACATGCTGGAAGACAAAGTATTATTAATTACCTTTGCAAAGGGTGTTTATAAAAAAAAAACAGGAACTGTAGCAAGCCATGAATTAAAACTTTTGTCCGATATAGTTCATAAAAAAAAATTTTGACTCAATTTTTTTTATGGTCATCTCAGACGTAGGTACTGTTCTAATTCCATGGCCTACTTGAGGTTTTTTTTTAATGAACGCATGATACTTTTGTCTAAACAATTTAGAATTATTATAGTTCTAATTTTTACCTCGATTGCACCTCATTCCAAAAAATCCCGTTCCTTCGCATCTGCATTTGTAGCCCGGCTGTTGGGAGATTTGTATGCAGGTCCCTTCGTGCATGCATGGATTGTTGACTTTACAAATGTCTTTTTTCTTCCCTAAAATACTTATTTAGATCAATAATCAAGTGCGGGATAAGTTATTATTAGAATTAGATAACTCAATTTATTAGCGTGTGGTAAAACTCTTTTTCTACGACCATGTAAAAATAGACAACTTTCGTCATATATTGCCCTAGCCGAAAACGTAATTTTCTCTTCTAGTGAGAGAAAATCCCATAGCATTCATTTTCGTCTCTAGTGACGAAAGCAAGTTGTTCTAATTTCGCCTATATATCGCCAATTAAATGCGATTCAACTGGTCTAATCTTATAAAACACTGTGGAAAATGGTGATATTGTTACGATCGCAGCAACGCCGCATGGGAGGCGGGGCAACGCATGGGAGCGTGTTGGTTGGTGGAGCTTCGCGACCTATCCGCGCTGCGTCATGGATTTATTGCTCGTCTGGCTTAATCTAGAAGGCAGTTGTTTACAACCGTTTTTTTTTATGTGAGATTATTCAAGAATTCTTATAAAGAACTTTCTAGGTTTTTCTGTAATTTTAGGATTGTATATAAAAGGCGCATAGAGCGGCGGTTAGGGAGTAGTCTTATTTTAAGCGAGCTATAAGTAAGCTAAAGTACGAAGCGATATTAGAAGGCTGTAAAGTGTTAAGTAATGAGTTATTTACTAGTCGAATTGTAGTCGTGTGTATTTGTGGAGTAAATAAATAGTGTTTTCGTGTTAAATCGTTACACTGGAATTATTGAACCCCGAGTTCGCAACAATTGGTGTCAGAAGTGGCATTCCAGTGGGAATTTGAGGACTAATATTGCTGAACTGTAAGTGAGTGCTTCATTGCCGGACATTACGTGTTTATGCCAGTGACCAGAAGCCAGCATCAAGCGATGGAAGATCAACTTGCCGCCCTGCTGTCCCTCATGCAACAACAGAGGGAAGAACAGGAAAAACGTGATCAAGTACAGGAGCGACGTTATCTAGAACAGGAGAAACGTTATAACGAACAGAAGGAAGAGCTGGAAAAACGTGATCAAATACAGGAGCGCCGTTATCTAGAACAAAAAGAGGAACAAGAAAGACGTGATCGAGTACAGGAGCAACGTTATCAACAACAGAAGGAAGAGCAGGAAAGACGTTATATAGAACAGAAAGAAGAGCAGGAAAGACGTTATCAAGAACAGAAGGAGTAGCAGGAAAAACGTGAACAAGTACAAGAGCGACGTCATCAACAATTCAAAGAAGAATTAATGAACCATCTCGCAGTCAGGGAGCAACAATTGGAAGAAAGAATAATGCAATCCGTTAACGAATCCGTTAACGAAGGACTCGAAGCTGTCAACCAGAGGGTTCTCGAGCTAGAAAAGAAATTCCGGGAACAACTTGAGGACGACACCGTGTCTACAAAGAGTTTTAGCACACCCAACGCTAAAATTAAGCCTCCCGATTATGACGGTACTACGGCCTGGGAAATCTATAAAACCCAATTTGAGGCAGCTGCAAAAGCTAATGGCTGGTCCGAGCGCCAGAAAGCTACATCATTAGTGGTAGCACTTCGTGGAAAAGCGGCTGAATTACTCCAATCTCTGTCGGCAGCTGATCAAAGTAATTATGCAGCTTTAGTACACACTCTGCAACTACGATTTGGAAATGAACACAAAGAAACCGTGTTCCAGGCCCAGCTGAGGATGAGACAGCAAAAGTCAGGTGAATCCTTACAAGAATTTGAGGCGGACATAGACAGACTCATTCACCTGGCATATCCATCGGCCCCTGAATCTTTTCAAATGCAATTTGCCGCCGAAAGGTTCATTGAGGGAGTTCGCGATAGTGACATGAGATACCACTTACGTCTAGTAAGGCCCAAGGATATCAGCGAGGCATTAGTTCGGGCCCTGGAATTCGAGGCGTCACGAGTGACATCTAGTTCTTCTGCAAGTGTAAGAGTGGCAACCTGCGGTGATAAGAAGTCTACATCTATGGCTGAATCCATGGCAAGTTTACATAAAGCGTTGAAGGATATCGCAGTCAATATGCAAGCCCTGTTGGGAAGAACTCCTCGATCGACAGGCAATCGGGGCATAAAATGTTTTAACTGTGGTAAACTGGGTAACGTCAAGAGTAATTGCCGTAATAGGGCAGGAAGTCCGTCGCCGTTGTTTAGAAGACCGAGCGGAAACCAGGACCGCCCTAGATTCCAAGAAAAGCCAATTCCGGTCAATGTAAAGATGCAATTGACCGAGCCCGTTAAGAATCCCAGGATCAGTCAAGCCAATCAATCAAGTCAAGCCAATAATTTGGGTGGCAAAAGTGTTACAGAGACCGGACGCATTAAAGGACAGAAGATCCAAACTGAACATCGACCAAGAAGGTCTCACGGAAATGCCGATGCATTGTCTAGAGGTAAAGAAGATAGTCAGCATTGTCGAAGAACTGAGCAACGTGAGGGACATCCTTCTGTAAGGAGAACGTCGGTGGAAATAAACGATGGCTGGACCACACAGACCCTTCGAGAAGAACAAATGAATGATCCAGATATTGGACCCATCCTCTCTGCAAAGACTGACGACAAGAGACCAGAATGGCAAGAAATTGCTGATAAAAGTCCAAACCTGAAGGCGCTATGGGCCCAGTGGCACTCTCTTAAAATAGAAAATGGACTACTGAAGAGAGCGTGGGAGAGTCCGGATGGCAAGTCCGTAGTCAGTCAGTTGGTTGTTCCTGATAGCAGAAAATCAGATGTACTACAGGAAATGCACAACGGAACAAGTGGAGGTCAATAAAACCTTGGCCAAAATTAAAGAGCGGTTGTACTGGGTGAATTATCATGAAGACGTCGAATCTTGGTGCCGCAAGTGCGAAGTTTGTTGTGCCACAAAAGGACCTCGAACAAGATCACGGGGCCGAATGGTGCAGTACACTGTAGGTGCTCCATTCGAGAGGGTAGCAATTGATGTCGCGGGACCGTTTCCTCAGACTGAGTCGGGCAATAAATACATCTTGGTCGCCATGGATTACTTCACTAAATGGCCTGAAGCATACGCCCTGCCTAATCAGGAAGCAACGACTGTGGCAACAGTGCTAGTAAATGAAATGTTCTGCAGATTTAGAGTCCCTCTCGAACTTCATTCTGATCAGGGCCGAAATTTTGAATCGGCTGTTTTCCAGAAGGTCATGGAACTTCTCGGAATTCGCAAGACCAGGACAACTCCTTTGCATCCACAGTCGGATGGGATGGTAGAGAGATTTAATCGGACCATGGAACATTACCTGTCTAAAATGGTGGCAGATCATCAGCGTGATTGGGACCATCTACCTCTCATGTTGATGGCATATCGAGGCTCTACGCATGAAGCCACTGGTTATACTCCGGCGAAAGTGATGTTCGGAAGGGAAATGAGGCTTCCTGCAGATTTGATGTATGGAACACCAGAAAAAGACTCACTCAACTCTGAGAATTTTAGGAGAGGCTGGACAATGTTCATGAACAAGTCAGGAATAAACTGCGGATATCCAGTGATCGAGCCAAAGCAAGATATGACTTACTAGCTAACTCCCGCGGCTTCCAGGATGGTGATTTGGTGTGGTTATACAATCCGAGGCGAAAGGTGGGGAAGTCGCCCAAACTTAGCCAAAATTGGGAAGGACCTTATACAATTATAAAGAAGATTAATGATGTGGTGTATAGGATCCAGCGGACCCCTAAGTCAAAGATGGAGGTCGTTCATTTGGATCGATTAGCACGATACCATGGAACTCTATCTGTTCGGGACGAACAGACTTAGGAGGAGGGCGATGTTACGATCGCAGCAACGCCGCATGGGAGGCGGGGCAACGCATGGGAGCGTGTTGGTTGGTGGAGCTTCGCGACCTATCCGCGCTGCGTCATGGCTGACACGAGTGATTTATTGCTCGTCTGGCTTAATCTAGAAGGCAGTTGTTTACAACCGTTTTTTTTATGTGAGATTATTCAAGAATTCTTATAAAGAACTTTCTAGGTTTTTCTGTAATTTTAGGATTGTATATAAAAGGCGCATAGAGCGGCGGTTAGGGAGTAGTCTTATTTTAAGCGAGCAATAAGTAAGCTAAAGTACGAAGCGATATTAGAAGGCTGTAAAGTGTTAAGTAATGAGTTATTTACTAGTCGAATTGTAGTCGTGTGTATTTGTGGAGTAAATAAATAGTGTTTTCGTGTTAAATCGTTACACTGGAATTATTGAACCCCGAGTTCGCAACAATATCATACAAAAATATGTATATTTTGCCTGCCCGTTCCTCAGAAAAGCAAATCAAAGTGTTGAAATTTGATCAAACTGAACTCATTGATAATCAAGGTGTCATCATTTCGACAATGATGCGCCTTAATGTTTGAATAATTACTCAATAGAAATCGTTTTTAAAGTTAATGAAGACTTAATGTTTAATGGTCGAAAAAAAGTATAGGGTTTTACTCGTCAAAAAAGCATTTTCTATCGCTTGAGAACTTTACCAAACTCGGCTTCGCCTCGGTTGTTCGCCAAACTATTCGCTTACTAATATACTATTACATCACAGGTGCAGAAATAGTATATTGTGTAACTAGTGACGAAAACTGCACTTTGTACGTTGCACACTAAACGACTTTCTTTTCTACTACTAATTTGTTTCATAATTTATCATTCGTATTATAAACTATATGGAAGGCGTGTGCTAAGTACACTTTGACCGGCTTTAAAGTCGGTTCTCAAGAATCCCCTGTTTAAGTTTGCCCACCTAAATTCGGGACACCCTGTCTACAGGGTGAGTCGAGATTAAACGGTCATAGTAAACCACGTATAGGAAAATACATTTTAAGCATAAAGATATGGTAAAGTTGTATCGAAAATGTTTTTTTACCAATAAGATACGGGGTGAAAAGTTTCAGATTTTTTACAGGTTTTATTTCATAGCTGCTTGACTGCAACACTACACTTTAGAATCTCCATTCGCACAATTTACAGATTACAGTGAAAATAATATACATTCAGGAGCCAGGCGCCTTTTTACCTTCCCAAACTGTTTTCTGATGCGCCACTGATCATTTATTTCTAAAAATCTGAACTCTTTTTTCAATGTAGAAAGTTTTACTAATTTGTTTCTATCTGTCATGGTTTTGTACGAAACGGTGATAACAAATTGTATGAAAAAATTACAGTTACAAATAATTTGCAATTACAAATATTATTTTTTTAAATAACTCAAAACCAGTGATAGACATCATAAAATGCAAGAAATAAGAACAAGCACCAATGAAAAAAAAACACATCACACCAAAAATCTGAAATTTTATCACCCTGTATCGTGATAATAATTTCACGGCATTTTCGGCCACAGCTTTACTACAACTTTCTGCTTAAAATCCTGAATCACCCTTTAGGGTGACCCCTAAGCACATGATCAAATGGGTATTGCGGCGTTCTTTGGTTCAAACGAAAACTATTTGATCAAACTTTCATTAAGAAAAAGTTTCTGGTTTCGTTGCTATTGATGGTCAAAGTTTTTGGAAAAAAATTGTTTATTGTAATATCTGGAGAACGTTTTGATGGATTTCAATAAAATTTTATCTAAACTGGTTTCTAAATAACATTCATGTTTTATTTTTGTGGAGAAAGGAGGCCTGCCTTGGGCAAGTAGTAAGTTCTTCAGCGTTTTCTTAGAAAAATTTCCGGAACTTTTTATTTAGTCGTCGGAATCGATTATTTTTATTATCTGACACAAAATTGTTTTACTATTGGTAAAAACCTTGTTGCATTTATCGTTTTTACGCAAAAAAATATATTCTGTGCCTTTGATATTTAATGTTATACATTCACTGCTAAGTTTACTCAAAATTCACTTCTAAGTTTACACAGAAATACTCGTTTACCCAATTTACAAATTTATAATTTAATATCAGTTTGTAGCGTGGGGTTGGTTCACGTTTGTTTTCATGGGTTCGAACACCGGAGAGTGTAATTAAACGGCAGAAAAGATGATAAAAACTCACGACATTTATTCTCAACCTTGCTTACAAGAAAGACCCGGTAGTATTAGTAATGGTCATCGATAGTTCTGTATCTCACTCTAAGACAAAGAACAACTAGGGCTGGGGTAAAGTTTATGGGTATAAAATAGTTTTCGCTACATTCTCCCCCTTTGCACCACGAATAGCGTCCTCGTAAGTGGGGCAAAATAGATTTTTAAATCACTAAACACAACAGAAACACCTCTTTGCCACCGGCTTTCGCTTGATACGCTCTAAGGTCGGGGTCCTTGGTACGTGGTCCCGGGGTTCCGCTGGCATCACCTCTTCATTGGGTAGGTTCACTGGCTGGTCATCATCTTGAGGCTGCATAATTGACGGTTCAGAGCTAGCGGCAGGGTGTCCTGGACGTCGTCCTCTCTTTCTTATCGGCAATATTGGAGCTGGGTCTTCATTCTGCGCCTCTCTATAGGGCGACAACGCTGAGACATGGTATCGGCCCAGCGGGAGGTCCGGCTGATTCATTGTGGACACCACATAGGTTGTAGGGGTCACCACCCTCTGGACAAGATACGGGCCGTCACGCTTCGGAGCAAACTTTGAGGTGGCTGCTTGCTGGCTTTCGACAAAGGGTGTGTATGAACCAAGACCTTGTCTCCTTCAGCATATTCTTGTGGGCGTCTTCCCACGTTCTTTTGTTTAACTCGCCGATCCTGGCTCAGTTCATGGGTTTCACGTGCCGTTTATAATATGGGGTAATCTGCGACTCGAAATTGTCATTTTGTATAACGGTGCGTAGATCACGATGCACCTCGCTAGGGGTGCGCAACTCTGGTCCAAAGGTCAGAAAGGCGGGGGTATAACCAGTAGACTCACACTTCACTGTATTCATTGCGAATCGGATTGACGGCAATTTCTCGACCCATGCGCTGTGGTCCTTTGACGTCAGAATGGCCAATTGCGATTTCATGTCCCGATTCTTGCGCTCTACCGGATTTGCACCTGTTGCAGCACGGCGGCCACAAATTGCAAGCCATTGTCGCTAATTCCGGGGTACGCCGAATCGTAAGATTATCTCATCTATCAGGCAACGGGCGCAGGACTCGGCCGTTGCTATCGCTAAGGGGAACATTTCCGTCCATCGGCTGGCGGCATCCTCGACTATAAAGATCCATCGATGTCCATTTGCTGTTTCAGGCAACGGACCAAACAAGTCAATGGCAATCAAAGATAGTTTTTCTCATACCTATCCAGTTTTGGGCAATGCGCTGGTACGTCCTTTCTATTCCGTAATGGCCAGCAGTTAAGGAATCATGATACTCGTTGAGTATGTCTGGTATCTGAGAAACCGGAATTACCATTTGGGGCTCCTCCTCGTCCAGCTCTGGGTGGTACCGATACAACACTCCATTTGACATAAGGTACCCTCGGTCCGCCCATTTCTTAAAGTCGACACCCATGGAGACGGATTCCAGGCCCTCAATGATCTTACGGACTTCAGGTCGGCCATTTGTTGGTCCCTAATCTCTTTAGTTGATGTTGCAGGGAGGTCCACGCGGTCAAGATTGTTGGTTGCTTCGGTCTCCTGTCGTGCGGTCTTGACAGCGTATCTGCAATTACATTTTTCGTACCCCTGATGTAGTCTATGCGGAGGTCCTGTGCTTGTAAACTTAGGGCCCACCGAGCTAGGCGTCCTGTTGGCGTCTTCGAGGAGAACAACCATTTTAGTAGCTGGTGGTCACTCTCCACCTTCACGGTAGAATTCTCAATATATCCCCGGAACTTCTGTACGGCCCAGACGACGGCGAGGGCCTCCCGCTCAGTGGTGCTATAATTCTGCTCGGCCGAAGTGAGAAACCTAGACGCGTACTCCACTGGACGCTCGTCCTCGCCCTCCCCATGGAGTAGATATGCTTCTAGGGCATAATTACTGGCGTCAGTCTTCACGGTGTATGGTAGACGTGGATCTGCTTGGCGCAATATCGGAGCACTACTCAACAATGTCTTCAGGCGATGAAAAGCTTCAGCTTGAGGTTTCCTCCATTCCCATTTAGCGTTTTTCTTCGTCAGGGTAGTTAGCGGCTTAGTGACTTTGGCAAACCCGTCAATGAAGCGGCGGAACCAGGAACAAGTTTGCAGAAAGCCGAGTAGCTTCTTGACGCTGGTTGGCGCGGGCATGTTCATTACGTCATCTACTTTGGCGTCATCCGGGTGAATACCTTGAGGTGATATGATATGGCCAAGATATTTGACTGCATTAAGGCAGAAGTTACACTTAGCACGGTTTAGTTTCAGATTGAATAAGTTGAGCCTTGTAAACACCTTCTTCAGGTTACTGAGATGCTCGGAAAATGTAGGTGACAGGACAATCAAATCGTCTAGGTAAATCAACAGTGATAGTTCGCCCAATCCGGTTCGAAATCGATCCATCAGCCTGTGGAAGGTTGAAGGGGCCGATACAAGGCCAAAAGGCATCCTGGTGTACCTATAGGTACCGAAGGGTGTCACGAAGGCGGTCTTATCGCGATCTGTAGGCTTCACGCTGATCTGGTGATAACCACTCTTCAGGTCTAGGGTGGTCATGTAGTTAGTCTTCCTAGCTTCATGTAAGAGATCATCGATACGCGGCAGCGGGTAACGGTCTGCGCGGGTAATGGCATTCAGTCTCCTGTAGTCTACGGTGAGGCGGATTCCTCAGTCCTTCTTTGGTACAAGCACTAATGGGGCCGTGTAAGGGGATTCACATTCCTCGATGGTCCCGTTTTCCAGAAGCTTATCAAGCTCTTCACGTAATAATTTCTTCTTAGCCTCTGACATCCTATAGGGAGGTACTGCTATTGGGGTATCATCCTGTAACACAATTGTGTGTTCTGCAAAAGGGGTAGGCTCATCACTTGGTTCAAAAACAGTGGCCTACTCTTTGAGTAGGCTCCTCATGCTCCAAGTTCAGGGCCTCATCACAGCGCAGCACGAGGTGCGGGAATCAAATTGAATTGGCAGTCACTAGGGCAATCTCCTCTTCGGCAGTAAAATGATATATGGTGCGGTTGCAGTCACCAAAATGGAAAGAGGCAGTAGAAAAGTCCAAAACCAAGTTGGTGGCTTTAATAAAATCCACTCCTAAGAGTGTGCGACTGTTGGTATGCTCTGGAACTGACAATAACTGCACACGAACAGCCCTATCGCAGAGTGTCACTGCAACTTCAAAGACATAGGCTTCTACTTTTCGTTTTACTCCATCTGCGAGAATCATTCACGACCGTGTGTGGAATCTGGTCCTTTAGCAGAATCTGGTTTAACTTGCTTCCTGCGATACTGGATTTAGCACCAGTGTCCAAGTATGCATACCCAGTATGTCCCTCTATTGTAACAGGTACTAACGGACGTGGCGAACTGGCATTACTAGTGAAAGAGCTGCACAAAAACACAGCAGTGGTGGTAGAGTACTCTTTGACTGAGTGCCTCGTTTTTTTTCCATGGAGCAGTTGGGACAGTTACTCCTTAAGACGCCTGGAGACCCACAGGCGTAACAAACAATAGCTGGGTTAGCAGTTGGTGGTTGGATAGTACCTGAAATATTGAATTTAGGATGAGCTGGTTTAGGGGCTTGGTTCACAAGCAGGCCTGCCTCCTCGTTGGACTTGTGTGTGTGATACTTAAGCTTTCGACAATCCTCCTTTGAGTGACCCAAATTACTGCAGTACGAGCAGCGCACAACTTTATCCTTTGCTTCAGGGTGTCGGGGCACCTCATGTTTGACTTCAGTGCTGTCAAATGTTTCTTCTGCCAAACGTGCTTGGACTAGGAGGTCTTCAAAAGAGTTAACTTTGTCTCGTGGCACTTTTTCACGCATGCGTCTATGAAGTAAACCGTACACCATGTCGATTTGAGTGGCCTCGGCAAGTGTTCCACTGGGTAGCTGGGCCAGAATTGCGCGCGCCTGGCAAATAAACACATCACACTTGATCTTAATGTCCTGTTCCTTTGCAAAAAGTTCACGATAAACCCGATAAGGTGGTTTAGTTGGACAAAATGTAGTCCTAAGTAAGGCGATAGCTCCCTTCCAATCTACCAGCGTTGCCTTAACACCTTGTACCATGTGGCTGCAAAGCCATCGAGTAGCATAGGTAGTCCCTTCAAAGAATTTTCGTCTGTTGTTTGAGTGCAATTCTTGAATATTTCTAGTGCATCAATAAAAGCCTTAACATCTGCTTCTTTAGAACCATCAAACCTTGAGTTGCACCTTGAAAAATTGCCAGTTTGGATGGACACCTGTTGGGGGGCTTGCTGATGTATTGTTAGAGGAGACAAGAGGGCCTGAAATTGTTCATCTGATAACGTCACGCTCATGTTTTGACTTTGAGTAGCGTTATTGCATCTATCACGTAATAAATAAGGGCTTCTTACTCGTGAGGGGTCAATTTTGGCGAAAAAATTTGATGAGAATTGTCAGAGCAATAAGCAATTACTTCACTTACGGTGGCTGGGAGTTATCGTAGACGAGGTCACTGGGGGCGTAAAGCACAAGATCCAACGGACACTCATATTGCTTAATACTTAATAGTCTTGCAATTGCACGGAAAGATCCGATACGAGAGTTTTTCGAGGAACTACAAAATATCGGGGCAAATTCACAAAACTATGCCAGATTTGCTTGTTTTTATTATGCCGTACCGCGACTCTATGTGAATTGCGTAAAAGATCCGATCGTCCCAACGACGTAGGGCCAAAATCACAGTCACAATCACAGCAGGCACAGCCACAGCGACAAAGGTCGTTGCTGACGTAGAGACAAAATCGACGCGTACAGCACGAAACTGAAGTTGAGATTAGGTTGGATTCGTTCGAATTTTCACTTTTCACCAGAAAATCCTGACTTCCGATGCCGACACTTGGGCGTGGGGTTGGAACACGGGAGAGTGTAATTAAACGGCAGAAAAGATGATAAAAACTCACGACATTTATTCTTAACCTTGCTTACAAGAAAGACCCGGTAGTATTAGTAATGGTCATCGATAGTTCTGTATCTCACTCTAAGACAAAGAACAACTAGGGCTGGGGTAAAGTTTATGGGTATAAAATAGTTTTCGCTACAAGATTAAATTAAATTCTGTCGGTCACAGATTTTTATTGACAATAAACTTAATATAAAATAAAATTAAAAAAATTTCATTTGTGTAAACTACTGCGATCTTCACATTGAATGAAAACATTGTTAAATCACAAAGGTATAGAAAATGTTTTTTTGCCAAGAGCAATAAAATTTCGGTAAAACATGTGGATTTTATATAATGAATTGATTTAGACGATTATTTAATGAAAACGGCGAAAACTTCTGCGCTAGACGAAATGGGGATCAACAGCACGTACTTCTCACATAAAGACTTTCAATAACAATCGATTTCAATAACAGCGATCGATGATAGACTTCATACTCACAAATCGAGTGATAGCACCCTTACAAGTACTCGACGACACAGCCCTAACATCCGCCAACCTGGGGATTGATCACAACCTTCCAGTCCTTCAGTCCCAAACAGAGATCAGAGAACAATGCGGAGTACAAGATATTGTGAGATGGGAAAGGCAACGTGCTACAAGCAACAGGTAGTGGTACAACCATGTAAGACGGATAGACGAGAACAGAGTTCCGAAAATAGTCCTAGAAAACAAACCAGCCGGCTCAGGACCTGCCGGGAGGCCACCTAAAAGATGGAAAGATAGTTGACAATCCACCTCTCTAGAAAAGATGCAGAGGCAGCTTCAGAATTAATAGATCGACAGATCTCCAAGAAGTAGATGAAGAAGAAGATTTAGACGGCCAAAAAAAAGTTCTGGTAGTTTTTGTTAAACGACACTAAAGAACTTACCCCTTTACCAAGGCGGTTGGACGCTGTTTCTCCATCAAAACATGAGTTTTCCTCAATTAGTCCTCAATAAATTTCATTAAAATATTTCGTATTTCGTTCTCTAGATATGACAAAAAACACATTTTTTCCAAGAACTCTGACCATCAACAGTAATGGAATCAAAAACTTTTTTTTAATGAAAATTTATTCAAATCGTTTTCTAGTGAACCAGAGAATGTCGCAGTACCCTTTTGATCATGTACTTACACAGGACACCCTATATATTTTACTCTCTGAACTTTTTCTCTTGCCGAACCTGGTAGAAATATCGGGTTAGACTGGACAACACCCAACGCAACATTCAGCATATTAGCCTTTATGGACCTTTACTGAATCTCAACTAGCTTGGAGATGGCAAATAAAAGAAGGCCTGGTTGCAATAAATGGCATTGTACAAAATAAAATGTAAGTTTTGCCATAAAACATAAAAGCTATCACAGCAAAAGAGTGAAGATGATTGCAAATGGGGACAACGAAATACAAAGAAGGACTCTTGGCTAAAGGATTTATGTACAAATTTAATAATCTTTTCAGGAAATAATAGTGTCACCCTAAAATGAACTTTATATGAAAAAATAATTAAAGCAATAATAATAGATACCTATTATTCAAAACAATAATAACCCTGTTGTATCTAATCTGAACAACTAAGAATGCAGTTATTATGTTTGGAGTTTCTCACTGATACGCCCACTTACAACATTATTCGCTTTACTATCATAAAATTCATAAATAATAAGTGACCTACATTTTTGCTATCGGTTATTGACCCCGATGACCTTCATATCATTGAGTTTAAATACATCAAAATGTTGATAAACATTTTATAACAGATCGGCTATATTACTCTTGGTTCTTTAGCTGGTCAAAATACTGCGCTGTTAAAAACGTTACGAATATACAGGGAAGACACGAAAACGCTCGGACACCGTCAATTTTCATTCTAAGGGGGACATATTTTTTTGATATAATTATTGTCTTAGAGGACACCATGAAGCCGGGTTGACTTTTAACCTAAAAATTTTAAATGGAAAAGGGTGTTACGTTATACATCATTTTGAAGGGCGTTCAATTAACTTTTCAATGCAGCATCATTTTTTAAATTTGAATGATTTGTTCTCGAGAAAACAGGAGCAGGAGGCAGAAAAAGCGATTTGACATTAAATTAACTTCAAGTTATTAGTTCAGGTTAGACCACCACCGACCTTTATAAAGTAGTAAAGACCTTGTTCAAAGTGCATTCGAACATTTTGCAACATTTGTTGAGTTATAAGATTACACTCATTTACAATCCGTTGCCGCAAGTCTTCGTCAAGTGAATGCGGTTGTGTAGCATAAGTTTTGGAATTCAAATGACCCCATAAAGAAAAGTCCAGCGGGGACAAATTCGGGGAACGTGCAGACTCTTCTCCCAATCCACCTTTGACCCAATGTTTCATTTAAAAACTGCCTAACAGGGGCGGCGTAGTGCGGAGGAGCCCCATCTTGTTCAAAAATGATGTTTTCTTCGCGGTGACGGTCATCGTGTTCGATTATTTCTGTTAAAGCTGGATCAATGGCGTCTTCCAACAAATTCAAATAGACCTGTCCGTTCAAGTTTTCTGGTAAAAAGAATGGACCGACAATATGATCACCGAAAATTCCTATCCAAACGTTTAGTTTTTTGGATATTGCGTGTGAACTTCATGAAAAAGCATTGGATTGGTTGATGACCAATAAGGGCAATTATGGCGGTTGACCTCACCGTTCGAGAAGAAGGAACACTCATCAGAGAAGCAAATGTTAATAGGTATTTCGTATTGTTAACAATTCGTTGACTAATAATCTCACAAAATTCTAAACGTCTATCGAAATCATCTTCGTTTAATTCCTGCACTAATTTAATTTTATAAGGATGGAATTTATGTGCTTTTAATATTCTCTGGATGCTTGCACGGCGAACTCCTGATGCATTTCATAATTTTCTAGTGCTGGTAGCAGGTTCCATCGCGACGTGTCCGAAAACAGCTATTTCAACTGTTTCTGTTCTCCTTGCTGGATGATGAACAATCCTCTTTTTATTTCCTACACTTCCAGTCTCTTGAAATTTGGCAACCAGGTCTCTCACGTAAGAATGGGATACGTTCCTATCAGGATATTGTTCATTAAACAAATTTGCTACCCGTCTAGCACAATCGTTATTTTGGAAATAAAGCGAAATAATGGCAACTCTTTCTTGAATACTGTAAAGCATTTTTAAATGATAGTGTGTACAAAAGCAAACGACAACTACTAAACTACAAAACATCAAAATGCAGGTACGAATAATGCAATAACAGTTTCTAAATTACATTCCGTATCAGTGTTGTTAAATTCCTAAGATAACATAAAAACCCTTTTTTCTCGAGAACAGACCATTCAATTCTAAAAAGTTAGTTGGCATTGAAAAGGCAATTGAATGCCGTTTAAAATGATGTATATATATATGTTCCTTCGATATTAAAATTGACGGGTCCGGGCGTTTTCGTGTTTTCAACTTCATACGGCAGAAACATCGGTGGGCCACCCTGTATAATTTGAAAATTACAAATTTAAAAGAAATTGTAAAACCCGATGAAAAAAACGGAGAAAAAGTATGAGAGGGTTAAGAATGTTATGCGAAAAAATCATAAAGCTCCCAGGTAACCAAGTAACGTGTATAAAACGTATAAAAAACGTCATTGACTGACTACAGAACGTCTTTTAATGACGTAAAGCTAACGTACAAAATCATCTGAGTAAGTTCCGCCAAAATGACGTCATGACGTATAAAAAAAACGTCATCGAATGTGGTTAGTACCCGCTACTCACAAATTCTTTGAGCACAATAAAATAAATGTTTTAATAAACGTTTAGTCACAAATACTTCGTATTTATCCCGTATAAAAATCTACAGAATATTTCCTTAACTGAGCAGTTGCAACGCGATGTTTACAAGTTTACATGAACTTTTATCTTATTACTTGATCGAAGACGCCTATATAAACAATATATAAATGTATGACCAGTGTATGACCTCTTGAGTCTTAGTTGACGTTGAACTTAAAAACTATATGTGTTAATCAAAATGTATCTTTCTTTATATATGACAGTTCAGTTCAAAATGTTTATACAAAAACAGTTCAAAAACTTAATTATGATGCATAAAATATTATTAGAATGCAATGGCAAATCCAAAAATAAGGTGTTCCACTAAAAAAAATAAGTTTATGTCAAAACCTTCATTTCTGCTTCATCTGGTATACATAAATAAATTCTCATTAAGAGCACGTTCTTAACCATCTACTTTTTGTATGAAGCACTTCTTCCTAGTATGTGCAGGGCAGGGCCGGCAATATGAAATAGAGCTGAGACACTCTGTATTTAAAAAAATTTATTACAGATATCGGTAGAACACTGAAAACGTAAATCGACAAAACGAAAGAAACGCAAATCTGAAGCTTTGTATCTTGTGAATTGGATCTAAATTCGTTCTCCAGAAATCCCAGAAAATGTCTTTGAATGCAAAAATATTTAAAATTGAAAAAAAAAACGTAAATTGTGAAGAAAAAAAATTAATATCAAATTTGTTTTTTATAACGCAAACTTTTTTCACAGATCTTTGTTTTCATTTTTTTTTGTATTAAAGCAATGACTTTTTAAGAATAAATTAATTCTATTTTTACTAAATTATCAGCTCTTCTCGACCAGAACAATTAAAATAAAAATAGTTTTAAATTTCTTTTTTTTATATACCTTTTTTAAAATGTACCAAAAAATATACAGGGTATTCCACATAAAACTAGTTCAATAGCTGTTCAATAATTAGCAAACAAGTTTTTAATGAAAATGAGGCTTAAATAGGCCTTCATTTGAGATCGAAATTATGAGGTTCTAACATAGAGCTCCTACGGAAAATAAACTTTTCATATGTTGATTGAACACTACACCCGATTTATACTCAATTATTTTCAGTTTTTAGTGTGGCGTTCCATGAAAAGGCGCAGAGTTTCTGAACATTTGATAATGTTTTTTTGCACGTTTATTAAACGTCATTGGCTTGGTTCTATCAGGTGTCTATCAGGAAGGTCCAACAAAATTTCACGTAAAATATACGTAATTTTTTTAAGGTTATATTTCAGTCACATTAATGACGTTTAATATTGGTCATACGCTCACCAATTTAGGCCCATATAATCATATTATATTCACGTCATAGGAGACTTCCTAGTCGGCAGGGCTGTAATTGGTGATAAGCAAAGTTAAGTGGCACTTTTCCAAGTCAAGTTTAAACTCCAGATTTGACGCATGTATCTGTCAAAATCTTTCGTATAATTTCAAATTAAAGTTTAAACTGAACTTGTAAAAGTCGACCTAAGATTAGTATCTCGGTAAGTTTACCTTTAAGTGCGGCCTGACATTCCTGAATATTGTCATATCGGTAATCTGAAATGCAGCCGTATCCGCAGGAGCACACCAAATTCCTTATTAAACATCCCTGCTTCGTCTGTCCCGTTTCACATGCCAAACAGTACCCTACACCTGGAATTAAAAAGAAAGAAGAAGTGTTACCAGGATTACTATCTACATATACTTTATCGAATACGTAATAGCACCAGCTGCTTCCGGATTACTTATTACTAAGATGCTTATATACCTGAAACGGATTATTTTTAACACACTGAAGGTGTCTATACTATAGCATGTTGAAGTGGCTAATGAGAAAATAATTAGGCCGATAATCATCTTAACGTTACGGGCTTTACGTCATTGAGTTTGAAATGGTAATAAGACTCATTTGCAGCTCAGCTGACCAAATGTGTAGATCAGAACCAGATTTGCTTCTGTAGGGAAGGTGAAACTTATGGCTGAATTCTTTGCAATGATGTGCATTTATATTTTTCATGCACTTATATTTGCCATCTCGTTACTTACTTTTTTTAATAAATATTCTCCTTTCAGCATATGTTATTGTGAATATTATGTAAAAAAATATCAATTATTTCAAATTAGAGCCGGCTAGTGTGATAATAAATGGAGGAGTATTCTCTCACGATGTTTTCTTTTTGACCTTTTGGATTGTTTGCCTTCTCTTCTTCTTCTTGAAGTGCCTTCTCCATTCAATGAAGATCGGCAACAATTCTGGCAAATTCGGCTCTGTCCTGGGCTCTTCTCAGCAGGGAGTTTGAGTCTAAGTCTGTCCAATCCCTTATGTTTTTCAGCCAAAAGCACTGTCTACGTCCAGGACCACGCTTTCCCTCAATGTTGCCCTCCATAATCAGTTCTAGGAATCTGTATTTGTCCTGTCTCATGACATGGCCAAGGTAAGCGGTCTTTCGCTTTTTTATGGTCTCGAGGATTGTTCGGTCTTTGTTCATCCTATGTAAGACCTCTTGATTAGTGGTACGATCGGTCCATGGAATACGCAGCATTCTGCGGTACACCCACATCTCAAATGCTTCCAGTTTATTAATGCCGCTGACTTTCAGCGTCCAGGCCTCGACTCCATACAGTAACGTGGAATACACATAACATCTAACGAAGTTAAATCTTATGTTTAAGTTGAGTGTTCTGTCCGTTGATAGGTTCCGCATCTTAAAAAGAGACGAAAAAAAAGCGAGAACTAACTTAGAAAGTTAGTTCTCGCTTGCTCTATGCGGGATCTTATTTCTATCTCAGGATCCAGGTCCTCGCTGATCCAACTTCCCAGATATTTAACTTTAGTGACCTGCTCTATAGGTGTTCTGTATATATTTATGTTGGGATGGTTGTTTGGGTTGCGGCTTATTTGCATGATCTTCGTTTTTGAGATATTAATCTTCAGTCCAATTTCGTCCCCGGAAACCGATATGCTGTCGATTAGGCGTTGCAGTCCTTTAGGACTGTCCGCAATTATCACTGTATCGTCAGCATATCTTAGATTGTTTATGAGTTTCCCATTGACTTTCAGACCGTCCACCGCCTCGTCCAGAGCGTTTTGGAAAATGATTTCTGAATACATATTAAAAAGCATGGGGCTAAGTACGCACCCTTGTCTCACTCCACACCTTATGGGTACAGTGCTTGTTTCGGTGTATTCCAGTTTAACAGATGCTATTTGCTGTTCATAGAGATTCTGTACGATCTTTAAATCCTGGGCATCGACACCCTTTCTTTCCAGTAGTTCCAATAATTTGGTGTGATCTATACAGTCAAAGGCCCTTGTGTAATCTATAAAGCACAGGTACACTTCCTTTCGCTGGTCTCTGCATTTTTGTAGTAGGACAGAGAGTGCAAACAAGGCCTCTCTGGTATCCATTCCTTCGCGGAAACCTATTTGCACTTCGCTTACATCCTGTTCGCATTTTGCACGTATGCGCCTATGGATGATTTTCAAGAACACCTTTAACACCTGGCTCATCAGGCTGATCAATCGGAATTCTGCACACTTCCGTGCTCCGGGTTTTTTAGGAATAGGTATGAAGATTGATTTCAGCCAATCTCGGGGGATGTATCCCGATTTATAGACATCGTTAAAAAGTTGAACCAGGATGTGTATGTTTTTCTCTCCTATAAATTTTAGGATCTCTGGGCAAATGTCATCTGGGCCTGCTGCTTTCTTAGTTTTTATCTCTCTTAGTGCTTTTTGGACCTCCGATTGAAGTATTTCCGGTGTCGGCTCCGTCGGATCTTGACTGTGAAAAAGAGGGCTATTGCTTTCAAATGTATTTGCCACATATTCTGCCCATACCTATTTAAGTTCGCCATCATCTGTGATTATTTTGTTGTCCTGGTTAACTATATGGGACAAGGCTGGGTATTTTCGACTACTTGTAATTTCCTTGACCTTCCTATGTAAATTGAAGAGGTCGTGTTTTTTGTATAGTTCTTCTACTTCTTGGCACCTTTCTTCCATCCACTTTTCCTTGGCTTCTCTGATTTTTCTTCTGATATGTTTTTGGGTTTCCCTATATTTTTCTGCGCTCGTGTTCTTGAAGCTACGTCTCTGTTCCATCAGCATGAGTATTTCTTGGGTCATCCATTCCTTATGTTGTTTCGTTCTGTTTGGTGTTACTAGCGGCTTTTGTGTGTCTAATATAGCTTTCTTGAATGAATTCCAGGTGTCCTCGATCCTGTCAGGGCTCTCGGTATCAGGAATCATTTCGTTCTTTTGTATAACCTTTTTGAGCTCATTGTTGAGTTTGTCAGTGATTGTTTGACGTTCGGGTTCATTCTGTAGTAGTGCTACGTTTGGTTTGTTGGACTGCGTTCTTTTAAGTTTCTTAAGTCTAATACGAAAGTGTGCCACTACGGGAATATGGTCTGACTCGACATCTGCTCCTGGATATGTCCTAACACCAAGCACTCCATTTCTATATCTTTTTGGAACCAGTATATAATCAATTTGATTCCTGACCGGATGCTCTGTGGTGTCCTATGGGGATTTCCATGTGTAGAGGCGACGTACAGGTAGCTTAAACCATGTGTTGGAAACCATCAGTTTTTCTTCTTGGCAGAACTGGACCAGGGTATCGCCTCTTTCGTTTCTAATTCCCAGACCGTATTCACCCACGGTATCCCCACTTTTTCCTCTACCTATCTTGGCATTGAAATCCCCGAGGATAAGGGTGATGTCGTCTTTATTTGTGGCGGCTATTAATTGTTTGACTTCTGTATACCATGCCTCCAACTCTGTCTGTGGTTTGTCGGCTGTTGGGGCATATGTTTGAATGATGTTTAGGTTTTTAGGTGTGGCCCTTAGTTGTATCATCATTGCTCGATCAGAGAGTGATATGAAGTTAATGATAGAACCGCTGGTGTCCAGGTCCACCATAATGCCTACTCCGTTATAGTGGTGGGTGTCTTCGTTTCCGGAATAAAACAACACTGCGTTCTTCAGTCTGATTTTTCCTCGACCGGGCAATCTTGTCTCACTTATTCCCAAGATGTTCACTCCCACTCTTTTCATTTCTTGCTCTATATTATGGGTTTTCCCTGGCATATACATGCTGTTAACATTCCAAGTGCCAAGTCGAAGTGCTTCTTTAAGTTCCGTCTTTACTACATTAGTGTTTTTCAACGTGGGGATTCTTCGCACCCCTTGACCATCTAAGGTCTGCCACGGACTAGGGGCCATTTGATTATCTTGTGTTGCCATTATTGCTTGTCTTGGAAAATCCCTTAGGATCCTTAATGCAGTGGTTTCCCGTTGCCTTCTGCATCTCCATGCCGTTGAACTTGTAGCAGTTTCATCCGCCTTTAGGGAGAATTTCTTCTTCCAAGGGCAAGAAGGTGCCCTATCTCTTGTCAGCTCCTCCACCCGCAGCTGTTGGCCGACAAGAGGGGATTACTTATACCGGTAACCACTCGGTCGACAGTGACTCATCAGTTTTTCTAGCAGGGTGCACCACGTGCAGGTGAGGTTGTCTTTTGGGTCAGCTACATATAGTTTGTGCTGTCACCCCTTACACCCCCTTGCCTAATCCGTCAAAACTAGATTGTCATAGGGCCTACAAAAACTTGCCACGTCATGCCAGGAGTTTAACGTTTCTTCAGAACTGCAGTTTTTATAAGAAGATTGCAAATGTATGTTCTTGTGGTAGAGATTCTTACAAATATGCTTAGGCAATTGAAGATATTCAAAATAATTATGCTACAAAACAAAACTATTTGGGGTATATGGAAAAGAATAATTGACCTAGAGGGTCTAAAACTAAGGAACCCACTTGCAGAGATTAAAAAGTAGGATTAGGAAATCTTTCATTGCTGTCCAGAGATTATGTTATTTATCTAGACGCGTAGCGTCGAGATAAATAAAATCTCGAGACAGTAATGAAGCATCCAATCGAGTATATGTATACTACTGCATTTTCAACCACACTTTCTGCATAACATCAAAACATGTTCTTGATTATTATTTATTCATATAATATTCTGGCTCAAATCTTCACTCAGGAGGGGAAATTTTGATGGTTGCTATGATATAAAGCAAAACCAATAATCGGAGTTTCTGTAATTCCCTGAAGTTTCTGCGCTTTGTTTGCATGTGCATTATTGGTCTAGGACGGGAAGTAGTTACTTCCCGTTTGGACCGGACGGACGGGAAGTAACTACTTCCCGTCCTAGACCAGTAATGGAATTACTTCCCGTCCTAGACTAGTAATGAAACACTTCCAAGATTCTAAAGAGACAGAAATGTCATCATTACATATGTGGTTGAAAATAAACAACTTTGTACAATTATCTAAGGGGTCAGACTTGAGGAAGACTATGAAACCTATTGACTTTCAGGCCACGTTAACTTTTTTCTTTTAGAGCTATATAGAGCCATAAAAACTGTCTTGGCAAAAATAGTTGAATTGTAGATGATATTTACTGTATAAAGAAGGGTTGAGACCTATCAAATCATCGAGAAAAAGTACTAAACAAAGTGGTGGGTTCACTGTGACAATCACTGCATTTGATTAAAACAGTCAATATGCTAATTTGTTAAGAGCCACTCAAAGACTACTTAATTGTTGAGGAACTGAATCGAGCTTATACCTAAAATTAGTGTACGAATAGTTTTGTAACGTCTCATAATTTTAGGTACAGCTTACTAACGGTACCACTTCGAATTAAAGATCGAAATCGAAATCAAGGAAGAATCTTTAGAGGAAGGATATCCGATATTAGACTCACCATTCCTATACCGTTTCCAACTTTAATTCAGAAAGGAGCAAGTGTAATTCAGAAGAAATCAATAGTAATTAATAATAGTCAAGTGTAATTCAGAAATCGTCACATGTAATCCAGAATAGTCAATTGTAATTGAGAAACCGTCACTAGTAATTCAAAATAGTCAACTGTAATTCGGAAAGCATCAAGTGAAATTCGGAATAGTCAAGTGTAATTCAGAAAACATCAAACGTAGTTTAGAAAAAAGTGCGTCAAAATTTGGAGCAACAAGTATCTAGATTTACTACAGCCAATTATTTACCGTAAAACAAGTCCATCATGAACCATTAACAATGAATTCCATGGAGAACGAAGAAATAAGACGAGGAGAGTACGTAAGTCGTAAACGGACATATTCAACAGGGAAAAAAGATTGTGTGGATAGATAAAACAAATTTCAATTTATTCTGTCGTCGTACTAGGGGTAGGAGTTTAGCTGGTTCCAGAGCGATTCAAAAATTACCAGCGTCCAGAGGTCCTAATATACATTTAATTGGCGCTATTTCAACAGCAGGTGTTGTATTAATAGACAAAAGAAGAGGTTCATTTATGAAGCAATTAGCTAATGAATGGAGGCACTTTTTCGAAAACGGGAAGATATGGGAAATCATCTGCAACACCTTGTGGTAGTGTGTGACAACCCTCCTTGTCACAAATTTTTAGAAAATGTGTTCAATGGAACAGAAGCTACTTTCCTACGGTTAGCTTCATACTCTCCGATGCTGAATCCAATTGAAACTATTTGGTCGAAAGTCAAATCATTTGTTAAATTAAACTTAAGAATCCCTGATGTTGCTACCCCAGGAGTTGGCGAGCAAAGGCTTGTTTATTTAGGACAAACGATTACTGCGTGTATTGAAACAATTGTGGGTGGAGATTATGTTAGAGCCGCTCAACATTCTACGACTTTTCATGAAGCCGTCCTAAATATGGAGGATGTTGGAGTTTTTAAACTTCTACGTTAATTATTAAACCAAATATTATTGTTCCACATGAATCTAAAAATCTTGGCTTCAGAGTTATGTTAATAATTCCTAATTATACTGCTTTCTGAATTACACTTGACGGTTTCCGAATTACACTTGTTGCTTTCTGAATTACACGTGGTTATTTCTGTATTACACTTGACTATTCTGAATTACACTTGATCCTTTCTGAATTACGGTTGGAAATGGAGTAGTCATTCATAATCATTCCAAAGCGAAAAAAGATCAACTTTGTTCAGCTTTAAAGAGGCATCTGATGACTCATTCTAATAAAATATCCTTTAGATGCGAAATTTGCGAAAGGTTTACAAACTTAGAAGCAGCCCCCTGCGACACATGAATCTGCATTCTAAAATGAAAACCAAATGAGATGGTTGCAAACAAAGCGTCAGGACTAAAAGGTCCTACAGAGTCCACTTCGTTAGTGTCCATCTGTCCATGCTCAGGCAATTTGACAAGCACCATTGTTGCTGCTTATGCAGATGGTCAGTACAGATGTGAAGTATGTGAAGAATTAATCATATCACTTAATCTCACTTACTTTGGCACACGCATAGCTTAAAATCCTCTGCTCCAAACATGATACTTTTAATATGCGCAGAAAAGTAAAGGAAGTAGCTGGAGTCCACGGGAAGAGAACGACTATGTCACTTACAAATGATCGTAACCAACTAATTTTGGAGGAACAAGAACTAAAAAACACATGGACCAGTTATATAGAGGCCAACTTTAAAGATCATAGAGCTGATGCGGTATACGTGAATGAGGGCATGGGACCAACTTTTCTTAAATCCGAGGTGATACCTGCATTCTCTATAGCAAAAAATAGGAAAGCATCGGGCCCTGACGAGATTCCGACCGAGGCTCTAAAGCTCATTACAGAGGAAAATATTGGCTTGGTAGTTAAACTGTTTAATTAAATTAAAAATTAAAGTATCTATGAGACAGGTGAAACTCCATCTGACTGGTTCTCATCAACCTTTATTGTTCTACCTAAAAAACAACAACCAAAAAATGTGGTGATTATCGCTTAATCAGCCTCATGTTCCACATGCTCAAAGCATTCCGACGGATCATTCACGCTCGCATCAGACGTAGATGTGAGGAAGATCTTGATGATTCGCAATTCGGCTTCAGAAACGCTTTAGTGAAGCACTTTTTGGAATGAACCTTCTACTCCAAAAATGGCGTGATCAGCGAAACTATGTTTTCGCATGCTTTAACGATTACGAAAAAGCCTTTGACCGCATACAGCACGATAAACTTTTTGATATGCTACAGAGGGTTGGAATAGATGATAGAGATATCCGCATAATTAATCTATACTACTGGAATCAAATGGCACACGTAAAAATAGGCAATATTAAAACAGACCATATTGTAATACAACGTGGAGTAAGATAGAGTTACATACTGTCGCGCCCCCCCCCCCCCCCCCCAACACAATCGAGGGACTACAGTTGCTTATAAACAAAATTGGTGACGTGGGAGAGACACAAAGTCTAAAAATCAATATAGGAAAGCCCAAATTTATGATATTAAGCAGGCACCCATGGTACTATACTAGAACTCAATGGAAGCCAAATTGAACATGTATCTAGGTTCAAATACCTTGGTAGTATTATTACCGAGGATCTAATTAGGACTGCGAGATAAAGTGCCAAATAGAGATTGCTCGGGCAACTTTTAATAATATGAGATTCTTGTTTGCAATGACAACCTGAGTATGAAGTTAAGACAACGCATGGTTGAATGCTATGTGTAGTCGGTATTGCCGTACGGAGTGGAGACGTGGACTCTGAAGGTCAAAACGATGAACCAACTAGAGACATTCGAAATGTGGCTACACAGAAGAATGCTTCGTAGTCCGTGGACACAACATGTTACAAACGAGAATGTACTACGAATAGGAAACATCGTGTTAAAAGACAATGAAATCATCCCTAATTTTAGTATTCTATCACATGTAAACGTCTATGACGTGTGACATAGAAAGACGTCGTTTGTCAAGACGGAGATACCTAACTAAGAAAAACATGGGGAATAATACCGCAAAACAAGCAACATGTTCTCACTCCTAGTTCTTTAATGTTTTATTCAAATAAATTAAGTTTAGTTCTTCGAATCCTTTCTTTTTCTTGTTCCACTACATCACCAAATAACGGGTTATGGGCCCAGGGACGTAGAAAATGAGGAAAAACTAGTGAAAGGAAAGGTAGAAGAAATAACCTAACCAATAAAAATTTGTTCTAACCGGCAAATTTTGTGCTAGTGAAGAAAAAAGGGTCGAAGAAGGTTTCCAATATAAAAATGGAGACCAGTATCAGTGGATTACATACCATAAAATTATCTGAAGATAATTGGACAGCATGGAAGTTCCAAACTCAGATAATATTGAAATCAAAAGGGCTATTTGATGTGGTTACAGGAGTGACTAAAAAACCTTCCATCAATGACAATGGGGAATGGGATAGGCGAGACGCCAAAGCCCAGGAGATAATAGCAGTCAGAATGGAAGAAAAGCAAATGACCCATATTTTATCGTGCAGTACAGCCGCCCAAATGTGGGACAAACTTGTGTCAGTGTTTGAACAAAGATCCCAAGTAAATGTGCATCTTTTGCAACAAAAATTCTTCTCACTAGAATTTAAGACTGGCAATATTGCTCAGTTTATTTCCCAATTAGAGGAAATAAAGTCTAATTTGAAGCAACTAGGAGAAGAAATTAGCGACAAAATGCTGATGACCAAGATTCTTATGGCATTGCCAGATAACTTAAAGCATTTTGTTAGTGCATGGGAGTCGACAGCTTTAAAAAACCAAACCCTTAAAGAATTAACTGCACGTTTGTTAATAGAAGAGGAACGGTTGAAGCAAAGTGACCAAGCAATGGCTTTTTCCAATTCAGAAACCACAGGAAAAGCCCAAGGCAACCCACAATGGCAAAAGAAAGTGAAATGTTTCCTTTGTGGTAAATTAGGGCATTCAAAGAATCAATGCTTTAAAAATGAAGCCAACAAAAACCCAAAGAAATGTCAACATTGTAAGAGACAGGGATATGTAATTAGTGAGTGTTGGTTCAGGAAAAACAAAGACGATCGAAAACCATCCAACGCGTTTATAAATGTGACACTTTGAGAAAATTCTGGAGCAGTGGCCTTAATGGGAAGTGCAAAGTTTGGACCAGGTGAGTGGTGCTTGGACAGCGGTGCCACTGACCATATGTGTTTCACCAAGGACCTGTTTTTTACCTTGGACAGTTCCAGCAACAAAATAGTTGAAATGGGTGATGGTTCATCTGTAAAAGTGTCTGTAATACATCTGCAGGCTTGGAATGGCCATGAATGGCTTGAAACTGTGTTAAGTGATGTACTGTACATACCCGAATTTAAAATTAATTTATTTTCAATGGGAAAGGCCTTGGACAAAGGATTTAAATTAAAGTCGGACAAATTGAAAAGTGAAATAGTGGATCAAAGTGGAAAAGTTAGACCAGTTGCCAGACGAGAGGGTAAGTTTTTCAAAATGATTTTAAGAGCCAGTCCTAAAACCGTTGGTTCAATGAACAAATCATATTGCCATCTCGTTGAAAGTTTAAATTCCTGGCATTGCAAATTTGCTCATGTGAACTTTGATCTTGTCAAGACTGTTTTAAAGAAAAACAATGTTGTTTTCAAAGAAAGTGATGTTTTTTGTAATGACTGTTTGGTTGGTAAACAACATAGGTCCTCTTATTTTGACAGCATGACCAAAACTCAACAAGTTGGTCAGCTTATTCATGCCGACCTTTGTGGACCTTTTGAGGTACCTTCTATTGGTGGTGCTAAGTACTTTCTTTTATTGAAAGATGACTTTTCAAATTTTCGAACAGTGTATTTCTTAAGGTACAAATCTGAAACTAAAGTTAGGTAGCAAGAATTTATCCATTGGACACATACCCAAACAGGAAAGAAGATAGTCACTTTTAGGAGTGATAATGGCTTGGAGTTTGTGAACCGGGAAGTTGATGCCATGCTTAAGAAATATGGTATAAAACATGAGAGAACATGTGCCTACCCACCCCAACAAAATGGGAAGGCTGAAAGAGAAAATAGGACACTGGTAGAGGCCGCTCGAACACTTTTGCACAGCAAAAACCTTGATAAGAAATTTTGGGCTGAGGCGGTCAATACAACAGCTTTTGTCCTAAATCGAATATGCCATAATCTAGATGGTCATGGCACTCCTTTTGAAATGTGGTTTGGAAAAACCTTTAATGTTCACTTTTTTAAGGTTTTTGGATCTCTGGTATCAACCCATGTACCAAAAGAAACACGATTGAAGTTAGATCCAAAGACAAAAAGGGGCATCCTGGTAGGCTATAGTGACAATACCAAAGGTTACAGAGTCTACTTTCCAGAGCGTAATAAAGTAGAAATTCACAAAGACATAATTGTGATACCTGAAGGACAAACGACAAGGCCAGAAGAAAAGTGCTCTACGAGGTCCATTGTTGATTTGAATCTGGAAATGCCTGATAGCACTGATGACAACATCCACTAATAAGTGGAACACTCTGGAAGTAATTCATGTGGAACATTTAGAGTCTCTGTGTCCTCACTTAAGGTTTGGTCACATGGTTTGGGGTCAATGGTGCTGACGTTTGGGCTAGCTGCATCTTCATCTTCAGGGTTGTCATCAGTGCTATCAGGCATTTCCAGATTCAAATCAACAATGGACCTCGTAGAGCACTTTTCTTCTGGCCTTGTCGTTTGTCCTTCAGGTATCACAATTATGTCTTTGTGAATTTCTACTTTATTACGCTCTGGAAAGTAGACTCTGTAACCTTTGGTATTGTCACTATAGCCTACCAGGATGCCCCTTTTTGTCTTTGGATCTATATCTATATATATCTATATTTAGAGACGACTATTTTGCAAGAGAAAGGTGAACAAGGACGAAGTAGGGAACAGCCAGTGACTAATACAAGAGGGAGAACAATCAAGAAACCTGGTTGGCTAACCGATTTTGACACCTCCAGCTTCTTTAGTGCAACAGAGGAGCAAATAACCTTGGAAGAAGCTTTTAATGGAAAGAACAAACAACAGTGGAAAGCAGCCATGGACCAAGAGATGAGTGTGCTACTCCAAAATAAAACTTGGACTGAAGTGGAAAGACCGAAAAACAAGGCAGTGATAGAGAGTAAGTGGATATTTAAGGTTAAGAGTGATGTCAGTTTAAAGCCAGACTTGTTGCGCGTGGTTTTCAGCAAGGTTGCACTGATACATATGATATATATTCACCAGTTGCAAAACTGTGCACATTTAGAATCGTATTAGTTGTTGCTTGTAAATTGGGATTGCCAATTCACCAAATGGATGTGCAGGGTGCGTTTTTGTATGGTGATATATCCGATGAGATCTATATGTCATTGCCAGGTGATGCAAGTAATAAAGTATGCAAACTTAATAAGTCAATTTATGGTTTGAGAAACTCACCTAAATGTTGGAATTTGAAATTTGACCTGTTAATGCATAATAGAGGCTTCGTTCGATCGGAAAATGATCTGTGTCTGTATCATAGAAATACAAAAACTAGTAAATTGTATGTTTTATTGTATGTCGATGATATTTTGATTGTTGGTACAAACAATGAAGGAGTGTTAGAGTTAAAAAATACCTTTAATACGAATTTTAATATGAAGGATTTAGGATTGGTATCAGAGTACTTGGGCATGCATGTGCAGCATAACATTGAAAAGGGAGTCATTACCTTGGATCAGTGTGAATACCTTAAGCAAATTTTGGAAAGATGTGGTATGTCTGATTGCAATCCTGTACACACACCTATAGATGCGAATTTTGATTTCAATTTGTTGAAAAATAATGCGAGCAATGAAAGTTTGATTAAGGTATGCAGGCAAATTATTGGCAGTTTGTTATATGCAGTAAGTGGAACTCGGCCAGATTTGTGCGCAAGTGTTAATTTCTTGAGTAGATTTCAAGATAAAGGAAGCGAACACTTGTTGCAATCTCTTAAAAGAGTTCTTCGTTATGTTCGAGGCACTATAGATTTAAAATTAGTTTTTAAATGGAATGAAAAAGCAGGTTTATTGTGTGGATATGTTGATGCAGATTGGGGGGGCGATGTTTGTGATCGTAAATCAACAACTGGTTATATTTTCAAATTTTTTGATTGTCCTATATCTTGGGCAAGTAAAAAGCAGCCATCTGTATCAATATCATCTACAGAAGCTGAATTTGTAGCTTTGACAAATGCAGTAGCGGAAGCGTGTTGGATTCGTAAGGTTTTATTGGACTTCGAATTGTTTTCTGGAGCTGTTACTGCAAATATTTTTGAAGATAATCAATCAGCAATTAAAATAGCTACAAATCCGGAAAACAACCGAAGACTCAAGCATTTGGAGATTAAGTGTTGTTTTATTAAGGAGCAAATTGATAAAGGCATAATTAAAATAAGTCATGTAAGCTCTGAACGCCAGTTGGCGGATGTCTTTACAAGACCATTAGCTAGAAATAAGTTTCATAATTTTGTTGTAGAGTTAAGTTTGAGAAATGATTTCATTGAGGGGGCGTGTTAAAAGACAATGAAATCATCCCTAGTTTTAGTATTCTATCACATGTAAACGTCTATGACGTGTGACATAGAAAGACGTCGTTTGTCAAGACGTAGATACCTAACTAAGAAAAACATGGGGAATAATACCGCAAAACAAGCAACATGTTCTCACTCCTAGTTCTTTAATGTTTTATTCAAATAAATTAAGTTTAGTTCTTCGAATCCTTTCTTTTTCTTGTTCCACTACATCACCAAATAACACATCGAAAGGTAACTCTTGACGATTTTAGGCATATTTTGAGAGGTGACAAATATTGTCTATTACAGCTCATATTAAAGGGCAAGGTTCTGGGGCGCCGTGGAGTTGGAAGAAAGCAACAGTCGTGGCTCAGAAATATTCGGGATTTGGACCGACATAAGAAGGGGTGGTGAACTTTTTCGCTTGGCGGAAAACCGTACGGCTTTTGCCATGGTGATCGCCAACGGCTACGGCTAGTGTCGGCCAACGGCTCGACACCAAGGATATTCAGATTATAAAAAATCTGTACTGGAACCAAACAGCACATATCCAATATGGAGACATGAAGGGTCGGGACATAGACATTGCTAGGGGAGTTAGACAGGGTTGCGTTCTATCGCCGTTGTTGTTCAACTTGTACTCAGAGCAAATATTCATAGAGGCACTAGAGGAGTGCGATAAAGGCATCAAAATTAACGGTGTACCAATCAACAATCTCCGCTATGCTGATGATACTGTTTTACTGGCAGATAACGTCGAAGATCTACAGACGATGCTCAATAGAGTAACTACAATAGGCAACCAAGCTGGTCTCAAGATCAACAGAAATAAAACCAAATTTATGGTGATTAGTAGGAGGAAAATACAAAATGTCGATCTGCATATAGAAATGGAACCCATCGAAAGAGTACACCGCTTCAAATACTTGGGATATACAATAAATGATGAATGGGACCCTGATTTGGAGATTAAGATCAGAATTGAAATGGCAAGATCAGCATTCATAAAAATGAGAAAGCTCTTGAGCAACCGCAACCTAAGCATAGGTACCCGATGGCGAGCCACGAAATGCTACGTACTCTCCACACTGCTTTACGGTGTGGAAGGGTGGACATTAAAAGTAGCAACAATGCAAAAACTGGAAGCTTTTGAAATGTGGTTGTATAGACGCATTTTGAGAATACCTTGGACTGACAGAGTAACCAATGCGGAGGTACTGAGAAGAATGGCTAAAGATTTGGAATTGCTAACAACTATTAAGAAAAGAAAAGCGTCCTACCTAGGTCATGTATTTCGAAATGATAAATACGGTTTGCTACAACTGATCATGGAAGGCAAGATAGAAGGTAGGAGAGGGTTAGGTAGAAAGAAGAAATCCTGGCTAAAAAACCTACGCGAATGGTTCCAAATACCAGAAGCTTCAAATATAATTCATGCGGCGCAAAACAGAGAAGTCTATCACATGATGGTCGCCAACCTTCGGTAGAAGACGGCACTGAAAGAAGAAGAAGATCGCCAACGTCAGGGAGACCGGACAGGCATATGAAAGAAGAAGAAGACAGTTTAAAATGAGCGAGATACCTTTAAAAGAAACATCTTGAGCATGACTCATCTAAAAACGTATACCATACCAAAGAACCTAATTACGATCGTGTCCTACACTCTGAAACAGTGCAAGATCATTCATTCTAGTGAATGACGACGTTTTCCTGTCGGCATTATTCTGAAAAAGTTCAATGAGCATGTAGACTGATGAATATTTAAAATGCATTCTCCCGATAAAGTTAAGATATACTTAAGAAAAGAAGTATGCTTGGAGTAGGTGTTATATAGCGTTTAACTATGGGTACAGTACACGCTAAAAAGACATTTTCTCTCTAGTTTTTAACAACTATGTCTTTAAAGAAATATTTCTGTAACTGTATAGTATGATTAGGTATTAATTTTTATAGAATACGTAATATGAAAAATAAAAAAATAAATAATTAGTAAAATATCAGAAAAAACTTTTGAATTTAGTAGGTACATTGTTTGTTCTTAATCCGATGTCTATTCCCTTGACCCTCATTAGAGCATTTTACTACTCACTTAGTGAAATTAAAGTGTCAGAATTTGGCGCCCAAAGTGGGTTGCAACCTTTAAGAGTGAATTTAAGCATTTTAAAGATTGCTTTATTGTATCCTCATTTTTCCAAATCCCCCCCCCCCCTCCAACGAGTGCGGTCTTATTGAATTTTGCGCTTACCAGGAACTAAGGATTAACAACACATACTTTAAAAACAAACCCCAATACAAAGTCACGTTTCAGGGCAATAGAGGGGTACCTAACGCCCACAACAGACTACACTATAACGAATAGAGCCATCAAGCCAGAGCTAATACAGGATGTCAGATCACTAATATCGGCAAACATCGGATCAGAACATAACTTGGTAATAGGAATAATTACCATGACAAGACCACCAGCCAACAGGAACAAAATGGACAACCCAACAACAAACTTCAATATCGAGTCACTAAAAACAGAAAGCACGCTGGATCTGTACAAACGGCGCATATCCCAAAAAGTTGAAAGAAAACCCATCCTCCAGCGACACACAGTAGACCGCGCATGGCACCCCTAAATAAGATAAACCAAGCAGCAGAGGAGGCACTATAAATAAAGGCAGAGAAATAGAAGAAGGCACAGAAATAAAAACCATGGTTCAAACCAGAGGTGAAGATACTGGCCCGCGAAAAGAAAAACGCCCACCCAACATACATAACCCACAAGACCCCAAGAAACCACATCAAATACATCGAAACAAGGAACAGAGTAACCAACCGTATAAAGGAAATAAAGAGAGAGCATTGGGAGAACTTCAGTAGAGAAATGAAAAGGGACTTCTATAGAACCCAAAAATGCATATGGAAAATGCTCAGAACAACAAAGAGGGAAATAAATGACACAATACAATTAAATAACATCTCAGTAGCCAAATGGGCCACCTATTTTCAGGGCCTGTATTCGAACCGGGTCGAACCGAGACGAACCGGGACGAACCAGGACGTTGTTAAACGAAGGCCCAACGAGTGTGGGAGGTTGAACCTAGGCGAAGCCATACACATCGAAGATGTAGAACAATAAGTACACGAATAAAGAAGTGATATCAGAGATGAAGCACCTGAAAAATATTAAATCTGCAGGCCCGGACAACGTCCCCAATAAACTTCTGAAGTGCGGAAGAGAAGCTCTGGCTCGACAGCTGGCCGAACTATTCAACAAAATATTGAAGGACGAAAAAACACCAGCAAGATGGAGACACAGCATCACAATCCCTATAATCAAAAAGGGGAAAAGGTCAGATCCGGCGAACTACAGAAGAATATCGCTTCAGACACGACCATGAAATTATTCACCCGTATGCTACAACAACGTATTGTCAGCCAGACCACAATAAGCAAGGAGCAGTAAGGTTTTCGGAAAAATCGTCCAACGATTGACGCAGTGTTCGTTATCAGGCAGATTATAGAGAAGGCAATAGACTATAACAAACCAGCATACCTGTGCTTTATAGATTTGACAAAACCGTTCGACAGGATAAGGCTGGAGCTCAACACAAACAACACCACAACAATACGATAAAAATTAACCACAACAGAAAAAATAGAGCAAAGCACAGGAATACGACAAGGAGACAGCCTCAGCCCACTGCTGTTCAACATCATAATGAACAGTATAATAGAGCAAGTGCGCAAGGTAGATCAGGGATACAAGATAGGAAACCAACAACTTAAGATAATATGTTACGCAGACGATGTAATGCTATTCGTGGACACGGAAGACGGGCTGCAATGGCTCTTACAGGTATTTAAGAAATAGGTAAAACAAGACTTAAGGCTTCCAAAAAGAAGAAGATGAAGAAGAAGAAGAAGCATTTATTGTAGACAGTAACTAGATTTACAATTCGGGGTATATTATTTGATTTTATTGTGAACATTATTTGAAGAGTGGAGAGATGGAACAAATAGAAATAACAAAATTCGTTATTTTGAGATCTATAAAAAGGCCTCTAGTGACTGTCTTAATGTGCCTTTGGCACTATGTGCCAAAGATCATTTAGAGACTATATACTTACAATAAACTATAGAGAATCTTAGTGAATAAAAAAATAATAAAAGATCATCAATACTAATCGCCAATTAACAATAATATGTGTGAAACTTTGCTTTAACTGTAGAGACAAGAAGAGGTAAGCCTGCAACTTATTATTAGCCTTTGCGGCGAGAAGCGAACTCCGATTGGTCACAGAGACGGTCACCCTTGTATCCGTGCTGTTAAAGGCGTATTAAATCCCCGTAATTCCAGGGTTGTTCTATAAAATGCACGACTATCTTAGGCTAAGAAAGAAATGTATTAATGTCTTCCAAGTTCTGTTGATAAAGTTCCGTCACTAAGTTTTGACACACAAATGGTAGAGAAATCAGCAATAAAGAATAAGAAATTTTTAAAAAAGGAGAGCAATATTGAATAGAGCCTAAGACCCAACAGACTTTTGTCATGGAAACTTACCAAAGGGTAATTTTTATCAAAAACAGGTTGTACGTTTTTTTTTCTCCTTTTGACTCTCGTTCGATAATTTTTGACATGGATTTTCAAGGTTTTTGAGTTTTCCCTTCGAATAAAATAAAATATGTCAGGTAATTGATTGGAACCATGGATGTAGACCGTTGACCAGATGTTTTTTTTCCATACAAACTATATTCCTTCTAAAATTACCGAGACCCTAATCTATAGTGGGGCATGTAGGTAAATAAATAGTAGTTTTGCAACTCACTATTAGCCTTTGAAGGGAAAAATGAATTTCTATTCGTCGCAATCGATCACCTTGGCAACTGATGCTGTAAAACGTTTTCGTCACTCGTTGAACCATATACTGTTTTTTTAATTGAAATAGGTGAGGATTAAATTGGGCGAATCACTTAAAATTATGTCTCTCTACCTCTAAAGTAATTTGGTTAGGTGGAAGCAGTCCTAAGCAACCTCTTATGACAGAGATATGACACTAAAAAAATATGAAAATATAATTTTTTTCTAGTTTTAAAAAATGGAATAAAGGTTTGGTAAAGTTATACATGGTTAAAACACTTTTTTCCCTCTTTTCAAAAATTTACAAATCCAATAGCGCCTCCATAAGAAAAATTAAAGTTAATGATGGGTCTACAAAACCGAAATGTTGTAATAGAATTTCATTGTCACAGCGTTTTCCAGTCAAAAAGTCGCTTCAGAAATGATTTGAGATCTAGATTTTCTTCTAAAATAAAGGATTTAGGTGTAATGTTTTTTTGAAAAAACATAATTTTGCTTTTTTTCCGAAATATCTCAAAAACTCTCGAGTCTTTTACATTAAAGGGGAAAGGTCTATGTATCCGCACTATTCAGGTATATGTATCCGCACTGTTATGAACAACCAAATACTAATAAAGTCGCTTACCTATGCAAATATAAATTGTCCCAATTATCCACCTATTTACAAACATATTCATGAAAATTTCTTCAAGTGAAAACGAAATTTTAACTAAACCTAAATTTGTGTCAAAAAAAAAATAGGAAACTTGATTACATTAAACTGGTTAAAGAACCCACACTGCAGGCGGACGAGCCTGAACTAATTTACAGTGATTTCTTTACAATATTGCTGATACAGATTTCACATAAAGTCATCGCAGTGGCGGAACAGAAGCTGCATTTGTTATTAGCTCCATTCATCATGTTTATTGAAGGTCGCGATTAAGAACCATAATTTCCGGATATCATCTAGATTAACACCAGTTCCTAAAATTATATAGAACTTATAGAAACACTGAAACAACTATATATATAATTTAGTTTGAAGAATAACTCATACGAATTTTAATTTAATTTTAAGTCGATCGAAGAAAGAAACACAGCTACTCACGCACTTTTTGTATGAATAATATGTTCAAAAGTGTTTTAAGCAGAATTCTTTCTAACTAAGTAAAGTTATTAAATTTTTAGAGTTTGCAAAAAAAATTTGTCTCATCGCATATGTAAATATCTACCTACCCAAAAGTAGCGCCCCTGACATGAACCGATAAATGCAGTGCGTCCTCTTGTCTTTGTCGATAACAAAGATCGTTGGCCTCTGTACATTGCGTTAAACATCCTAGTTTGAAATTACATTTATTTTTATTGATAACGGATGTAAAGGGTGCCAAAAGGGCAAGGCAAAGCGAGTTATTAAAGAGTTTAGTTACTGATAAAACCGGTGCGTTTTTACTGCTTTTTGAACGAGAATTATCGCTTCGAGAAGCAAACATCGGAAGCGGGCCTAATTAAGCGATTGTCACATCGGGAAATTTCCATTGAAGTTATTTATTTTAATGATTTTGTAAATTAAAATTTCTCTTAAAATCTTACATACATAAATAAACTTACTAAATGGTTTTTACAAACTACAGAATTTTGTTGGATTCGGGCTCCACCCCAAAATTTTAGGTCTTTTAAACCTTTTTAAAATGATCGATACCACAAAAACTTTCGTCATTTTTGGAAGTCTGTATCTCGGAAATGCCTTAACCGAAATTTGTTACCTGCAGAGGCTTTGAAAAGCCGTTCCTTCTAAAATCAGGTTAGGACGTTGACTTGAAATAATAGTAGATTATGTCACTAGGAGTAAAAGTGGGTCATTTTGTGCTGAGCCCAGAGATTGACGGCCGAAGCGAAGCTGAGGCCTGCAACTGGGCGAAGCACAAAAAGACCTTTTACTCCGAGTAACATATACTATTTTTTTTTCAAGCATGCAATAAATAAGAAATCTATTTAAAAGTGGTTCAGTTTTGCAATTTTCTCTCATCCTCTTTAAGCGGGTCTAGGTACTTACCCAATTGTGTATATTATTTGTAAAATACATAGAATATGTTAGAATGGTGGTTTTCAATGTTCAATGGTTTTAATGTATTAAATAATAACCAATGATTATGGTAAACTAAGAATTTGTAGCATTATTTTCAATACTAAATTAATAAATGTCACATTGACAGATAAATATGATGACGCGCATGACATTTAACAGACGAATTCAGAATTCGAGAACCTATGCGATTTCGACTAATAACGGTTTCGGATGGTGCTCTTGAGTGCTCTGAGAGTATTTCTGTCCTCTGTTTTTTCAACAAGAATGTAAAGATGGCAATACACTCAGATCGGTTTATCTGGTGTCATCTATTATTAAATTAATTTTGGTGAATGAAAATCGTTTATATATGCGCCACCATAACACTAGCGGTGACTTTTGACTTTACTTTTACTGCCTAGGACTTTTTTGCTACTTTTTTGGTCTCAGGATTTGACAGCCCACTTTAGGTGTGCGTATGGAGAAAACAAATGACGTACTTTTAGTCCGCTTGAAAAAAAAAGTTATTTTGTGAAGATTATAGAGGGCAAAAATGCACTGCATAATGGTTGATTTTCAACCCACTTCATTTGGTAGCAAGGATAATTTAAGAACATTCGTTGACGACCAAAAAATATAACGAGCAACTTATCAATATATATATAACATCTTTATTTCCAGGGAAATAGGCTATCGACCATTTGGTCTTTCTGCCCATGTTATAATATTACACAAATGAATTCCATATACAAATATTACAAACTTAGGGAAAGGTAGAAAAGCGACTCATTTCTGAGCTTGGCCTCTCTACGTTTGGAAATGTTCCATTAGGATGGTTGTAGGGAAAACGAAGCGGGACTGTCTATTTTGTCTTGTTAAGCAAAGTGGGTTCAGTAGAGTCATATTGTGTGGGTTGTTTTTCCATTTAGTCTGAAGTTGTATCAGTCTTTCACTTATTTTTGTCATATGTGTGCGTTCGTAGAGTAGTTGGTTGGAAGGATTATGCAGCGGGTTTTCGGGGTGTCTTATCTTGGTTATCATTCTTAATGCGATTTGTTCTGTTGTTTGTATGTATTGTTTAGTTTTCTCTGACGCATTTGCTCTTAGCACGTGTCCATAGTCTAACAGTGGTCTGCAAATGGATTTGTATATTTTTATAGCCGTTTTTGTGCTAGATCCTTAGTTTTTGTATGTCAGGGATCGAAAGTGTTTTGTCCTTTTAATAATTTCCACTCTAGTATTTCGTACGTGTTTAGTAAATTTTAATTTTTTGTCGATAGTTACTCCCAAGTATTTTATGCCGTTTTTTGGTTCGGTTGTGTGACCGTCTGCTGTTATTGTTGGGGAGTCTGCTTTAATTTGGTGGTTTGAAAGAAGGAGTTGGTTTTTTGTGGCATTTGGTGTTAGTCTCCATTTGTAGAACCAGGCCATTGTGTCGTTCGTTAGTGTCTGCAGTCTCTCAACTGCCTTTTTAGTGGTCTTGTCGTGTACAATGAGGGCTGTGTCGTCTGCGTATTGTAGTATATAAGCTGTTTTGTCTATCGGGAAGATGATAGTTGTATATATCATGGCAATACACGTTATAAAGCAAGGGTGAAAGCGGCGAACCCTGAGGGAGTCCTTGTTTAGGAGAAAAAGGGAAAGAAAGAGTGTTATCAATTCGCACTTCTAGTTGTCTGTTTTCAAGTAGGTTTTTAATAGTATAAAGTAAGTATTTTGGTGTTTGAAGTTGGTGAAGTTTGTACAGGAGACCCCTGTGCCAGACGCTGTCAAAGGCCTTGTTAATATCCATAAATAGACTTGCTGTTTTTCCACCGTTTAGGTGTGTTGTTTGTATGTTGTTAGTCAGAACTAAAAGTGGGTGGATAGTCGAGTGTTTCGTCTTAAATCCAAATTGGTAAATTGGAATATATTTGCCGATCAGTTCTTGAATTCTTTTTTTAATTATGTGTTCAAATAATTTACTCAACACTGGGAGTAATGTAATAGGTCTATAGTTTTGTGTTAGTGTGTTATCTAAACCATTTTTTGGAATGGGTATTATTATTCCATTTTTCCATGTCCTTGGAATATTGTTATTTATAATACAGTCGTTCAGTTGGTTAAGTATGTACGCGTGGGTTTCTGGGGTTAGGTTTCTAAGTATTTTACCCTTTATTTTGTCTTTTCCCGGTGCTGTATCTTTGATTTTAGTCAGTGCCTCGTCATACTCCGTGTCTGTAATTAGTGTGTATTGGTGGTCAGATTGTTGTGTAAAGTAGTTGTCGTACCAGTCATTTACAAGATTCCAGTTGTCTGCATCAAATTTAAGATTTGTTGACGCACTGAAAGCCCCCTGGAAATGTCTGGCAAAGGCGTCCGCTTTGTCTTTGTCTGTACATCGTTTTGTTCCGTTTTCGTTAATCATACAAGTGGCGTTGTTTTTTTTGTAGCGTGACAGTTTCTTTATTTTTTTGCCAATACGTTTTTCCTTGGTCTTTTTCGATTTCTTGGCATGCCTCCAACCATTTATCTTGTCGATATTGGTCGATCATCGTCTTTATGTTTCTGTTCAGTTGGTTGATTTTTCTTTTTAGTTCATTGTCTTGTATGTGTATGTAGAGTCTGTAGAGTTCCCTTTTGTGTTTAATCAATCTTAGGATGAATTTCGGTAAGGTGTGTTGGTAAAAGGATCTGCTTGTCCGGGGTGAAGATTTTTCTATTGCCAGTGTCAGTTGCTGTTGGGTTTTTTCAATTGAGATGGGATGTGTCTGTGTTTGGATGTAGTTATGAATTTGGTCCCTTACTCTATCCGCGTCAGTTTTGTTCAGGTTTAGTTTTTCAACGTTTTGGTTTGTAGAGGTCATAGGTTGCATCCGCTGAAGGTCTAGATCAAATGTCACCGCCAAATGATCTGACCCCAGTTCGTTGGTCAGAGTCACGTTATTTATGTTGTTAGTAAGATTTCTTGTGTAAAGTAAGACATCTGGTGTTGAGTCTCTATTCTCTGGCATTAAAAATGTCGGAGGCGTATGTTGCTTTACAAGGTCGGAGTTTTCTATAAAGGTGTTTAGCTGTCTCGTTTTCTGTCTGTTGAGGTTGAGATCTCCGATAATTATTGCGTATTTGTAGAGGCATGCTTTAGTCAGTATGTTTTGTTCTATGTTGGAGAATGGATGTATGTATACTAGGAAAACATGAATGTTGTCATTTCTGTATGGAATGGTAAAATGAAGGCAGTCGTTTAAAGGGTTGTTAAGAGCAGGTGGATTTGCTTTGCCTAGTTTTGCTTTTGGTTTGAGTAAGACCGTTGCCCCTCCTCTTGCATTAATTATCGTGTTGCCGTGCTTGCAGATATACTGCCACTCTCTGTATGTCTGTGTCTGTCCCAGTTTGGTTTTAGTTTCTACGAACATGCAGCAGTCAATGTCATTACGTTCTATGTAGTTGTAAATCAGATGTTTTTTGCGGTTTAGTCCGTTGATATTGGCATAAAGTAATTTTAACGTGAATTTTCTACGTTTGTGATTGTTTGTTTTAGTTCGTCTTGGGGTTCTGTGTGGGAGTTTGTGTTTGGCAGGAGCAGGTCAATCATTAATATATACATATGAGTGCCAAAGAAAACGACCGAGGTGTCAATGTTGAAGTCATCGATAAATTGTTTTCGCGTTTTTTTAATAGCTCTTCTCTGTTTGTATTGCTTGTTTTGTTCAGTTGATGCTTGTATTTGTTTATTATATAGTCGTGAGTTGTTAAAGGCAAATGAATTCTACTTCCCTCCGTTATTGATTTTGACACGTCGGTCGATTTCTTGTTAAGGCATTTGATTTTAACATTGGGAATACCCTCAATTGGAGCGGTAGGTCTGTTGGGGCACTTCATACTCCATGCTGCGTGCTCTTCTGATTTGCAGCTGGCACATTTTATGGGGAGCGGTGATTTGCATGAGGACGTTGTGTGTGGTCCTTGACATCTGTTGCATTTCGTTGGGCTCTTGCAGTCTTCTGTACGATGGTCGAATAGGTTACATCGGTTGCATGGAGCAGGAATAGGAGCCGGTGGCTTACTTTCCACGATTTTAAATATTCTGCCTAGAAAGTAGATGGTACGGTCGTTTATCAGTCTTTCATAAGTGTTCAGGTCCCCTGTTATTAATCTCATCATCAGTGTTGGTGTTCCTCTCTGTCTTGAGATAATTCTCTTACAAAATCTAATTCGAAGACCCAGCTTTTCCAAGTTTTTTAAAAACATGTCGTCTGTTATTTCTAGATCGACATCCGTAGCAACAACAGAGTAGGAAGGTAATATCTGGCGGTTTAAGTTTGTCCCGTGTGCTGTTGTATTGTTGTTAAGGTGCAATTTGAAAGATGTTACTATTTTGTTTCTAGTGGGCAGTTGCAACGTTTCGGTGGCTTTGTTCTCGTCGTTTGTTTTAACAAGAACATTTTTTTCCTGTTTTATAATAATGTCTTTGTTGTGCTTGTTAAGTTCATCCCATTTTAGGGCAAACTCCACTCTTGATGTTGTGTTGGTTGTAAAGATGGTAAATGTGTGGGAAAATGTTGGACGGAGATGTTGTTTTGTCTTGGATGTTGTTGCATTTGTTGTTGTTGTTCCCTCCCTGTTGCCACTAGTTGTGGGACAATCCAGTGCTGGTCTTTTTGTTTCGCTGGTTGGTGTAGTAGGAGTTGTGGGTGTAGAATTGGGCCTCCTTCCTCTCTTCCTTGTTTTTGGTTTCAGAAAGGCCCCCTCCTGGGAGTTTTGGTCCGATTCGGACTCTTGCGAACTCCCAAGAAACATCTTGGTTTCGAGCGGCCCCTGTATTTGTCAGCGGTATACGACGGACGAAGCGTGTTTAAATTCTTTGAATTCCTTTGGTGTTTATAGGTTCAAGTCGACAAAAAATGTTTTTAAAACTTCGCACTAGACACGTCTTATCTGCACAGAGGTTCGATCGATTCTCCACTTATCAATATTTTGTTAAATTTGACGTCATGGTGGTGGTCAAAAATTTTGAGGCTTCTAATGTAATAACATTTAAAAGCTTTAATAAAACCTCGGGACGTTTTTGGCAGTTTTTTTTTGTCTAAGAAAACAGTTACGAAAAACGTACAAGTTTATAGAAAGTTTACACTCAAAAAATAGTTATTTCGTTTAAATGCATTAAGATCAAAAAGTATAACTTTTTTGCTCGGAGAGTGAAATTTCGGATTCACTCGAGAGCAAAACGTTTTTTCTGCAAACGATCAATTTCAAATAATGTGAATCACAACTGAGCATAACTCAAGACACAATCTGAAAATTTAAATCAAACTGACAATGACGTTTTAAATAGGTGATTGAGTGGTGGTAGTTGCTATTGACAGCAAGCTAAAAGATCTTTTTCTACGAGCGTTCTTAATATATCACTTTCCCGCACGCATTTTGTTTTTGAAAGCTTCACTTTCCCGCACGGCGTGCTTGAAACTAGACTTGGCGTGAGGGAAAGTAAATATTTAAAGAATGACTGATTTATAATATAATTTAGACTTTATAGTCTGTCTATCTAGATAGGTGCACCTGCCTTACAGCCGTGCCAAACATTTTTATCGTTTTTAAGGAACTATTATGCTTGCCTTTATTGATTTTTGATACACAATATACCCATAATATACGTACTTTTTATTTCAATGTCACCAGTTCATGCCTGAAACATTACGTCACACCAACAATCACACCAATTTTTTGTCATAACCAATTGATTGTTGATTAATTCAGCTGTCATACTGTGACAAAGATAACGTTGTTTATGTATTGTATGTTTATTCCTTGCCTTTGCTACAATGAATTGGCTTGAAGAAAAAATATTATTCTTAGCTCGTGCGGAAAGTGTATCACTTTCCGCACTAGTTAGGAAAATAACTATTTATCTACGAGCGTGCTTATTATGTCACTTTCCCACACGCATTCTGTTTTCGAAAGCTTCACTTTCCCGCACGGCGTGCGTGAAGTAAACTTGGCGTGCGGGAAAGTAAATATTTAAAGAATGACTGATTTATAATATAATTTAGACTTAGTCTGTCTATCTAGACAGGTGCACCTGCCTTACAGCCGTTACGTCACGCCAACAATCACACCTAGTTTTTGTCATAACAACCAATTGATTGTTGATTAATTCAGCTGCCATACTGTTGACAAAGAGTACGTTCTATCATAAGGCTTATTATCTGTTTTTTACTGGGGCTCGTAGAAAAAATATTGTTCCTAACTCGTGCGGAAAGTGTCTTTCCCGCACTCGTCAGCTGCCCGAACGGCGGGAAGCGGCAGACAGCGTGCGGGAAAGTATCACTTTCCGCACTAGTTAGGAAAATAACTATTTCCTCTCGCGTGCGCGAAACTTCACTTTTCCGCACGCGTTTGAGTGCAGAAAGTTGTTTGCAAAAAAGGCAGGATATCAATCTCAACATTTTTTAATTGAAAAGGTCGATTTTTTTAATTATTGCTATGTGCGATAAAAGTAAGCAAACAACATTCATCGCGCAGCTGAGACAATAAATACCAATATATTGACAGAGTTTTAGGACGACTTTAACAGCTATCAGTAAAACTTCAGTTTGAACTTAAAATACCAGATATGATATGACGTACATTGCATTGTTTACTTGACAGATAAACAACGCCATATCTGGTGTTTTAACTTCAAACTGAATTTTTACTGATAGTTCGTCCTTCGTAGAAATATATATATTTAATAAAAGGAAAAGTTTCACTTTCCGCACTTGTTACGAAAATAACTATTTCCGCACAAGCATCATTTTCCACACTTGTTAGGAAAATAACTATTTTCGCTTGCTGCCCTAGGCAACGAGCGGAAAAGTAAACTCACATTCTCATCCTCAAAAAAGGTTAGGTTTTCGTTCGTCTAATGAAAGCGTAAAATGCATCATTATTGGACGTTTGTAGAAAAAATGAATTTAGTCTAAAAGCTTATTGATTTTAAAATAATTAACGTAGTTGATGACTAATGAAACATTTCTATTCCATGTTGTACAAAAGCGTCAAAAAATCAAATGGGTAAATGTTCAATACGGGTTGCATCATAAAGGTGGTTGAAAACAAAACCTCAAATTTAAAGGAATTCCTTCATATAAACTTTTGTCTACGATTTCTCGTTTAAAAGATACAGGGTGTTAAATTTTGATTAAAAAATGGACATTTATGAATTTCTCCAAAACAGCCAAAGATTTCTTAATAAAATTTGAAAAGCTTTATCCGGTATAGAATTCCCATTTTTGCAATAGAAACAAAATCTTTATCATCACCAGTGCCTTGCAGGTTGCAGCATGTCATCGCATATTTTTAAAGTTAAAAAAGAAGTGTATTGTTTTTTGTTGCAAAATAAATCAATTGCCTGTTTTATTCTGAACAAAAAAGTTCTCTTGAGTTTTTTAGTAGGTACAATGTACGGTTTTGGAGTAAAAAAAATAAAAACCGTTTTAATGTACGTTTCAAGTCAATAGTTTTTTCATTCAAAAGTTTGAAATTATGGTCGATACCAATCAAAAATTATCAAAAATCATTTAATATACCTATAAAATGCAATATACATTGTTAGTAATACAATATGAAATTATGTATCTATTGATTTAATACGTGCATTAAAACGGTTTTGACTTTTTGCGCTCTAAAAGGTGCATTATACTAAAAAATTCATGAGGTTCTTTTTGGTTTAGAATAGAACGGTTAGTTCAAGCATTATTTTTTGTTTCGCGAATATAAAGAATATAAGACCGTGCTAAGTTTTTGTAAAGTCCGATAACTGTTTTTGTAGACCAAAAAACAAAAAACCGACAAAAAGCTCCAGAGATTCTAACGGTGCACTTCCTTCGTTACATTAACTATAAATTTAATAGTATATTGTTACGATCGCAGCAACGCCGCATGGGAGGCGGGGCAACGCATGGGAGCGTGTTGGTTGGTGGAGCTTCGCGACCTATCCGCGCTGCGTCATGGCTGACACGAGTGATTTATTGCTCGTCTGGCTTAATCTAGAAGGCAGTTGTTTACAACCGTTTTTTTTTTATATGAGATTATTCAAGAATTCTTATAAAGAACTTTCTAGGTTTTTCTGTAATTTTAGGATTGTATATAAAAGGCGCATAGAGCGCCCGAATAGAGTAGTCGTATTTTAATCGAGCTATAAGTAAGCTAAAGTTACGAAGCGATAATAGAAGGCTATAAAGTGTTAAGTAGTGAGTTATTTAGTAGTCGTGTGTATTTGTGGAGTTAATAAATAGTGTTTTCGTATTAAATCGTTACACTGGAATTATTGAACCCCGAGTTCGCAACAATTGGTGTCAGAAGTGCGATTCCAGTGGGAATTTGAGAACTAATATTGCTGAACTGTAAGTGAGTGCTTCATTACCGGACAATACGTGTTTATGCCAGTGACCAGAAGCCAGCATCAAGCGATGGAGGATCAACTTGCCGCCCTGCTATCCCTTATGCAACAACAGAAGGAAGAGCAAGAAAGACGTTATGTAGAACAAAAAGAAGAACAGGAAAGACGTGATCAAGTACAGGAGCGACTTTTACAACAACAGAGGGAAGAACAGGAAAAACGTGATCAAATACAGGAGCGACGTTATCTAGAACAGGAGAAACGTTATAATGAACCAAAAAAGGAACAAGAAAGACGTGATCAAGTACAGGAGCAACGTCATCAACAATTCAAAGAAGAATTAATGAACCATCTCGCAGCTAGGGAGCAACAATTGGAAGAAAGAATAATGCAATGCGTTAACGAATCCGTTAACGGCGTGAACGAATCCATTAACGGCGTTAACGAAGGACTCGAAGCTGTCAATCAGAGGGTTCTCGAGCTAGAAAAGAAATTCCGGGAACAACTTGAGGACGACACCGTGTCTACAGAGAGTTTTAGCACAGCCAACGCTAAAATTAAGCCTCCCGATTATGACGGTACTACGGCGTGGGAAATTTATAAAACACAATTTGAAGCAGCTGCAAAAGCGAATGGCTGGTCCGAGCCCCAGAAAGCTACATCATTAGTGGTAGCACTTCGTGGAAAAGCGGCTGAACTACTCCAATCTCTGTCGCCAGCTGATCAAAGTAATTATGCAGTTTTAGTACACTCTCTGCAACTACGATTTGGAAACGAGCACAAAGAAACCGTGTTCCAAGCCCAGCTGAGGATGAGACAGCAGTTCCAGAGCAAGTCAGGTGAATCCTTACAAGAATTTGAGGCGGACATAGACAGACTAATTCACCTGGCATACCCATCAGCCCCTGAATGTTTTCAAACGCAATTTGCCGCCGAAAGGTTCATTGAGGGAGTTCGAGATAGTGACATGAGATACCATTTACGTCTAGTAAGGCCCAGGAATATCAGCGAGGCACTAGTTCGGGCCCTGGAATTCGAGGCGTCACGAGTGTCATCTAGTTCTTCTCCACGTGTAAGAATGGCAACTTGCGATGACAAGGAGGATACGTCAAGGACTGAATCCATGGCCAGTTTACATAAAACGATTAAGGATATGGCAGTCAATATACAAGCCCTGTTGGGAAGGACGCCTCGATCAACAGACAATCGGGGCATAAAATGTTTTAACTGCGGCAGACTGGGTCACATCAAGAGTAACTGCCGTAATAGGGCAAGAAGTCCGTCGCCGTCGTTTAGAAGACCGAGCGGCGACCAAGAACGCCCTAGGTCCCAGGAAAACTAATTCCGGTCAATGCAAGGGGGCAATTGACCGGGCCCGTTAAGACCCCCAGGATCTTTAAAGTCAATAATTTGGGTGGCAAAAGTCTTACAGTGGCCGGACGCATTAAGGGACAGAAAATCCAGATTACCATCGATACAGGAGCAGATGTGACCATTGTAAGGCCAGATAAACTTGTCGGATATACCATACAACCATTGCCCAATCCTATTATGTTAAAATCAGTCACTGGAGAGTCTTGCCCTATAGACGGAGAAGCCGATGTCACCGTCATTATTGGAGAAAGACTCGAAGTTCGGCATAAAGTGTTGGTTGCCAGGATCAAAGACGAGTTTATTTTGGGAATGGATCTCATCAGGAAACATGGATTCTCCTATGATCACAAACGGAATATTCTCACATTTGGAGATGAGGAGTTCGCATTAACCAATGGAAATGTGGAAACTAGTGTCCGTCTACTGGTGGTGGAAGATGTGAAAATTCCTCCAAATTCAGAACAAATTATCACAGTGACTTCTGAAAATGATCCTGGGTGGTCCATAGGACTTATAGAACCTAACCTGGATTTGACGACTGAAATCATGGTAGCACGAACTTTGACCGACACGAAGAAGACTATGCCAGTACGAGTTGCAAATATTGGAGAAAAGACCATCAAGCTCAAAGAAGGAACAGTTCTTGCCAATTATGAGCCTGTGCAATGGGTATGTAATTGTGTCGAAGCAGAGACATCCAAAGTTAAATCTTCTAACCAAGCTTCCCCAGAAGTTATTGATGCTTTTAAGCGACAGTGGAGTCACCTGTCAAAGGAACAACTTCAGTCTGCTATAAAATTTGCTATGGATGAATCTGATATGTTTAACTTCAAGAGCAACGACAGTCAAACCGATTTAGTTGTCCATAAGATCAACACAGGAGATGCCCAGCCAATACGACAACATCCACGAAGGGTCCCTCTGGCTAAACAACAGGAAGTTAACAGTTTGCTGAATGAAATGTTAAAGGAGGGCGTCATAGAAGAATCATCTAGTCCATGGTCGTCGCCTGTGGTTCTTGTTAAGAAGAAAGATGGTTCAACGCGGTTCTGTGTTGACTACAGGAAACTTAATGATGTGACCAAGAAAGACAGCTACCCATTGCCACGTATAGACGACACCTTAGCAACTTTATCGGGATCAAAGTGGTTTTCCACTCTAGATTTAAAAAGTGGGTATTGGCAAGTAAAGATTGCTCCCGAAGACAAAGAGAAGACTGCATTTTCTACTGGTTCTGGGCTATACCAGTTCACTGTTATGCCTTTTGGATTGTGCAATGCTCCATCAACTTTCGAGCGACTAATAGAACTTGTTTTGAGGGGGCTGACTTGGAAAACTTGCCTGGTATACTTGGATGACATAATTGTCATGGGACGTAATTTTGACGAGCATTTGAAGAATTTAAGAGAAATCTTCAGCAAGTTACGGAATGCTCACCTGAAGTTAAACTACAAGAAATGCAGCCTATTCCAAAAGCAAGTCGACTACTTGGGGCATACTATCTCAGAACAAGGCATTCAAACTAGCCAAAGTAAAATATCTGCCATTAAAGATTGGCCAGTTCCCCGAGACAAACACGAAGTAAGGAGCTTTTTGGGACTATGTACTTACTACAGGAGATTTGTAGAGGGATTCGCCGACATCGCAAAACCGCTGCACAAATTAACAGAAAAGAAAACACCCTTCTTGTGGAACCATGATTGCAGTCAGGCATTTGCAAGGCTTAAAGCTGCCCTCTGTTCTAGTCCAATCTTGGCTTACCCTATAAAGGACGGACTGTTTATTCTGGACACGGATGCAAGTAACTGTGGTCTAGGTGCAGTACTCTCTCAAAGACAAAACGGGCAAGACAAGGTCATTGAGTACTACAGTAAGACTTTAAGTAAGCCAGAAACAAACTATTGCGTCACTAGAAAGGAGCTGTTGGCCATCGTTAAAGCAGTCGAACATTACCATCGCTACTTATATGGAAAAAGGTTCCTGATTAGAACTGACCATGGAGCCTTGAAATGGTTATTACAGATGAAAAACTCTGAAGGTCAAATAGCCAGATGGATAGAGCGCCTGCAGCAGTACGATTTTCAAATTGAACATCGACCAGGAAGGTCTCACGGGAATGCCGATGCATTGTCTAGACGGCCATGTAAAGAAGATTGTCGGCATTGTCAAAGAACTGAGCAGCGTGAGGGACTTCCTTCTGTAAGGAGAACGTCGGTGGAAGTAAACGATGGCTGGACCACACAGACGCTTCGAGAAGAACAGTTGAATGATTCAGATATTGGACCCATTCTCTCTGCAAAGACTGACGACAAGAGACCAGAATGGCAAGAAATCGCTGGTAAAAGTCCAAACCTGAAGGCGCTATGGGCCCAGTGGCACTCTCTCAAAATAGAAAATGGACTACTGAAGAGAGCGTGGGAGAGTCCGGATGGCAAGACCGTAGTCAGTCAGTTGGTTGTTCCTGGTAGCAGAAAATCGGACGTACTACAGGAAATGCACGACGGAACCAGAGGAGGTCATTTTGGGGTCAATAAAACCTTGGCCAAAATTAAAGAGCGGTTCTACTGGGTGAATTATCATGAAGACGTCGAATCTTGGTGCCGCAAGTGCGAAGTTTGTTGTGCCACAAAAGGACCTCGAACAAGATCACGCGGCCGAATGGTGCAGTACACTGTAGGTGCTCCATTCGAGAGGGTAGCAATTGATGTCGCGGGACCGTTTCCTCAGACTGAGTCGGGCAATAAATACATCTTGGTCGCCATGGATTACTTCACTAAATGGCCTGAAGCATACGCCCTGCCTAATCAAGAAGCAACGACTGTGGCAACGGTGCTAGTAAATGAAATGTTCTGCAGATTTGGGGTCCCTCTCGAACTTCATTCTGATCAGGGCCGAAATTTTGAATCGGCTGTTTTCCAGAAGGTCATGGAACTTCTCGGAATTCGCAAGACCAGGACAACTCCTTTGCATCCACAGTCGGATGGGATGGTAGAGAGGTTTAATCGGACCATTAAACATTACCTGTCTAAAATGGTGGCAGATCATCAGCGTGATTGGGACCAACATCTACCTCTCATGTTGATGGCATATCGAGGCTCTACGCATGAAGCCACTGGTTATACTCCGGCGAAAGTGATGTTCGGAAGGGAAATGAGGCTTCCTGCAGATTTGATGTATGGAACACCAGAAAAAGAGTCGCTCAGCTCTGAGAATTTTGTGGAGGAGCTTAAGGAGAGGCTGAACAATGTTCATGAGCAAGTCAGGAATAAACTGCGGATATCCAGTGATCGAGCCAAAGCAAGATATGACTTACTAGCTAACTCCCGCGGCTTCCAGGATGGTGATTTGGTGTGGCTATACAATCCGAGGCGAAAGGTGGGGAAGTCGCCCAAACTTAGCCAAAATTGGGAAGGACCTTATACAATTATAAAGAAGATTAATGATGTGGTGTATAGGATCCAGCGGACCCCTAGGTCAAAGATGAAGGTCGTTCATTTGGATCGATTAGCACGATACCATGGAACTCTATCTGTTCGGGACGAACAGACTTAGGAGGAGGGCAATGTTACGATCGCAGCAACGCCGCATGGGAGGCGGGGCAACGCATGGGAGCGTGTTGGTTGGTGGAGCTTCGCGACCTATCCGCGCTGCGTCATGGCTGACACGAGTGATTTATTGCTCGTCTGGCTTAATCTAGAAGGCAGTTGTTTACAACCGTTTTTTTTTTATATGAGATTATTCAAGAATTCTTATAAAGAACTTTCTAGGTTTTTCTGTAATTTTAGGATTGTATATAAAAGGCGCATAGAGCGCCCGAATAGAGTAGTCGTATTTTAATCGAGCTATAAGTAAGCTAAAGTTACGAAGCGATAATAGAAGGCTATAAAGTGTTAAGTAGTGAGTTATTTAGTAGTCGTGTGTATTTGTGGAGTTAATAAATAGTGTTTTCGTATTAAATCGTTACACTGGAATTATTGAACCCCGAGTTCGCAACAATATTATTAGTCGAGCTTTTTATGAAAGCCATTATTCCCTTAGGGGGACGTTTGAGTCACGAGCCGCAGGCGAGGGGCGCAAGTTTCCTGTGGTAATAATGGCCTTAAAAAGCGAGTATAATACTATACTTTGTCCACGGTCATTGTCTAATAATTATAAATTATAAAATCTATAGGTAGTGTAAATAAAATTATTGAAATGTCAAGGTGACACTAGAGGTTGACGGCAAAACCGGTGCCACCATTTTACGCTGCGGCATTTGATATTGCGTTGTTGCCTATTCCTACTGGTTGTCAAGGCGACATATATAACTTAAATGGCGAGCAGAAATAATGATATTATTCCCACTGTTTCAACTCATATATCACTCTGACGCTATATGAGCCCTATTTAACTTTTCTCAACAAGCTGAATATCAGTATATTATTAAGTGGTCGTGGACAAAATATCTCTGACGCTATATGAGCTCTATTTAACTTTCCACGACCACTTAATAATATACTGATATTCAGCTTGTTGACAAAAGTTAAATAGGGCTCATATAGCGTCAGAGGGATATATGAGTTGAAACAGCGGGAATAATATCATTATTCCCGCTCTCCATTTAAGTTATATATGTTGTCTTGGCAACTAGTAGGAGTAGGCAACAACACAATATCAAATGTCGCAGGGTAAAAAATGCACTGGTGGCACCGGTTTTGCTGTCAAACTCTAGTGTCACTTTGACATTTCAATTATTTTATTTACACTACCTATAGATTTTATGATTTGTAATTATTAGACAATGACCGTGGACAAATTACAGTATTATACTCACTTTTTATGGCCATTATTCCCACGGGAGACCTGCGGCTCGTGACGCAAACTTCCCTCTAAGGGAATAATGGCTTTCATAAAAAGTTCGATTAATAATATACTATTTTGGTGTTGTCGGACAAGTTGGAACAAAAGGTTTCTAATTTGTTATAATTTTATACGTCTCGGTAATAATATTTAATCTACTCATACATTTGAGTGATTAAATTGAAGAATTTTTAAGCGTTAAATTAATTTCATATTGCGCCTTATTTTCTCGGGTTAAATGTAAACAAATCTATTTAGTTTAAGTTATTATTAATTTTATTATGTTTATCTTGTATGAACTGAATAATAAATTTGTAATTAGGATTTGGTCCCTTAATAGTTTCCCAGCGATTTTGGTGACGGCAAATTATTTAAATATTGAATTTACCGTCTTTAAGGCACTTTTTTTCAAGCGGTCTAATAGTAGGTAGATTACGTCACTAGGAGTAAAATAACATATACTATTTTTTGTCAGTTTTGCAATTTTCTTTCGTCCTCTTTAAGCGGGTCTAGGTACTTACCCAATTAGGGGTGTATTTATTTGTAAAATAAATGGAATATTTTAGAACGGTGGTTTTCAATGTTCAATGGTTTTATTAATACTAAATTAATAAAAATCATATTGGCAGATAAATATGATGACGCGCATGACATTTAACAGACGAACTCAGAATTCGAGAACCTATGCGATTTCGACTAATATCGATTTCGGGTGGTGCTCTCGAGCGCTCTGAGTGTATTCCCATCCTTTGTTTTTTTCAATAAGAATGTAAAGATGACAATACACTCAGATCGATCTATCTGGTGCCATCTAGTGTTCAAATAGTTTTGGTGATTGAAAATCATTTATATATCCGCCACCATGTCAGGAGCGATGACTTTTGGAAATTACTCTTACTCCTAGGACTTATTTGTTTCTTTTTTTGGTCTGTGAATTAGAAAGCGTACTTCAAGTGCTTGTATAGGGATAGTAAATAACGTACTTTTCTTCCAAGCGGTCTAAATGGCGGTCTTTCGGAAATTACTTTTACTGCCTAGGACCTATTTATTACTTTTTTCCCTGAGAGGTAGAAAACGTACTTCAAGTGTCTGTATCGGGATAACAAATAGCGTACTTTTAGACCTCTTGGAAAAAAAGTAAGTTATTTACTATCTCTATACAGGCACTTGAAGTACGCTTTCTAATTCGCAGACCAAAAAAAGTAACAAATAGGTCCTAGGAGTAAAAGTAATTTCCAAAGTCACCGCTGCTGCCATGGTGGCGCATTTATAAACGATTCTCATTCACCAAAAGTTATCTGAGCATTAGATGGCACCAGATAGACTGGTCTGAGTATATTGCCATGCTCACATTCTTACTGAGAAAACAAAGGATGGGAATACTCTCGGAGCACTCTAGAGAGGCCTCCTGAAAAAGCTGTGAGGCCGCCGTCACATACAGCGAAACAGAGCGGAGCGGAACGGAGCAGAAATGTCAATATCGTCATTACACATGTCAATTCCGCGTTCTGCGTTTTTTTTGCTCCCGTCACATAGCCATCAAAAATTCAAATATCTGGAGGAGGATTGCAGTTTTGAATTTGAAGCTCGGGACTTCGGGAAAGAGTTTGAAAAGTTTTAGTAAAATTTGTAAAACGAAAAAAGAGTTACGGAGTTTGCGTTAGTAACGTTTTCTGCTACCATCGTTCCGCGAAAGTTGAAGTTAACCGAACATTTGCCGACCGACCTTGAAAATAGCGGAATTGAAATAGATTTTATCTGATTGGTTTAAATTCAACTGTCAAATTACGCTCCGTTCCGCTTTTAACAAAATTCCACTGTATGTGACGTCGCCCTTAGTCGAAATACCATATTATGGGCGAATTTCAAAAGTGAACAATAAATTTACCGGTTACATCTACCGGTAGATCGCTGGAAATTCCGGTTATACCGGAATTTAAGCCATTTTACGGTCAATTTAGAAACGGTTTGATTCACCAATGACATTTTTTTTAATAGCTGTCAATCTCAACGGTAATCTTGTTTTATTTGTTGTTATTACTGTTCTTCTCATAGCGACATGGACATTATTAAGATAATTTTTATTTGTAAGAAGTTGTTTTGTTAATTGTCTTAGTCCCAAGTCCTTAGGTACTTGTTAGGATAGCTTAGTATGTAAGATAGTTTCAGAGAAATCAGAGTACTCTAGCGTGCACTGGTTGGCACTGGTCCGAACAGACAGTAACAACTGACGTTGTGATGTGACATTGGATTGTTCTAGGGGGAGAATAAAGAATAAAACGCACCTCGTGTTTTCTTTAATTTATAAATAATTAACAAATACATTAACATGGCGCAGCCGGTTAAAACCTATAATTAATAGTACGAAAGGTACAAGGTACAAATTCGAAGTGAAGTCACCAAACCCGAAAGTATGGGCGACAGTCGCGGAATCCTGCCACTTTCCTTTAGAGGAAATGTAGCAGAGAACTGGAAACTCTGGAGGGCGACATTCGAAAATTATCTGATTGCATCAGAAGTTGTGAAGAAAGACGAGAAGACCCAATGTGCACAACTTCTCCATTACATTGGAGATGAAGGTTTTAAGGTGTACACTACTTTCAACTTTGAGGCTAGCGAGAAGGACAAGCTAGAACCGCTATTGCTGACGTTTGAGGAACATTTTATAGGCAAAGAAAACCTAGCCTACGAAAGATACAAGTTCTTCACATATAAGCAAAGTGAGGGGCAAACCACCGAAGATTTTGTAATAGAATTGAAAAAAAGGGCAAGCAGGTGCAAGTTGGATGTTTTGCAAGACAGTCTTATTGTCACGATGCTTACATGTGGCTTTAGGAATGACACAATAAGGGAGCGATTGCTGCAAGAAGAGATATTGACGTCTGACAGAGCAGTCGAGTTATGCCAGGTCATAGAAACGGCCAAGGCACGAAGCCATGATATAGGAATGGGTCAGCAGATAAGTAGAGGTGGAGAACCAACAGTGGATGCAGTTGTTCAGAAGAATATACAGGACAACAGAAACCAACCAAGGAACAAACTGAAGGATAAGCCAGGTCACACCAAATTAATAAAAAACTGCCAGAAATGTGGTAAGCAAGAACACTTAATTAATAAATGTCCAGCGTTCGGGAAAACTTGCAACTTTTGTAAACTTTCAAATCACTTTGCAACTGTATGTTTAAAAAAAAAGAAATAATTCAAATAATTTAGATAGGGACAATGTCAACGAGGTTACACAGGTTAGTAGCATTGCACCCAGTAACATGGAAGCAGAGTCACTGTATATAGGTAGTATTGAGGGTATTATAGACATGGAGCAAAATAATAAGTGTGTAGCTCAGGTTACTTCACAGTGGAGAACAAGCTTATATATTAATGATAAAGAAATTAGTTTCAAAATTGATACAGGTGCAATGGTCAATATTTTACAATACAAATTATTTAAATCAGTAGGTCTGGCAGATGGCATAATTGTTCCCACAAATACTTCACTCAATTCATATACTGGGGATAAATTGAAGGTCTTGGGAGTGTGTGAAATTTGTTGCAAACTCAATGGCAATAGTCATGTATATCCTCTGTGTTTTTATGTCGTGAGTTCAAATACGGAAGCAATATTGGGACTTGAATCTAGTATAGAGTTGAATCAAATTCAAAAAGTAAATAGTGTGGATGTAGGAAACAAAGAATATTTAGGTTTAATTCAGCAATATGGAGATATTTTTAAAGGTGTAGGTTGTCTGGGCACACCATACCATATCAAGATAGACAAAAATGCAAAGCCAGTGGTGTACCCCACTAGAAAGGTTGCATTACCTCTTTTAGAACCACTCAAAGAAAGCTTATCTGAGTTAGAAAAAATAGGGGTTATTCAAAAAGTTCAGGGGGCTACTGATTGGGTTAATGCTCTGGTTCTGGTTCGAAAGCCTACGGGTAAATTACGTATCTGCCTTGACCCGAGGGACTTGAATCAAGCAATTAAAAGAGAATACTGCAAAATTCCATCATTAGATCAAATCACAAGTAAACTTAAAGGTGCAAAGGTGTTCAGTGCACTGGATGCTACCCAAGGGTTTTATCAAATCCCACTTGATGAATAAAGTTCAAACTTGTGTACATTCAGTACGCTTTTTGGAAGATACGAGTTTTTACGACTTCCCTATGGCATCAAATCAGCACCAGAAGTGTTTCAGACCCGTTTTCAGTCCATTTTTGATATGGAGGGAGTCGACATATACATTGATGATATTTTTGTTTGGGGTAGCACTAGGGAAGAACATGATGATAGGCTAAGGAAAGTGTTGGATCTAGCTAGGAAAAAAAATATTAAGCTCAATCTCCAAAAATGTAGGTTTGGTAAATCAGAGATTAAATACCTAGGACATACAATCTCAGAAGAAGGAATTAAACCAGACATTTCAAAAATTTTTCTGCCATATTGAATATGCCTCATCCTGTAGATAAACAAGGTGTACGGCGTTTACTGGGGTTACTGACATATGTGAGTAAATTTATTGATAACTTCTCAAGTAAAACAACAGTGTTAAGACAATTATTGAGGAAAGATATATTATTTGAGTGGGGCGGGGAGCACCAGGCAGCTTTTGAGAACATTAAAAAGGCTTTAACAGAACATCCAGTGCTACAATTTTACGATGTTACAAAAGTAGTATCAGTGGATGCCTCAAAAGCTGGCTGTGGGGCTGTTCTTTTGCAGGACAACCTTCCTTGTGCATATGCATCTATGGCTTTTACAGATACACAATGTGGCTATGCGCAGATCGAGAAGGAACTGTTAGCCATCGTGGTGGGCATGGAAAAGTTCCATCAGTTTTTTTTGGGAAAAGGGTCATTGTAGAAACTGACCATCTACCATTAATAAATATATTTAAAAAAACCCTTAACAAGTGTCCTGCTCGATTACAACGCATGCTGCTACAATTACAAAAGTATGAAATTGACTTAAAATATAAACCAGGTAAAGAGTTGATCTTTGCAGACACACTGTCACGTGCATATGTTAGTGATGAGAGTAAGTTCGAGTTGTGTAAAGATATTGCAGAATATGTGTGTCGAGTTGTGTCTAGGATCAACATCACAAAGAAAAAATGGCAGGAATTCCAGGTTCAGGCAAGTGAGGATGAAGAACTTCAATTGCTAAAAAAAACTATTCTAGAAGGTTGGCCTAACAACAATAAAAATGTTCCAACAAGATTGAGAAAATACACTCAACACAAAAGTGAATTGACAGTTATAGACAATTTAATTTTTAAAGGTGATGCAATTGTGGCTCCAAAATCTTTACAGTCAGAAATGCTGGACAAAATTCATTACAATCATTTGGGGCTACAGAAATGTTTAAGCTTAGCTAAGGAATCATTGTTTTGGGTGAATATGACTGCAGACATAAAACAAAAAATTTTAGAATGCAGCATTTGCTTAAAATTCTCAAAATCTCAGCAATCAGAACCTCTAATTTCTCATAATATTCCTTCCTTGCCGTGGAACAAAGTAGGTTGCGATTTGCTGCAATTACAGGGTAAAAAGTGCTTGCTAATTGTAGACTATTATTCTAAATTCATAGAGTTAGAATTTTTAGGAAATGATACTTCTAGTGCTAGAGTGATTCACACAATGAAGAGTATTTTTTCTCGTCACGGCATACCATTGACTGTTGTGTCGAATGGAGGATCACAGTTTAGTTCGCAGGAGTTTAGGGACTTTTCTAATGAGTGGGAGTTTGAACATGTGATAACTTCACCCACCAATGCACAGTCGAATGGTATGGCGGAGCGAAACATGCAAACTGCTAAAAATATCTTAAAGAAAACTATAGAAGACGAAAAGGATGTGTTTTTGTCTCTTTTGTTATATCGGAACATGAAAATTGATAACGATTCTCACACCCCTGCAGAGATTCTAATGTCACGTAAGTTGAGAACAATTCTACCATCTGCCACAGTAAAGTTGAAACCGCAAAATATTAACTACGAAAATTTGAATACACTGTTAGATAAAAGGCAACAGAATAGTAAGAGATATTATGATAAGCATGTAAGTGAACTTCCACTTTTAGAGATAAATTAACAAGTGATGGTTCAAGTTAGACCTAATGGAACTTGGGTCCCAGGAATAGTAGTTGATAAACTTAGAAGTAGGTCTTATAGAATAAAAATGAAGAACGGGAATATCTTAGTGAGAAACAGAAGGTTTTTAAAACCTTGTCAGAATTTGCCTAAATTAAAGTTACAACAAAAGTAAAAAAATTCTTCATTTTTATCTGGCGAAAGGGAAGAAGAATGAGGTCAGAGAAATCAGAATGTAAAAATATTCTTAGAGAACAGTGCCGATAGTGATAATGAAAATGTCGTAAGTGAAAGGGTGAACGAAGATATAAACTCAAATCCAGATAGTGACATTTGATTGGTTTACTTGGATTCTAACCAGGATAATGATAATGAGCTAGAGATGTTTTACTTGGATAGTGAGCTTACTGATTTTAGTAATAGACAAATAAGTTCTGAGGAAGCTTTCCTAAACAGTGAAAAAATTACAACTTCAGGCAGATTGGTAACGCCTCCTCACAGACTAAATCTATAAAGAACTTTAAGAAAGGGGATGTTAGGATAGCTTAGTATGTAAAATAGTTTCAGAGTAATCAGAGTACTCTAGCGTGCACTGGTTGGCACTGGTCCGAACAGACAGTGACAACTGACGTTGTGATATGACATTGGATTGTTCTAGGAGGAGAATAAAGAATAAAACGCACCTCGTGTTTTCTTTAATTTATAAATAATTAACAAACATTAGCAGTATCTACCCCAGTTCATATAAAAAATTATGATTTCTTATGGAAATCAGGGACATTTTTAACGTGGGACAAATAACATACGCATAAGACTGTATGCATTGTATAAACCAGTGTTAAACAAACTTGCTTATGCCCTTCTAGGTACCTACTATAAATGTTTTGAAGAACTAGGCTAGAACCAGTTCTTAAAATGGACATATCCTCTCCAAAAACCGGCTTCCACAACAGCATTACAATTTACAATTATTAATAATTCTCGCCAAGTTCAAAAATAAACAACACGACTAGATAGTTATAAAATTTAAATTTAGAAGTTATGTTTGTTTATAAATAGAAAGGCCACGGGCACGAACTGTCAGTTCTGACATTTCCTCTTTTAAGGTGGGTTCTCATTACAGCTTCTTGCTTCCTGCGTCTGACGTCATTAATTTTCTATTGGTTAGAATTGACAGAAGCAAATTTTAAAAATAACAAGAAGCAATATCGGAAACGGAGCGTTCCCATTGCAGCTTCAAAACGTAGCTATTTCTGCCAGTGTCACCTGCGTGTCGTATCTCGGTCATTTGCAATTTGCAATATTTAAAAATATAATTTTATGTTATTACTTCAAAAATTATAAAAAAATACTTGTTTTTGAATTTGTGCTAAAGTTGAGTTCACTTTCGTAGTATCCAGAAAACTTACTAGTTCTGGTCACTACATTTAAGTAATTAGCATGTATAGTAAAAATATGAAAAAAATAGGAGTGGTCAAGGTACCAAAACCTCAAAATTAAAAGATGTTTTGTTTTTGGATGTTTATTGCCTTTAAAGGTAAAATAATTAACTAGCCAAACCTGTTCTAGATCCAATTTGCACGCTTTTTCTGAAGTTTTTAATATTTTAAACGATTACAAAACAAAGGGGTTTTGCGAACCGTTTATTGTGTTTCTGTGTCAAACACACAAAACAGAAGCAAGAAGTTGAAAATTTTTAACTTCTGGCGGGCTGTCATTTTCAAATATGGCTTCTACCAATAGAAAATTATTGACGTCAGACGCAGGAAGCAAGAAGCTTAATCTACCGAAATTCCACTTCTCTAGACCGGTATATTCGGTGAGCGACCGGTAACGAACCGACAATTCCACCGGTTAATTTAGAAATGGTCACTTTCTGGTATATGGTGAAAATTGAAACGAAATGGCAGAGACAACAAATACTATTATTAACATATATAATATAATATAATACATAATAATATTATTATTACATATTAATATATACATTATAATATAATAATATAGGTATGTACTTATATTATTTAAATTTTGCTTCATTTTGGTATTTCATTGTTCTAATTCTTAATGTATTTTATCTGGCTTTCATTGGTAGGTACCTACAATAATAATATATATAATATTGCCGACATTTTTTTCTTTTAACATTTCTGAAAATGGCAATAATTGATTTATTTTTTAATATCAGTTTTTAGACTTTAAACAGTAAATTCACAGCATCGAGTATTAACTTATTTTGTCCACGACCACTTCATAATACACTGATATTCAGCTTGTTGGCAAAAGTTAAATAGGGCTCATATAGCGTCAGAGGGATATATGAGTTGAAACAGCGGGAACAATGATATTATTCCCGCTCGCCATTTAAGTTATATATGTTGCCTTGGCAACAAGTAGGAATAGGCAACTACGCAATATCAAACGCCGCAGCGTAAAAAATGAACTGGTGGTACCGGTTTTGCCGTCAAACGCGAGTGTCACTTTGACATTTCAATAGTTCTATTTAAACTACCTATAGATTTTATAATTTGCAATTATTATTAGACAATGGCCATGGACAAAGTATAGTATTATACTCGCTTTTTAAGGCCATTATTCCCACGGGAGACTTGCGCCCCTCGCCTGCGGCTCGTGACGCAAACGTCCCCCTAAGGGAATAATGGCTTTCATAATTATATGTATAAAATAATGTGCATGTGTAAAATTATATGTATAAATAAAATGTATATAAATAAATAACAGCCATTTTGGCGGAAATACCCGAACGATCAGGGTCGTCGGATTTCTTTTTTTTTAATTTTTGTATTTATATTCTTACGGCCGTATTCACCATCATAAACTTAACGGATTGTTTGCTAACGGTGGTAAAAAACTGTAGCTATTCACCAAGAAATTCGTATAACAAACGGACTGATAACAAAAATAAACCTCTGGCAACATGGCTTCAGTAGTTATGGGCGAATTTGTTGTTGTCTCTGGAAATGGTTCCGACCGGTTTAACCGGTGGATCCACCGGTGAGTTTTGGAATTCGCCCTTGTTCTCGTGTCTCGTCTGTCAATTTTGATAATAGTGCAACATATTTTTTTTTTATTAAAATTTACTTAAACCTAAACCACCAAAACCATTGCTTATGATTTAATACTATTAAAACCATTGGATATTGAAAACCACCATTCTAAAACACTCTTAATTTACAAATAAGCACAGTACTAATTAGATCAAATCCTCGCTCCAAATGCTAATGGCAGGGGTTGCCGGTTCTCGTATTTGCGAGATCTATCATCCTGAAGGGAATCTCGCAAATACGAGATTTCCTTCAGGATGATAGACTGCAATTGAGGTACTTTCTTATTATTTGCAAGGTGTTCAGTTTAAATTATTTCTTACACTAGCGCTTTTAACGTCGAATGCTGTTTTTCTACAACGATTTTAGTTGGTTTCTCTTAATTATTTCAATAGATTAATTTAAATTGATTTTCGATATCTTTAAATTTTTAAATGTGACAACATCTTCTTTCCTCTTATGGACTTCACTTTATGTTGTAGAATTCAAAGAATGTTGAAAATAACAATTTTTTTGTAATTTGCACAAAGGCACTTTTATCCACAAATGCTCTTTTAAGATCATTTTCTGCATCGAGGCCAATTGAAAACCAGCCCAATAGATTTTGCGGGACGCAAATAATTTTGAGGTATGTACCTATATTATTTAAATTTCGCTTCATTTTGGTATTTCATTCTTCTAAATATTAATGTATTTTATCTGGCTTTTATTGGTAGGTACCTATAATATATATAATATTGCCGAATATAATATCGCCGATTTTTTTCTTTTAACATTTCTGAAAATGGCAATAATTGATATAATTTTTAATATCAGTTTTGTGACTTTAAACAGTAAATTCACAGCATCGAGTATTAACTTATTTTAACCCTTAAATGCATCTAATTGCCATTTGGTCACATACCGCTAGTTCACTATGCAGATGCCATAATGAATAAAATTTCTCTCCCCTAATTCGGCAAATTTCAACTGGATGGCGCTCGCAGTGGCAATTCCAACCTTTATTAACTGGGATATTATTCTATAGGAAAGAGTGAAAGTGAAAGTGAGAATTTTGACAACTTTGATTGGTCAAAAAATTCTGTTGACGAATTCCATTGGCCAGCAATTCTCACTTTCACTTTCACTCTTTCTTATGGAATAAGCGTCCTGATGTGAATTTGGCAGCCAAATTTTAGCAGCCATTTTGGCGGAAATACCCGAACGATCAGAGTCGTCGGATTTCTTTTTTTTTTAATTTTGGTATTTATATACGGCCGTATTCACCATCATAAACTTAACGGATTGTTTGCTAACGGTGGTAAAAAACTGTAGCTATTCACCAATAAATTTCGGGATTCCTATGACAAACGGACTGTTAACATAAATGAACCTCTGGCAACATGGCTTCAGTAGTTATGGGCGCATTTCAACACTCACGGTGCGTCTACCGGGTAAATCGGTCACCTGCCTAATCCATTAGGTTGAGGGCAGACCATCACATGACCAGCAACTCACCGGTGAGTTTTGGAACTTGCCCTATCTAACCTCACTTTTTAGAGCAAATATTCATTTTTCTGTTGTGTTACTGAGTGTTACTTACTCATAACGAAAGGAAATGGAAACTCAATCCCAAAGAAAACGATCTAGCAACTATATAAAAAAATGTAATGAAATACAAACAAATATTAAGAAACTGTAAGGAGAAAAGAGGGAAAGCAAAAACATAACCAAACTTTTCTTACTTGACACTTCGTTAAGCAGTTTAACAACCCAATATCGAGTGGTTAAATTTAACCACCGGATAGACGTTGATTTGTAATAGTGAATAACATCCTGATAAAGCGATGGTGAATACGGCCATTAGAATGATATCAGGAGGAGAGCAGCGACATATAAGTATTCGAGTAAATGGCCTTCAACAAACATCTATCAAATATAAGCAAAGTATTATAACAAATAAACGACGGTCGTTTAGACTACCGTTTTCTGTTTCTTGCAGCTTGGCTGTTCTTCTAACCACTTTCCAAATCTAAAAGTGTTACTATGCATAGTTTTCGAGGAAATGGCTTTGCCCAGTTGCAGGCCTAAGCTTCGCTTCGGCCGTCAATCTCTGGGCTCAGCACGAAAAGACTCACTTTTACGCCTAGTGACGTAATCTACTATTTATTTATTTTTAGTCTAATCAATACTTATTGTTACCTGGCGAATCTTCCGCAGGATTTAATTATTTGAGGCAGTTACCTTTGAATGCGGATGGCGCCCGTTTTCTTTCTATTGTCCGTCTCATTTAAAGTCAGGTACTGAAAGTTTTGGTTCCAGAGGTAGGTGGAAGGTTTTCTGACAGACCCAACTTCGTACTTCTGTACCCCCCTGTATTCACGCCTTAGCCTCCAAGTAAGAGCTGCTGAGATTGTGATATTTATGCTCAATTTTTACACCTTTTTCATAAATGAATAGTGGAACTGTAGATAGCGGGTGTAGGACAAATAAGAAGCTACTTCACAGTTGCTAATACGCCAACGTTTCGATCTTTATTTAGATCTTCTTCAGGGCTTAATTCAGTTTGAGAAGTATGCCATCCAAGCTATATGTATGTCCTCTATCGGACATAACTAGAGGACATACATATACCTTGGATGACACTTCTCAAAGTGAATTAAGCCCTGAACAAGATCTAAATAAAGATCGAAACGTTGGCGTATTCGCAATTGTGAAGTAGCTTCTTATTTGTCCTACACCCGCTATCTACAGTTCCATTGCATTAGAAAGATCACAAAGCATACATATAATAAATGAATAGTCACAAGATGTTGAACAAAGCTCTTAAATGTCAAAAAATGCTCTTAAAAGTTTTAAAGTTAGAGCACCCGTGATGATGTCATAGTTATCAAAATAGTGATCAGTTTCTCATTAGATTTTTTTCCCACCCTTGTAGCGGGTGACCCAATAAGGCGGTTCCTCGGCCATATCTTGGGAACCGTTCGTCGTATGATTTTGGGGTAAAAAAAAAAATATTGGGTAAATCGGCTATGAAGAATCGCTGGAAAATATTTTCAAGTTCTAAAAATGACCACCAAAGGACGTAACTGCAATCTTAAATTTTTAAATAGCATTTTCTATAAATTTCGCTTAATAAACAAAAATTTTCTTTTTCTATTTTTAAAAAGAACCAATTTATCTATCATCTTCATAAAAAAATCAGTTATTTCAAAAACAAAGATGGTGTGTTCAATTGTTTTTGAAATGCCTGCTTTAACTTCTTAACGCTTCGGCCGATTTTAACAAATTTGATATCGTTGAAAAGAGCATTCCTTATGCAATGAGAATCAACCACCTAATATAGTTAATTTAGTTGAATCCTTCTCCGCCAGGGGCTTAGTTTTGACACCATGACCAAAATAAAAAAAAAATTGGTGAATCAAGTGAAATGGTATGACTTTTTCTTGAACGACATGGTAGCTAAATAACATCCAAAGAGGCCAGTGAAAACGTTTTTTTTTTAAATCTCGTTCCTAACCTCAAATATTGGGAAAATGAGATGGCCAAATTAATCTTTGAAGGCCAAGGATCGTGCGGTAGCCAGTTACAATATCAAAGGCGATGAGGCAATCGGCGAAGTGATCTCCCGTGCTTCCAGACGCTGACTGATTCGAGTGTCGTGAGCTCCGTGGTATTTATTCCCCCGCAGCGCGCTACGGTGGAGGGACTGGGGTGGGGGTAGTGGTAGCGCTGGGTTTCGGCGCACTTGAAGTATGTCGTAAAGCTTGCTTCCAGTCTGCATTTAGAAACGTAATTTCCTCCTTCCTGTTGAAATTGTTGTCGTGTTTAAACATCTTAAGGCCTCTCTCGTTATTCTCGGATAGAAACTGTGATTGATAGAAGTCATCCACCTCGTTGAAAAAGATGTCGTGATCTTCGGAGAGAGCGTGCTCTGCAACTGCTGACTTTTGTGTTTGTTCCACCCTGCAACTCCTCTTGTGTTCCGTAATCCTTGTGTTGAGACTGCATTTTGCGGTACCAATGTGTACCGAGCCACAACTGCATGGAATTCCGTAAACCCCGGGTGCCGATAGGGGATCTCTGCGGTCTTCGGCCGTTCTCAAGCTCTGTTGTATTGTATGAGTGAGTTTAAAGACAGTTTTGACATTGTGCTTTTCCAGTAGCCTGCCGATCCTGTCCGTTACTTTGTGAATGTATGGTAGACTAGTTCATTAGCGCTTTTCTTCATCTCCCCCCTTTGTTCCTTCCTGCCGCTCTACATTCCTTGGATGGGCGGCACTATCAAACTCGTGCTTGCTGTATCCTTTTCAACCAAAGGCTTTTTCCAGACGCTTCATTTCTCCTTTCTAATCAGCCGGTTCACAAATTCTCTTGGCTCTCGAAACACAGACAGGGTCTTTGTGACTCCCCTTTTCTGTCTGGAATGATAATTTGATCCGTTATTGGAGTGACGGTCAGTATGTGTTGGTTTTTTATAAACGGTGCGCGCAAGTTTCCCATTCGGCCTCCTCGATACTAGAACATCCAAAAAGGAAAGGCGTTTTTTCTTTTCTATCTCCATACTAAACTGAATTTTAGGGTTGATAGAGTTGAGATGTAACAGGAAATATTAAATTGAAGTTCGCCCTCGCCATGGCTCCAAATAACAAAGATGTGGTCTACGTATCGAAACCAGCCCTTTGGGCTCTTATTTGACGTTGCCAATGCCTTGGCCTCGAAAACGTCCATAAACAGTTTGTGGATCTTTGGAAAACCGTACAGCCTTGGAGGCCCACTAGGAAATTTGCGCACACCCGAAAAGGGGCGTCATACAGACTCTGTCTGTGAGAGCCAAGAGAATTTGTGAGCCGGCTGATTTGGAACGGGAAATGAAGCATCTGGAAAGAGCTTTTGGTTGGAATGTATACAGCAAGCACGAGTTTAATAGGGTCGTCCGTCCAAGGAATGTAGAGCGACAGGACGGAACAACGGGAGAAGAACAAGAAAAGCGCGGATGGACTAGTCTACCATACATCCACAAAGTAGCGAACAGGATTGGCAGGTTACTTGAAAAGGACAATGTTAAAACTGTCTTTAAACCCACTCGTACAATACAACAGAGCTTTAGATTGGCCAAAGACCGCACAGATCCTCTATAGGCACCCGGAGTTTACCGAGTTCATGCAGCTGTGGCTCGGTATACATTGGCGCTTCAAAACGCAGTGTCAACACGAGGATTACTGAACACAAGAGGAGTTGCAAACACAAAAGTCAGCAGTAGCAGAGCACGCTCTATCTGGAGGTCACCACATCCTTTTCAACGAGGTGATATCTCATACCAATCGCGTTTTTGATTGAAATCTTTAAACACGGCAAGAATTTCAACAGGAAGGATAAAATTACGTTTCTAAATGCAGACTGGGAGTTCTACGACATACTTCCAGTGCGCCGAAACCCCGCGCCACCTTTTCCCCCACCCAGGCTCCCCCAGTACAGGTCGACGGCGGGAGAATAAATACCACGGAGCTTACCACAGTCGAATCAATCAAAGTCGGGAAGCACGGGGGATCACTTCGCCCATTGCCTCATCGCCTCTGATAATGTCTGCGCAGCTGTAGACGAAACATCAGGAAGAAATTCCATTATATCACAGCTTTAAAGCCCGGAAAACTATTTATATTGTATTTTGAACGGCCGTGAAAGCCTTCACAGCCTTATAAAGACATCTTTTTTTTTAAAAAATTTGGCAAAGACATCTTTTTAATAAAAATCGTTTTCTTTCGATCCAAGGAATGTAGTAGTGGAAACCCTGTATAGTAAGCCCAAAGAAAGTTTAATAATATAAAACAACTTGAAAAGAAAAAAAGTCAAGAAGAAATAAAAAAAAAATCTAGCAGTGTTTTTGTGCTTATTTTCTTTATTTATATTTATTTATACAATTTTTTACTTAAGTTTGCATTTATATTCTCATCTTATTTCTTCATTTTTATTTTGAAGGAATAACCTTTGTAAATTAAACGCTAAAACTTAATAATTAATTAATAATAAGATTGCAATGTTGCATTTCCCATAGAACTTTCACCTATGAATGCATATTTTTCAAGCTGCAAACAGGCAGTTGTATTGCAGCTACTTTTAGAACATAATAATTTTTTAAAATTTTATATTAATATACACGTTAATTTTACGTTAACGATAAGGAAACTCATTCCCAGCCGACCAGGAAGTAACCTATGATGTGAATATAATGGGATTTTAAGGGCTTAAATTGGTGAGCGTACACAAGTGCTTAATGTATGACCAATATTAAACGTCATTAATGTGACCGAAATATGACATTAAAATATTGTTTATTTTACGTAAAATTTTGGTGATAAAAATTTACCTTCCTGATAGATACCTGATAGAACCAAGCCAATGACGGTATTATATGGAGCTAGTACCATAAAACGTTATTAAATGTTCACAAAACTTTGTGCCTTTCTATGTAACGCAACAATAAAAACTGAAAACAGTAGAGTATACATCGGGTGTAGTGTTCAATTAGTAAGTTACCTTAGGTAGCTCATAATTTCGGACTCAAATGAAGGCCTATTTAAACCTTAGTTTCATTAAAATCTGGTTTGCTAATTACTGAGCAACTTTGCAGTTCAGTTTTATGTGGGACAACCTGTATACTTTTTGGTACATTTGTAGCTTTTAAAAAAAGTAAATAAAAAAAGAATTTGAAAATAATTTCATTTTAATTGTCCCATTCGGGAGAGTATACATAGATAAATGTTTATTAAAACTTGAATTAATTTACTCTTAAAATGTAATTTCTTTAGTACAAAAAAAATAAAGAAGAACTATAAAACAAAAAAATGGAAACCAAAGATCTGTGAAAAGTCAGGAATAAACTGCGGATATCCAGTGATCGAGCCAAAGCAAGATATGACTTACTAGCTAACTCCCGCGGCTTCCAGGATGGTGATTTGGTGTGGCTATACAATCCGCGGCGAAAGGTGGGGAAGTCGCCCAAACTTAGCCAAAATTGGGAAGGACCTTATACAATTATAAAGAAGATTAATGATGTGGTGTATAGGATCCAGCGGACCCCTAGGTCAAAGATGAAGGTCGTTCATTTGGATCGATTAGCACGATACCATGGAATCTGTTCGGGACGAACAGCCTTAGGAGGAGGGCAATGTTACGATTCGCAGCGACGCCGCATGGGAGACGGGGCAACGCGTGTGTGGTTGGTGGAGCTTCGCGACCTATCCGCGCTGCGTCATGGCTGACACGAGTGATTTATTGCTCTGTTTAATCTAGAAGGCAGTTGTTTACAACCGTTTTTTTTTATGTGAGATTATTCAAGAATTCTTATAAAGAACTTTCTAGGTTTTTCTGTAATTTTAGGATTGTATATAAATGCGCATAGAGCGCGCAGAGTAGAGTAGTCGTATTTTAAGCGAGCTATAAGTAAGATAAAGTACGAAGCGATAATAGAAAGCTATAAAGTGTTAAGTAGTGAGTTATTTACTAGTCGAATTGTAGTCGTGTGTATTGTGGGATAAATAAATAGTGTTTTCGTGTTAAATCGTTACACTGGAATTATTGAACCCCGAGTTCGCAACAATATTTTAGAAGTGTTGATAAGTATGAAATGGTCTATAAACTAGTAATGATACAAATAGTTATGATTTCAGAGGTAGGTTTATTACTTTGATGCAGACCGGGTTGCAAGTAATAATATTCATTACTCCATAAGCAACTACGAGTTTGGAATACTTACACTTATACTTAGCAGATTAATGTACCGTCACATTGTCTTGATGTCTAGATAAGTTAGTATTGATTAGTATTGATAATACTGCTACAAATACATAATGATTTTCTGAACACTAGAAAATCGCTAGTGTTTCCCAGGCCGTAGTACCGTCATAATCGGGAGGCTTAATTTTAGCGTTGGCTATGCTAAAACTCTCTGTAGACACGTTGTCGTCCCGAAATTTCTTTTCTAGCTCGAGAATCCTCTCTGGTTGACAGCTTCGAGTCCGTCGTTAACGGATTGCATTATTCTTTCTTCCAATTGTTGCTCCCTAGCTGCGAGATGGTTCATTAATTCTTCTTTGAATTGTCGATGACGTCGCTCCTGTACTTGATCACGTTTTTCCTGCTCTTCCTTCTGTTCTAGATAACGTCTTTCCTGCTCTTCCTTCTGTTGTTGATAACGTCGCTCCTGTACTCGATCACGTCTTTCTTGCTCCTCTTTTGTTCGTTGTACGTTTCTCCTGTTCTAGATAACGTCGCTCCTGTAATTAATCACGTTTTTCCAGCTCTTCCTTCTGTTCTAGATAACGTCTTTCCTGTTCTTCCCTCTGTTGTTGCATAAGGGACAGTAGGGTGGCAAGTTGATCCTCCATTGCTTGATGCTGGCTTCTGGTCCCTGGCATAAACACGTAATGTCCTGCAATGAGGCACTCACTTACAGCTCAGCAATATTAGTTCTCAAATTCCCACTGGAATCGCACTTCTGACACCAATTGTTGCGAACTCGGGGTTCAATAATTCCAGTGTAACGATTTAACACGAAAACACTATTTATTTACTCCACAAATACACACAGGTACAATTCGACTACTAAATAACTCACTACTTAACACTTTATAGCCTTCTATTATCGCTTGGTATTTTAGCTTACTTATAGCTCGATTAAAATAAGACTACTCGCTAGCCGCGGCGTTATTCGCCTTTTATACACAATCCTAAAATTACAGAAAAACCTAGAACGTTCTTGATAAGAATTCTTGAATAATCTCACATAAAAAAAGGTTGTAAACAACTGCATTCTAGATAAATAGAGTAATAAATCACTCGTGTCACGCAGAGCAATAAATCACCCGTGTCATGACGCAGCGCGGATAGGTCGGGAAGCGGACCAACCACACGCGTTGCCCCGCCTCCAGTGCGGCGTCGCTGCGAACCATAACAATACAATGCTTCAGGTTTTCGTTTCTTTCAGTATTTGCCGATATCTGTTATATATATTTTTAAATAGAGTGTTCCAACTCTACTTAGACGCTACATATAGCCGACCCTGTACATGCTAGGAAAAAGTGATTAATATAAAAAGTGGGTGGTTAAGAAGCTGCTATTAATGAGAATTTATTTATGAATAAAAGATGAACCAAAAGTGAATTTTCTGGCATTTTTTTTTCAATGGAACGCCTTGTATATTTTATTATTTTTGGATTCGCCATTGCATTTTAATAACATTTTTTGCATCATAATTAAGTTTTTGAAATGTTTTTGTTCATATAAAAAAAAAACTTAAATTTTGAAAAATTTTGATTAAGACGCTTACATAGTTTTTAAGTTCAACGTCGACTAAGACATTTATATCGCCTGAATGTTTGATTAAAAAAATTTAAATACTAAACTCAGTACAAATTATAGGTACCTATAAGCCATTCACTTATTACTGTCGTCAAGTAGGCGCTGATAATTTGACTTTGACATTTTTATCGTATGTTCTCAACAGGTGCTAAAAGGAGACGGGTATAAAAATATGAACAAAGGTAACTAGATGACAAAAATAAGTGAATGGGTAATATTTACACAGACACAAGAGGTTCAGAACAAAAAGACAATCCGCTATTTGTTTATGTATTTATTTCTGCTCTCGCCTTGTCGTGTGAGGTACGTGACAGGACTCATAGACAATAAAAATGCTGTGACAGAAGATAGAATTGTGCAAATTTGTAGCGGCTATTGGCTATATAATTTTGGTCATTTTAATCCCCATATAAGTATTGTTGCGGACTCAGGGTTCAAAAATTCCAGTGTAACGATTTAACACGAAAACACTATTTATTTATTCCACAAATATACACAGGTACAATTCGTTTACTAAATAACTCACTACTTAACACTTTATAGCCTTCTAATATCGTTCGAAACTTTAGCTTACTTATAGCTCGATTAAAATAAGACTATTCTGCTCTGCGCGTTCTATGCGCCTTTTATATACAATCCTAAAATTACAGAAAAACCTAGAAAGTTCTTTATAAGAATTCTTGAATAATCTCACATAAAAAAAAGGTTGTAAACAACTGCCTTCTAGATTAAACCGAGCAATAAATCACTCGTGTCAGCCATGACGCAGCGCGGATAGGTCGCGAAGCTCCACCAACCACACGCGTTGCCCCGCCTCCCATGCGGCGTAGCTGCGAATCGTAACAGTATGTAGTTAAATCAGACGTTTTACTAACCTGAAAAAGAACGTGCCTTGGATGTGTTGGCCAGTCATTCATTGATGTTTTTTAGACGTCATTATGTCAATCAATGTCAATCAATCAAATCAAAAGTCATTCAATGACGTTTTTTATATATTTGATATACGTTATTTGGTTACCTGGGTTGTCGCACCAGTATAAGTTTACAACACGAGGAGCATAGCGACGTTTTTTGCAATTTACTTGTTGTTTTTAATATACTTTAATACTTCCGCCCTATAGAGAGAAGTAAATTACACCCGTTCAGGGGGAGCGTAAACGTGTCATTTTACGTTCGTACGTACAAAAATGAACAGCTACTAAAATGTTTAAACCTTATTTATGATAGAAAGTTATTTTGACTGTTTGATTTATTTTTAGAATTTAATCAACATCGAACCACAAATAATCCGAAACGCTAATTAAATTAAACTTTTAAAGTGAATTTTGATTCATTACTAATTCTTTGTTATGCAAATCTTCTAGATAAAAGAAAGTCGAAAAAAATGTGTAGAAGATTTCCTTAACGCATTTGTAATCGTTTTAACTTGTAGATGACATTCTTGATTTTAAATACCTCATATTTCAAATGACGACGTCTTTTTAGGAATTATATTTAAACGCCGAGGCGTGTCTTAAAACTTTGTGTAGCCGATAAATTAGATAAGGTGAATTTATTAACGGCAGATTTAATGGCGTCAGAGGGATTTAAATATTTTTCAAATTTATTTTTATGGTGATGGTTTGAGCTCGGATTAAAACATAAAGGCCCCTTATACATCATTCGGGTTCATTAGTCAGAAGGACATTTAACTACGCGTATATAGCTACTACCGACCCACGACTACCGAGAAGCAATAATTCAACCGAGGCAGAGAATCAAAGTCAAGGGGCAATTAATACCTGCAAGATCTCATAATCAAGAGTAATAATGTTTCTTTTATAGTCATTCTTCAGCATGATAAATAATCGTACCAATAATTAAGGTTTACGATTCGAATAACCCAACAAAATTAACTTGTATAAAGAACAGTGGTAAGTAAATTACGAACGCTCGGTAACTTTTCCTGCGCTTGACTGACTTCAAAGTTCAAATCCATTTCGAAAAGTCACTAATTGAGAGAATAGGTAGCTCAAAAGCCGCGCGGATCGGTGTTTTTTTTCTCGTTAATGGTAGGAAGTCTGTTAATGTAATGTCTTATGATTAGTGAAGCGATCTAAGAAGTTTTTATAATATTGCTACATGGCCGAGTGTGTGCGCTGATGGTCAGAGATTTGTTGCGTTGATGTCTATAAACTCTCGGTAATTTATGTGTTAGATGTGGTTTCTCACTAGAGCTTTGATCATCTTTAACATTTTCATTAAATCAGTTTTGGACTAATATAGCTAAGCTGTTATGTGCAGAGTGGCGCCTTTTAGATGGATTTATGGAGTATTGGTGAAGTGCAATAGGCAATTTTCAAGATACAGATATACTCAAGATATATCAGCTTGTTTTGTTTTCTCTACACAGTTAGTGTTTTAGAGTTTTTCATATGTAATTTAGTGGTACAGTTCAACAGTTGTGAATTTTTTATTGATGGGCGACCTTCAAGTTATGATATAAAGTTTTTAAGTTTATATTAATGGGACATATTACATATTATTGGTTCGCTTGAATGCCTTTTTTAGCTGATTCGAAAGGGTTACACCCTTATCTCCAGTAGTTTTTGATGAATTAATATAAACAACAATTTTTTTCCATAAGGAATAATGTGATAGAAAGAGGCAGGAGATCACTATATATCTATTAAAGATTTGGCAATACTCCATAAATCGTCTTTCAATATGCATCAATATGCAGTCTATCTTATGTAAAAATATTGATTGGCACAAGAAACATTTATTGGGTAATTTGCTGTTTTCTATATTTCCACAAGAATATTAAGAACTTTGATTTTAACATGTGAAGTCTTCGTAATTTTAAGGCTTTTCATTAAGTTTTTCACTGTCAAACCGATGGGAGAAAATAAAGTGAAACTACATGAAATCGTGATAACAACTTGTAGTAATTTATCATTGGCATCTACAATTACGTGCTTTTAATTTACTGATTAAAATCTTAGAAATCACATTTTTGACAAATGAGTTAATGGATAATTAATATGTCGCGTTTTTGGAGGAATCATTGCTTTACGATTTTCGTGACATAACCAAAAGCATTGACGCTCCCAGTAAACAGTCGAACGTTGTTTCAACGTAGAATCATCGTTTGGTCCGTTGATTTATAGTCGTCATGTTGATTTTAACGTGTTGATTTCAGGTTGATATAAGCGATAGTGCACAATCATTTTCGACGTTAAATCAACGTTGTTAAAACGTGTTTTGGATGTGTTTTGATATTGGTTGAATTTATCCTGTTGATTAAACATTGCAAATAGGTGACAGTAAATAAACCGTCACGAATGCGCGGTTGCGAAATGTCTTTTAAAACTTATCATCATTTGTTCGGTTGATTTATAGTTGAATCATTGATTTTAAGATGTTGATTTTTGATTGATTTTTTCAAAAATAAACAACCATGTTTTTCGACGTTAAATCAACGTTGTTAAAACGTGTGTTGAATATGTTTAGATATTGCTTGAATTTATAACGTTGATTAAACTTTGAAAATAGGTTTACGTGTCACATACTCTGAGCGCTAGGGGACGTTGGCGTAAACGGCGGACGACCCAGATTCCTATATCGAGGCTTAGAGAGGTAGGACGTATTGCCACGATCACCGGTGTTTATCTTTCTCACGCGTGTCGGGCGTCGGCACTGTCGGCTGCTTGAGACTTGAGATGGTATTGTCGGCCATGACACGACGTTCGTTGTTGTTGTTCGTTTCGTTTTGTTTGATTACCGTTTTTTTAGGGTGAAAAATTTCAAATCGCTTAAAAGGTGAGTACTCATGGGTTGAGATTTTACTATTTTTTAAGATTAGAGACAAGATGGCTGGAATCTCACCACCACCATTGGTTTTGATGAGTGTGGCTATACTATTTTGCAGGCCAACTAATTTAAGCAGATATGGTTAAATTAAGCTGTACTAAATTAGGTACATAAAGGCATATTAAGGCTGATATAAATTATTTACCTATGCATCCCAACAAAAATTAATGCTTGACAATCAAAGCTTTATTGTCTTTAGAATTACAGTCTCAGTGAGAAAGCATTCCAAGCAGTTAAATACAACTAAATCAAAATGTGTGTACACCAAAATTTAGCAGTGATTTTTGCCTCGCTCTCGTACACATAAATTGTGTATAGCTACCAGATTCAATTTCCAAGAAAATTCTTTTAAATCCTATATACCTAATTTGCCTTGAGCTCCACTAAATGTTTTGATATCAAAATGATTTTTTTTAAAAAAAAGCAAAGTAATTTTCAGAATCTCGAACATAAATAGGTACTCATAAACAAACACACAAATAAGTATAATTTTTGTATTTCATCATTTCTGTTTTTTCACTTTAGGTAGTTCTGAAGAAGGCAACAGAGAAGTTGTCGAAACATTAACTAAGTGGATTCATCCGAACCCTTTCCAGGGTAAATTGTTATTTGAAGTAATTTTACTGTGAATTGTGGAAAATTCCTTTTCCAACAATCCAAAATCGTCCAAAAAAGTGCATGAGATAGACATTACCCAAAAGTAAGTACCTACTAAAAAATGTAATTCTTGTTTAAAATTATTCCTAGTTTACAGTCACCCCCAGTCAATCCCTAAGTGCTGTCCTTCCGTTGGTTTTAAGTTTTAACATATATATCATCAAAAACGAATTTATAAAATATAACTATTTCACTAATGATTGTAATTAGCACAAGTATTATATTTCCAATAAAACATGTTTAAAATATGTTATGAATTTTTTTATGATAAAATGCAAAGTTTAATATATCAAATACGTAGAGACGTCAACAAATGGACGTCTTGTGGATGTGACATGTGACGACGTAGTGTGCTACCTGGGGTCAAACACTTTTTTGTACGTGCTTTTTAATTAAACATTAACGCTCTGTATATTTTTAACAGCATTTTTGGTTTACAGTTTTTGTCTTAAACTAAAATTAAAATTCATTAAACCGGTTTACTCATTTTTATCGAATAAGTTTTAACTGGGTTCAAAGTTCAAACCCTGGTAAAACCCATTTTACATACATTATATTCACGTAAATGGAAAAAAATAGATGAAAACATTGACTTAACGTTTTATGTAAGGTTGATAGATACGTTGAATAAACGTTTTAAGCAAGGTTGATTAAACGTTTTAAGAATACGTAGATTAAACGTTTTAACCAAACGTAGATTAAACGTCTTAAGAAAACGTTGATGAAACGTTTTAAGAAAGGTTGATAAAAACGTTGATTCACCGGACATAACTACGTTGAAAAAACATTTGGTTACAGGTTTTTTTTTTAACGTTGAATCGACGTTCAACTGTTTACTGGGCTGTTTAAAAGTTACACTTATGCCAAAAACCGTATTGAAAAGCCTTATAAAAGGTAGCCCATCGAAAAGAATCCACCCCATTTTTCTTTCAATTGAGTCTTCTTCTTCCACATCGAAAATCGCTCTCACACGTTAACTTTAGGTTTTATGGAAAACATATTTTTGAACGGTTTCAATCCTCTAACCTAATCCTCCAAGTGGTAATGAATTGTGTGGTAATTTCAAATGCTTCAAATTTGTAAATTTACCCTCTTTGAGTAATTTTTCATGTATTTTAAACTTAATCCTACCCTGACTTTTTCAAAAAACATAAATATTGTTTTTTATGAAAAATGAGTTTTTTTTTCGAAAAATTTCATTTCTCATTCTAATCTAAATTTTTTCAAGACTTCAAATTTATATTCTTGACGCTTTTAGTAATTTTTAATTGATATTGGCCATAACATAATCTTAATTTGAATTTTTTCGAAATTTTTTCTTAAGAAAAAAAAATTGTTTTTGACCAAAGAAATAGCTGTGTTGCTTTCAAGTTTAATATTCTTGTAGTGGCATTTAATTGCTACCAGTAACCAATATACAATGTGTCTGTCTAGTTGGTGCTACGTACATTGACCTTGAGATATTAAATAAAAAGAGGGGTCGAGTGATTCCTCGTTTTGAAGGTTTTATCAATCCAGCGGGCGGTTAAATTTTGCAATTTATAAATTTAACGGGCTTTAATTTAAGTAATTTGATTTGGTTTTCATTCTCGTGGCAGGTTAGGGAGTTAATGCGACTCAAAAATTTAATTCTTTTTCCTAAAAACAAAAGTTGACGTGTTCGAGCGATTTTCTATGTACCGTAAAGTGGGGTTAGTTCGAACGACTCGGCTAACTTCGAACGCGCCCCTCTTAGTCGACATTTAATGCGAACGAACTGGCAACGTTGCTTTTAACCGAATACTTTTTGCATACTCTTGCTAGAGGCAGTCAGACGAAGGCCTTGGTGATGCTACAACCTGTTTGCGAGAGTGGTTACTGACCTGCGGACGGTAATAATCTGATACAATTTCCTTAAATTTTTCGGTAAGTTATAAACAAACTGCTGCAGCGTTGGTGTTTTACATTCAATTTGAACTTGAAAACTTGTGGAAATACTGCTTAATATAACTTTAAGAGGTTCTATAAATGTCTTTACAAAATAATAAAAATTGGACTTTAGGGAGGTGGTTATATAATAGCTATTTATGTAACCAGTTACGAAAAGTCCGACTTTGTGTAACGAATGAATGTTTGCGGGACGAGCGCAGCGAGCTCCCGCAATTTGAATGAGATACACAAAAAAGGCTTTTCGTCACGTGTTACATACAAGATTTTTTCTAATTCTGACTACAAATATCTACTTAGAGAGAGAGTTATTATAATTAAACTTCAATATTTACTTTTAAACTACTTTGTATTTACTTAATACCGTAAAACTGTAGCAACGGTGTGCCACAACCGAAACCTGCAACTGGTGGTGAAATGAACTTTTCATCACCAGTTACGAAAGATTTTACTTTTCGTAACTAGTTACGAAAAGTAGGACGTTACGTCACCGTCATCAGTATTGAAAAGTGCCAGTTTATATGTCAAAATTGGAAAAAATATATTATTTAAGGAGGGGCAAATTCGAACATGGTGAGGGTGTATAAAAAGCGGCTTGGAGGCAGAAGTTACTGCAATTACTCTACATCGTCACTAGAGAAGGCGGTGAAAGCTGTCAAGGAGAAAAAAATGACGTATAGAAGGGCCTCGGAAGCGTATAATATTCCGATAGCAACACTTTCCGACAAGATCAAGAAAACGCATCCCGCATCAGCTAGAGCTCCTACATCATTGACCACAAATGAAGAGCTAAGTCTTTCATTGGGAATTCAAAAAGCAGCAGAATGGGGGTTTCCTCTGACCAGAGCTGACATCCGTATGATTGTAAAGCAATTCCTTGATTCTAAAGGAAAAACGATCAGGAAGTTCAAAAATAACACCCCAGGCGTTGACTGGTTTTATAATTTTTTGAAAAGACATCGGACCTTAACGGAACGTATTTCCCAAAATATCAAACGTTGCAGAGCTGATTTATCTCCTGCTATTATCAATGATTATTTTGACCAATTGTCAGTAACATTGCAAGGGGTACCACCATGCAATATTATCAACTACGACGAAACGAACCTGTGTGACGACCCCGAAAGAGCCAAAGTGGTTTGCAAGAGAGGTACAAAATATATTACTAGAATTATGGATTCTAGTAAATCCAGCACGAGTATCATGGTTTCTGTCACGGGATCAGGACAAATGTTGCCGCCATACATTGTGTACAAAGCACAGCATCTTTATCCCACTTGGACAGAAAATGGTCCAGATATGGCTGTTTACAACCGCACCTAAAGTGGATGGTTTGAGGGAGTCGTATACGAGGATTGGTTTGAGAAAGTAGCGCTACTCTATTTCAGAAAATGTGAGGGAAAGAAAGTATTAATAGGCGATAATTTGTCCAGCCACGTTTCAATTCGGGTAACCCATCTTTGTGAGGAAAACGACATAGAGTTTGTCCTTTTACCACCAAATGCGACACACCTTTTACAACCACTAGATGTGGCCTTCTTTGCCCCTTTCAAAGAAACATGGCGAAAAATATTAACATGATGGAAAGAGAAAAATAGAGGGGTTCTTCCGAAGTCCGAGTTTCCAGGGCTCTTGAAAAGACTTTTTGAAGATATAGGAATTAATGCCAGCAACAATATTATTTCAGGCTTTAGAACGTGCTGAATAATTCCCTGCGATAAAAACAAAGTTTTAGATAAACTTCCAAAATGACCGATGCTGAGGAAGCGGAACAACAGGAGCGTGCCGCGGTTGATCAACAGTGGTCCGAAACATTTGTTCAGTTTTTGAAAAAGTCAAGGACATTGGAGGACAAACAGCCCGTGAAGAGAGGTAAAAAACTTAATGTGGCACCGGGAAAAGGAATACTAGCACATGATTTGAATCGACCGACAACATCACGCGAACAAAGTGACTCTGATGATGACCTCGTTCTCGATATTATTGACTCTGACATGGAAGAAGACCACCATGAAGAACTCTCGGGCATCAGTATTAATCAAGAGTGTAGTTTTGCTAATGACAATTTTATTGTAGGTGATTTTGTGTTGGTAAAGTTTGCATGCCGAAAAGAAAAGAAAAAGTTCTTCATTGGCAAAATCAGTGAGGTTCTAGATCAGCCAGATATTTTGTTGATAATTTTTTTGAGACAAAAAAAATGTGAAAAACTTGGCAGTTATTTTTTTTACCCAGATGTTAAAGACGAATCACTAGTTAACAAAAATGACATAATAATGAAATTATAATCATATAAAGACCTCAGGCGGAACCGATGGTCATTCCAAAACTTACCAAAAGGTTTTGTCATAGAATAACTATCATTTGTATTCTTTTTTTGTTCTCTTTTGTTACCAAAGAATGTATTTTTTGTTCCTTATAAGCCAAAAACTAGTAGGTTATGTTTATTTTAGGGTATTATAGTTACTTCCTATATTAAAACCATTTAGAAAATGTTGTAAAACTGTTGTAAAATAAATATTTTTGTAATAAAAACTTTTATTTTTTATAACCCAACTACTCCTGAAACAAATAACAATTTTTTTTATCTTAACTTGTTCGAATTTAGCCGTACGCACGTTTAAAATCAAGTTTCTGTGCGATTTAGTACCTCGTTCGAATTTACCCCACACATTGGGGTAAGTTCGAACAACCTTTACCTATAATAGTTATTTATGTATTAAGAGCGAAAAGTACAACTTTTTTGCTCGGAGAGTGAAGTTTGCCGCTCGACGCGAAGCGGAGAGCGGCAATCACTCGAGAGCAAAGAAGTTACTTTGTGCTCGTAATGCATACAACGTTTTTTCTACAAACAATAAATTCCAAATAATCTGAAATTTGAATGAAGACACAATCTGAAAATTTCAATCAAATTGACAATGACGTTTTAAATATTTGGTTGAGTGGTGGTAGTTGCTATTGACAGCAAGCGATAAAATCTTTTTCGCTTGCTGTCCTGGGCCACGCGCGGAAAAGTAAACTCACATTCTGATCCTCAAAAATGGTTAGGTTTTCGTTTGTCTAATGAAAGCGTAAAATGCGTCATTATTTGACGTTTGTAGAAAAAAATAAATATTACACTTATTTAAAAAAAAAAGTTTTTCAATGGCTATCCATACACATATATAGAAACGCAATTGAACAGATTATAGAGAAGAACAAGAGCATGAAAGTACTACGTAGAGATCTGGGAAGTGGAAGAAGAGAGATAACGAAACTCAAGAACAAACAAGGAAATATAACAGCAAACAGAGAAGAAATACTAAAAGTTGTGGAGGACTTTTATCAATCACTATACAGGAGCCACAGAGAGGAAAATACAAATATGGATCTAGAACCTGATATGATATCAGCCAGGAAAGGTGTTATAAATCAAGGCTCTGAGGAACTACCGGATATCTCCCTAGAAGAAATCAAGTTTGCTTTGAAAAAGACCAAAAACAATAAAACTCCTGGAGAGGATGCGGTAGTTGCCGACGCAATTAAGATAGGAGGTCCCTACGTACTCAAGAAGATAAGGGCGCTATTCAACCTCTGCCTATTTAACAGCACAATACCAGAGAAATGGCACAACGCGACTGCAATACTTTTACACAAAAAGGGAGATATAACCGAGCTAGAGAATTACAGACCAATAAGCCTCTTAAATCACCTCTATAAACTTTTTACGAAAATAATAACAAATAGACTAGAGAACAAACTTGACTTCTATCAGTCACTGGAACAAGCGAGATTCCGCACCGGTTTTGGAACCAACGATCATCTGCAAGCCGTAAGGGCACTGATTGAAAAGTCCATAGAGTACAATAAACCGCTAGCTCTGGTCTTTGTAGACTTCCATAAAGCTTTCGATACAGTTGAGCCAAGCGCCATTTTAAAAACGCTGCAGGAATGTCGCGTCGACTATCGTTATACGAAGTTAATCTACAACATCTACAAGAACGCGACTATGGTGGTAAAGCTACGTGAAAACACCGAACGTATCCCAATCAGAAGAGGAGTACGACAAGGAGACACGATGTCCCCAAAATTATTCACTGCAGTCCTGGAATACGCATTTAAGAGGCTCAAATGGGAGGAAAAAGGCATAAACATAGACGGCAAGAGGCTAACGAACCTGCGCTTTGCGGATGACATAGTACTGACGGCCGATAATCTGGGGAACACCAGAGCAATGCTACAGGAACTTCAGCAGGTGTGTGCTGAGGTCGGTCTACATATTAATATTTCAAAAACATGACACAAAAACAAAAGTTCATGACAAACCTGGTTCCCAGTGGAAACATCTTAGTGGACGACAAAGTGATAGAAATGGTAGACAAATAATCCGAAATCCGAATCTCTAGGGACAACCAAACTTGCGAATTAAGGAGAACAAACTTGGCATGGGCGGCTTTTGGAAAACTCAGGGACGTGCTGAAGGGCAACCTACCAATATGCCTAAAGAGAAAAGTCTTTAATCAGTGCGTGCTGCCGGTCATGACGTACGGAGCCGAGACACTTACCCTAACCACCGTATCGGCAAACAAACTTAAAAGAACACAGCGTAAAATGGAGAGGTCAATGCTGGGCGTGTCGTTGAGAGACCATATCAGAAATGAAGAAATACGACAGAGAACTGGCGTCACAGACGTTATTGCACGTATCGCCAGGCTCAAGTGGAACTGGGCTGGACATTTGGCGCGACTAACAGACGGCAGGTGGTCAAAGAGGCTACTAGAATGGAGACCTCGAGCCGACAAACGTAATAGGGGAAGACCTCCAACGCGTTGGACGTATGACTTAAAGAGAATCACAACTAACTGGATCCAGACGGCCCAAAATAGGAGAGAATGGGCAGAGAAAGGGGAGGCCTATGTTCAGCAGTGGACACAGAGAGGCTAGTTGATGATGATGATGATGATGATGATCCATACACAAAGCTACAACAATATTATATTTCAGTTTTAGTAATTTTTAAATGTGAAACACGGTAACAATACTAAAAAAACCGCCAAAACGCGTTCGAATTAACCCCACTTTACGGTATATAGTCAGTTTGAAGAAAAATGGGGAGATCCTTTTCGATGGGCCACCGTATATGTGTTATATGTGGTTTCACACTCGAAGTGTTCTCTTCGAGTCATCTCATCTTTCTTCTTCTTCTTACGGAGCCCTCTCCTTTCAAAGGTGGGCGATCCACATAGCTAACATTGTTCTGGATACAGCTGCTCGAAAGATTTCAATGGAAATTTACCCAAACCATCTTCTGAGGTCTTTCAGCCAGGAGTCTGACCTCTACCAATAGATCTTTTCCCTTGAATCTTTTCTTCAATTATTAGTCTCAGCATTTCATACTTGTTGCCTCTCATAATGTGGCCTATGTATGTAGTTTTTCTTTCTTTGATGAGGGCCATTAGTTCTTTCGGCTTCTTCATTCGTCTAGGTACTTCTTCGTTCGTAATTCGTTGGACCCACGATGCGCGAAGCATACGGCGATATAAGTTCATTTCAAACGTCTCAATTTTCTTTTTAGTTGTAGGGTCCAGCATTCACATCCGTACAGTAACACACTGAAGACATAACATTTAATCATGCGAGCTTCAAACTCAGATCAGGATTAAAAAAAAATCTTTGTTTACGAATGTTTTCCTGGCTTGTTCGATTTTGGAACGGACCTTTCGCTTCGGATCACACCACTCGTTGACTATGGTACCCAGATATTTAGAACACGAGATTTGTTCGATCTGATTGCCGTTAATCAAAATTGTTTCAGCAGTGTATCTCTTGGAGAAGACTAGCAGTTTGGTCTTTGATATATTCATGTCCAATCCGAATTGCTCAATATATTCAGTTATTCTATTCATCATGCCATTGCAGATCTGATGTGTTATCGGCAAGGACTACGGTGTCGTCTGCGTATCCAATATTGGTGATACATACTCCATTTATTTCGATACCTCCCATGTCTTTCGCTAAAGCTTCTTTGAAAATTGCTTCCGAATAGATGTTGAACAGGAGTGGTGGATCTGGTTCCAGTAGAGATATACTATCAATGTAATATCTCTTTTGTCAGTACCGGTTACGGATAATATTTCTACCATCTTTTGATGCTTGACGCAATCGAATGCCTTTCGGTAGTCAATAAAGCAAGCGTAGACATCTACGTTCATATCTTTGTATCCCTGTGCTAAAACATTTAAGGAGAAGAGGGTTTCTCGAGTTCCTAGTCCATTCTGGAATCCAAACTGAGTGTCGGTTAATTGTTCTTCGCATTTCTTGTATATTCTAGTGTTGATTATTCTCAGGAAAAATTTTGAAATGTGGCGTGAGTAATCATACGATAGTGGTCGCATTGTGATGCGTTTGTTTTCTTCATGATCGTTATCAAAGTAGACTTGAGCCAGATGGGAGGCCGGTTTTGTATATGACATTGAATAGTTCTAGCATAAGATCCGGTCATTTCCCTTCTTGACTAACAATGGTTTTAAGTACTTATATATGCACCTTGTGCGCCCCTGTAGCCTTTCTGATTTTCTGAGTCTTCTGCACGTGGATGACCTCACTTTTTGTAACGGCTGGTCCGTCTTCTCTAAGTTCAGTTATTACCATGGGAATCTCATGTCTGTCGTCATCAAAAAGCTCCTCCACGTAGCTCTTCCATCTTTTTAGTTTCTCCTCGAAACCAGTTATGATTTCATTATTTGTATCTCTGAGAACTCCTGTTTGGCGTTTTCTTCCTACCTCAGCTACCTCCCTAACTTTCTTGTGCACATTAAATGAGTCATGTTTCTAGTGTAGCTCTATCTCTGTACATTTCTCGGCCAGCCATTTTTCCTTTGTCTCTCTGCATTTCTTTTTTACAACTTTATTGAGTTCTTTATATTTTAACGATGTAAGTTTGGCCATCCTTCTTTGTGTCATAAGTTCTAAAATTTCATTCGTCATCCATTCCTTCTTCTTAATGTTTTCCTTAAAGCCGATCTCCTGTTCTTGAATCTTTATTATTGCGTCCTTCATCTGCCCCCATGTGGTCTCTGTGTCCATTTGCATTCTTGAGTCTATCTCCTTCAGTCCTTTTTCCAGTTTCGTCCCTGTTTCTTCATGAGTTTCCGGGTCGTTCAGTTTTTCTATATCTACTTGTTTATTTGTGGTTTCGCGTTCCACTTTCTTGAAGCGCTTCATTCTGAAATCCATGACTCGATAATCGGGTATTATGGTCGCTGTTTACATGTGTTCCGGGATAGGTTTTTGCCGATTTTACATACTTTTTTAGCTCGAGACGCATCAATATATAATCTATTTCATTCCGTACTATTCTGCCTTGATGGTCTGCAGGCCAGACCCACGTATACAATCGTCTAGGATATTGTTTGAAAAAGGTATTGGATATAAAAAGATTATTTTCCTTACAGAACTGTACAAGCCTATCACCACTAGAGTTCCTCTCGCCAAGACCATATGCTCCAACCGACTCGCCTTCCGCGCTTGTTCCAATTTTGGCATTTAAATCTCCCATAACAATTGTGATCTCACCCTTCCTAGTTAGTTTCATTAATTCATCTACTTTGCTATAAAATTCTTCTATTTCTGCCTCTGATTTGTCATTGGTGGGTGTATATATTTGTAGAATGTTCATTAAGCGGTGAGACACCTGAAGCTTTAATAACATGAGCCGGTCACTAAGAGGTACATAGTCCAAGACAGCTTTCTCAATTTCGCCTTTGACAAAAATCGCAGTACCATATCTGTGATTATTATCAGTCCCTCCAAATCTCATCTTTAACACTTTAATTATATCAGTTCTGGACTCACTTACCTAACACTTTTATGTACCGTTGTACGAGTATTATTTGTTGGTAATAAATCTGGCTCCACTGCTCTCTCACACATTACTCTTGCTGCATTTTTGTTCATATGCCTCCTTCAATCGGAAAACCTCGATATTTTAGTTGCAATAATTGTCATTTTATTTGTATATGATTCGCTTGATCTATGAAGTCTCCTATTTAATTCAATAGTCCTTTCAATTCCGCGCCGGAGTGCTAGACAAATGGTTTACACGTACATGTCCGAGTTGGCTACTAAAAGTTTAGTTTTACTTATTCCTGCATCGTAGATTGTTATGACTGATAGTCGTATTGCTTCTCTCATTTCCGAGAAATTCGTCATCCCTGTATTGCCCTTGTATCTCAATTTTACCTTTCTCATCGATTTGTCACTAAACAGAACAATCTAATCATCTGTAGAAGCTTGCACATGCACCATTTTTTTTTACCTCATTCTCTCAATGTACTGTGTTGACGACTTTGTCCCTGGAGACACTCTTTTGCTATGGTGAATGCGTTTTTCTCATCTAATTCTACATGAATAACTTTTGTTGTCCCCAATTTTCTCGACGATAGACACCATTCCCATCACCGTATCACTAATTTCTACTTACTCTTTCTCTCACAGATTGCCACCTTATGGTGCCATTCACCACTTTCGAGCTGTTGTCAAGCTCAGCGGTTTCGTTATTCCTTCTTGCATTGGCAACAATATTAATCATACCCTAGGAAAATACCCACATAATCAACACGCCTCCTACATTTCTTCTCTATCTCCCCATTTTTTTTTTAATGTACACTTCTTCGGAAATCTGCTCCATCACCGGTTCTACCTCTTTCTCCTTTAAATGACATGGAATTGAAAAAAAGCGCTGGGTGTTTGCTTGATGTAGCCGAAGCGAATTCCAAATTTGACCATTGCTGTTCTATTCCTTGTTCCTCCTCACGGCGTTCCTTCTGTTACTTCTCTTTTATTAAGTATTTTCTTCCTTAGGTCGGGAGTGCTGAGAGGAATCTTATTCGCCGTCACAACTTCAAGAAAATGTGATAAAAATGTTAAGTCAATTATTACTATTAAACCAAAACTTTAAAACGCCTCTCCTGTAAAATAACAATTTATGACTTAACATAGTTTGGCTCTGAGGTACAGATCTGTGAGTCGCTATTTCTGTCATGTTAGCGACTCAGGTGGGAGAATGTCAAATTGTTATTTATGTACTGTTTACCTGATTTTTACCTATTTAGGTAATATAATTAATTAGTATTTTTAGTGACAATTTTAATGTCACTCTGTAATTATTCCGGTCATAGTTAGAAAATAATAAGAGGCCCAGTTACTTTTGCGATTTCCTTCTTGTACTAGTTGTACGAGTTGTGTGAACTAGTTGGCTCCTTGAAACGGTTAGTTTTTCGTCGGGCAATCACAATTTAGAAACTTTAATGGCTCATGATAAAAAATTAGTATACAGTCTGTTGTAAGTGTTGATTAACATAACATAACATTTATTGCCAACCAAATAGTTACATGAACCACAAAGCAACGTCAAAAAAGATTTTTTTTTAACTTTGTGACTTAAAAATTACACAGCTAGTAGGTATATAAAATGTAAATTAGAGTCTTTAAGCAATATTAAAGGAATATAAACATTGATTTCCAAGATAAGACTGGACTATTATTGAAATGATATATTAAATAAATAAAATATTAAACAAAACTGGGTTTAACTTGAACTTCGGTAAACTTGACCGGCTTGATTTCTTTATTCAAAAGTTGTTAGAATAATTATTTTAAGATCGAAAATATTAGTTTCTTAATAGACGCCACCTTTTTACAATGATTCTCTATATCACAATCACTAACAAATCGGCCACACAATTTCTTTAATATCAAAGCGATGATATTCTAATAACAACTTCCTAGACGCTTCTGCAAATTATATGAACATAGACGTTCCTCATTAATTCTCTGTCCATCGAAGAATCACTCGACATTCCTGGCAAGTTATCAAATTTAATTTAAACCTAATCATATACAATTTGCCTGGAAGTAAACGCTATAATTAAATATCAACCTTCTTGTTGCAACATTTTACATTTTAAACACAATTTGCATCCTTCAGGCATTAATGTGTTCCTTCCAACAATTGAAAAAACCTAGAACATGAAACGCATTGCATTTAGTGGGTTGGGTTGTTGAAGTTAGCCGGAGATATATTGCGATGCATTTAATTACTTTGCAAGTAATAATTTTAAAGTATTGCGTTTCTGATACATTTCCAGTGTATTATTGTCAGCAGACAATTTGCTCGAGTGGGAGTTACCCACCTTGGCCGGATGGCTGCGAGTTTTATTTTACATCTATTTAGGATTTAATTTATTACTGGGACGCTTCGTTGAGAAGGCCCTTAGGGAAATACCACGTTCCTAAGATTGTTAAAGAGTACAAGGTCTTAAATGAAAAACTTGGTCGAGGGAAAAAACGATTCTGCAGTACAGAGTTCCAGTGTCCACTTAAATCGAGTGGGGAGGAAAAATTACTGGACTCAACTCAAAATCACATGGCTCTATGAATCTATGATTATCATGATGTTGCATCTAAATAATGAAGCATTTTCCTAAAAATGACTTTTATAACTTGCTGTAGGTATAATCGCTAGTCGGTTTAAAAGTGAAATAATGGATTTGTGTCAGTCATGTACCCCGTGTTTATTAGAAAACGTCATCTAGAAGCATATGAACTTTTGAGAGAAGAAGATTACTCAAAGTAAATGGACTTTTGTTCTTTCATCCTGTTCCTACATCGTGATACATTCCTGTATCTCGATGTAACACTCTCCAACTCGATATGTAAAGTCCATTAACTTGGCAATCCTCTATGGAGATCATTTGTACCGTAGGATGTTGAGGCGCTCACTCACATCGCAGGGAAATTGTCCCTCACATATATTATGATGGACTAAAACCGGGTTTATAAAGGCAAAAGTAAATTTTATTGACATTTTAAAGTTAATGTGGAAATAATAACTATTTAAGTAACAAGTACGAGTTTGTGAGACAGTCCATAAATGGATGGATTAAGTGCACAGAGGAATAATTAAATATAGAGTCCTTTATTCGCAAATCTTTGTCTAGTATCATATGATAAGGGTTGGTGCGATGTTGCCCGCTCTCAACGTCCAAAAACACGACAAATGTGCTGTAGGCGCACAGAGGTCACAGCACGTTTCAAAACACAGGTTGAAAGTCTTTATAATTGACGAAGTGGCAACAATGCGGCCAGTCATGCATACTACAAGAACGTGCTTTTTGTCGTTTTTAATTCATAAACGCGTTTTGTTTCTTTTTGGTGTTGAAAAGTGGTTGTGAAACGCCGCATATTTCCCGATTCGGCGGCCATTTTTTTATTCCCCTCGCGATGCGCTCTCGCATTGCTCCATGTACATATTGAAAGTGAACAAACTGAGAATTAATGAATGACTGACGGGGTCTATCTATAGTTTTAACGTCTATGGTTAAATAAAACCGCACTACTAACGCGTTGCATAATATCTATTTATGATGCCAGTATTAAAAATGTAACTTTAAGACACATATGTGCAAACGCACTTTTAACACGAATACCATACAATATTTTTCTACAAACGCATTAAAAATGATACTATGCAAATCTAAGTACTATTATTTAATTTTAACAATTGTGTTAAAAGTAATTTACTTTTAACACTAGTGTTAAAAGTTGTTTATTTTTAACACTAGTATTAAAAGTAACTTACTTTTAACACTAGTGTCTTAAAACGCTATTTTTAACAATGAATTCGCTGTTGATATGTTAATGCGTTTATAGATAACAGTATATTATTCAACCAGCATGTAATGACAACTATTATTCAAGAGGATGAAAATTGAGCAATTTATCAAAGTGATAGTATTAGGTCATACAGTGTAGAATACTATACCTTTTCTAAAACATGCTTTTTACAGAGCGAGTGCTATAGCTATTTGTGTATTAAGAACGCAAAGTGATTTATTGCCGCTCTGAGTGAGAAGTTTGTCCCACTCAGATTTCACTCGAATTTTCCACAAGATTTTTTCTACAACCGATGTTTTTACATAATTGTTTGGTAAAAACTGATAAATATTGATTTTGGTCAAGAACGACCTTAAGGTCACGCGCTAGCCACAAATTGTTCGACATCTCTCAAATACCCCTCAACTCATACTTTTGTGTTAAAAGTCGCAGAAATACTAAATGTTTCTTTATTATAGTTTCCATGGTAACTAAGCGAGCGTTTTGGTTACTAAAAAAAGGTCTCTCCTCGAAAAAGCACAACTTTGCTCTTTTCGTACTTTTTCGCTCGGTTGCAGAAAAATAGTAGATTATGTCACAAGGAGTAAAAGTGGGTCTTTTTGTGCTGAGCCCAGAGATTGACGGCCGAAGCCAAGCTGAGGCCTGCTACTGGGTGAAGCACAAAAACACCTTTTACTCCGAGTAATATATACTATTTTTTTTCAAGCATGCAGGAAATAATAAGTCTAGTTCAAAGTGATTCAGTTTTGCAATTTTCTCTCATCCTCTTTAAGAGGGTCTAGGTACTTACCCAATTAGTGGTGTATATTATTTGTAAAATAAATAGAATGTAAGTAGAATGTGTTAGAACGGTGGTTTTCAATGTTCAATGGTTTTAATGTTATTAAATCATAACCAATGGTTTAGGTTGTTTAAGTTTTGGGTAAATTATGGTAAACTAAAAATTCGTAGCATTATTATCAATACTAAATTAATAAAAGTCACATTGACAGATAAATGTGATGACGCGCATGACGTTTAACAAACGAACTCAGAATGCGAGAACCTATGCGATTTCGACTAATAACGGTTTCGGGTGGAGCTCTCGAGCGCTTTGAGAGTATTCTTATCCTTTATTTTTTCAATAAGAATGTAAAGAGGGCAATACACTCAAATCGATCTATCTGGTGTCATCTAGTGTTCAAATAATTTTGGTGAATGAAAATCGTTTATATATGCACCACCAGGACAATAGCGGTGACTTTTGACTTTATTTTTACTGCCTAGGACCTTTTTGCTACTTTTTTGGTCTCAGGATTTTAAAACCCACTTTAGGTGTGCGTATGAAGAAAACAAATGCGTAGCTTTAGTCCGCTTGAAAAAAAGTTCTTTGTTACAATAAAAGCAATCAATCGTCTCTGTTTTTATAACAAAGCTACACAGTTGAAGATTGATTCTTAAACGTGTCGAGTGGTTATTCATTATTCTTATATTAATGGTAGATGATTAAAATATTAATAAACTAGAAAATAATTATAACTTTAATTTATAAAAATGGTACAATGATTAAAAGCGATGTTATTGAGTGAACAATCGCACTATCTGCAAAATGTATTTTTACTTTTTGAAATCTTTAAGGCTGGAGTTATCTATCTCTTGTTAACTTTACCATTGACATAATTACTATATAAACATTTTTTTAATAATACTTCCAATCTATAGGTCTATGTTCATTTCAAAGCTACGAGGGTGGACGGCAAATTACTTCATTTTATGGCTTATTTTAAGTATTCTTTTAGTAGTGAATAGTACATTTTTAGTGAAAAAGAGACACCGTAACCTAAATTTGTGTCAATACATCCTAATAGAAGGATAATTATTTTAATGAACCAGTGGTAACTACCGATTTTATGTATAGGGCGGTTTACTTTTTGAGTTGCCAGTTGCCTATGACATGTTTCGTTTCCATGACAACTCATTATTCACTTGTGAATAATGCTTAGTATTAATCTTGAGAATGTACAAGAATAATGTGATTAGTGAACGAAATTTTTAGCTTTTTCGCAGGAAACTCTAGTTTAAAATATGCAAAAAAGCAATATTTACTAATTGGAAATTGAAAACTTATCTGCTTTCAATATTTCCAAAAATATTGTAGCGTTTAAGAAGGAAACAAACAGAAACAACTACTCCGAGGGCTAATACCCCTACCGGCATGGAATTACACTGTTTGTTTCAAAGCTCATTTTATAAAGCAAAAAAAAATTAAAATGAATTAATAAAGTAATAAAAAATTAATGCTAAAAGGCCAAAAAAATATTAAGCTTTTTGCAAAGAATATAGAACCAGAGTTTAATTAAGATATGCGATAATGCACATGTATAATTACAATTTGGAAATTTGAAAACTTGTCTGCTTTCGGCATTTCCAAAACCTTGTAGTTATACATAAAGAAGGATACAAATAGAAACAACTACTTCGAGGGATAATAGCCCTACCGACATTGAATTATACTATTTGTTTCAAAGCGTAAATATTATAGAAAACATACATAAAAGCAAAGATGAAATACAAGAAAGTGCTCTTGAATAAAACAAACAAAAAATATAACATGAAAGAGAAATTAAAGTTTCTTTTTGAAATGTGGGTCAAAGTTACTAAATGTATATGTTAACCAAAAGTACTTACTACTCTCTTTTGGACGGAGTAATTGCGTAATTACTTTCTAGAGGCGACAAACCTCAACCTCTGTCGTCAGCATCCTCTAGATGACCGAAAAAGACGCGAACACATTTATTAACTTTGACACACAAATCAAAAGTGACAAGCAAAGGTATTGCAGGTATTAAAAAGCAAGGTAATAGTGAATATATAACAAAAAGGTACAAAAAACCTGATTGGCGCTATATACCATAGGTTATGAAAGTTAAAAGAAAGTTATTTTCTGCGAAATATGTTAGTGAACGAAATTTTTAGCTTTTTCGCAGGAAACTCTAGTTTAAAATATACAAAAAAGCAATATTTACTAACTGGAAATTGAAAACTTATCTGCTTTCAATATTTCCAAAAATATGGCAGCGTTTAAGAAGGAAACAAACAGAAACAACTACTCCGAGGGCTAATACCCCTATCGGCATTGAATTACACTGTTTGTTTCAAAGCTCATTTTATAAAGCAACAAAAAATATTAAAATGAATTAATAAAGTAATAAAAAATCAATGCTAAAAAGTCAAAAAAATATTAAGCTTTTTGCAAAGAATATAGAACCAGAGTTTAATTAAAATATGCGAAAATGCACATGTATAATTACAATTTGGAAATTTGAAAACTTGTCTGCTTTTGACATTTCCAAAACCTTGTAGTTATACATAAAGAAGGAAACAAATAGAAAGAACTACTTCGATGGCTAATACCCCTACCGACATTGAATTATACTATTTGTTCCAAAGCTAAATATTATAGAAAACATACATAAAAGCAAAGATGAAATACAAGAAAGTGCTCTTGAATAAAACAAACAAAAAATATAACATGAAAGTGAAATTAAAGTTTCTTTTTGAAGTGTGGGTCAAAGTTACTAAATGTATATGTTAACCAAAAGTACTTACTACTCTCTTTTGGACGGAGTAATTGCGTAATTACTTTCTAGAGGCGACAAACCTCAACCTCCGTCGTCAGCATCCTCTAGGTGACCGAAAAAGACGCGAACACATATATTAACTTTGACACACAAATCAAAAGTGACAAGCAAAGTTATCGCAGGTATTAAAAAGCAAGGTAATAGTGAATATATAACAAAAAGGTACAAAAAACCTGATTGGCGCTATAAACCATAGGTTATGAAAGTTAAAAGAAAGTTATTTTCTGCGAGATATGTTAGTGAACGAAATTTTTAGCTTTTTTGCAGGAAACTCTAGTTTAAAATATGCAAAAGAGCAATATTTACTAATTGGAAATTGAAAACTTATCTGCTTTCAATATTTCCAAAATATTGTAGCGTTTAAGAAGGAAACAAACAGAAACAACTACTCCGAGGGCTAATACCCCTACCGGCATTGAATTACACTGTTTGTTTCAAAGCTCATTTTATAAATATTTTAACCAAATCATAATTTGGCTCCACTTTTGGTGGCAACAAATGTTTTATAGGTTCAATTATTACATCTTTATTGAAAAATGAAATATGCTCCTCTTGTAGAACTTGCATATTAATTCCCAATTTTGATGATATTTGGTTTGGTGGATAAATGATGTGAATACATTTCTGAACATAGGGAATTAAATCATCTGAGAAACTCATACACAATCTTATAAAGGCATCTTTTGCATTGCTAGTAAAGGCTTGCTGTTCTTGGGAATGTAAAATAACAATTGACTTTGAAATGAATATTAAGGATTTCTGAAGAGTTTCTACTACTTCATTTACAATAGATATTGGAGCGCACACTCTGAAATCATCTAGAATTCTTAGAATGTTATTCAAGTATTCAGCTAGAGGATAGAACTCTAATAAAGTGTCTGGAGGATGCAAGGAATCTTGAGCCTTATTTTTCCAAGGAATATTTAGCAGATTTTTATTAATTAATGTGAAACTCTTCATGCTCTTCTCAAAGCTGCACATAGATGCTGTAACAGAATTTTTAAAATTCTCTAATAGTTGTTTGGTAAATATGGGAACTAAAACTGGCCTAAAGTCCCAATCTACTTTACTAAATGACAAACCAAAATACATGCATTGGTCCAAGAAGGACTCTAGTGATGTAACAGATATTAAGTCTTCTTCCAATACTTGAAGAAAATCTAAAAGCCTGTCATTAACCCATGTAAAGAAAATGATGTTTTCGTTGATGTCATTCTTCAGTAAACTAGGAGCTGGTGTTGATTCATCATCACTGAATATAGCTCGGTATTGTGTTATAATGTTGAATAGATTGACCCTGGTAATTTCTATTGTCTTTGATAAGTGGTGATTGACATCATCTTTGGGTATATACTTCACACAATTGTCCAGCCAATGCCCCCTAGCTTGTAGAAATTTTAACTTCAATTCTAATTCACTACAAACCTGCATTCTCCGTAGATAGTCAACAATTTGAAGGCACATGGGCAAGGCAAGTTCTTGAGGATGTGGGTATTAGCCCTCGGAGTAGTTTTTCTGTTTGTTTCCTTCTTAAACGCTACAATATTTTTGGAAATATTGAAAGCAGATATGTTTTCAATTTCCAATTAGTAAATATTGCTCTTTTGCATATTTTAAACTAGAGTTTCCTGCGAAAAAGCTAAAAATTTCGTTCACTAACATATTTCGCAGAAAATAACTTTCTTTTAACTTTCATAACCTATGGTATATAGCGCCAATCAGGTTTTTTGTACCTTTTTGTTATATATTCACTATTACCTTGCTTTTTAATACCTGCAATACCTTTGCTTGTCACTTTTGATTTGTGTGTCAAAGTTAATAAATGTGTTCGCGTCTTTTTCGGTCATCTCCTAGAGGATGCTGACGACAGAGGTTGAGGTTTGTCGCCTCTAGAAAGTAATTACGCAATTACTCCGTCCAAAAGAGAGTAGTAAGTACTTTTGGTTAACATATACATTTAGTAACTATGACCCACATTTCAAAAAAAACTTTAATTTCTCTTTCATGTTATATTTTTTGTTTGTTTTATTCAAAAGCACTTTCTTGTATTTCATCCTTGGTTTTATGTATGTTTTCTATAATATTTACGCTTTGAAACAAATAGTATAATTCAATGTCGGTAGGGGTATTATCCCTCGAAGTAGTTGTTTCTATTTGTTTCCTACTTTATGTATAACTACAAGGTTTTGGAAATGCCGAAAGCAGACAAGTTTTCAAATTTCCAAATTTTAATTATACATGTGCATTATCGCATATCTTAATTAAACTCTGGTTCTATATTCTTTGCAAAAAGCTTAATATTTTTTTGGCCTTTTAGCATTAATTTTTTATTACTTTATTAATTCATTTTAATTTTTTTTTGCTTTATAAAATGAGCTTTGAAACAAACAGTGTAATTCAATGCCGGTAGGGGTATTAGCCCTCGGAGTAGTTGTTTCTGTTTGTTTCCTTCTTAAACGCTACAATATTTTTGGAAATATTGAAAGCAGATAAGTTTTCAATTTCCAATTAGTAAATATTGCTCTTTTGCATATTTTAAACTAGAGTTTCCTGCGAAAAAGCTAAAAATTTCGTTCACTAACATATTTCGCAGAAAATAACATTCTTTTAACTTTAATAATGTGATTATTATTGTATGGTCGTGGATAAACGAATTATTACTCATTGGTCACGGGTTGACCTAATCAAATTATACATGCTTAAGGACATTAATATAACCACAAAATTTTTATTGGGTATGCAAAATTTGGCGAGTATATAAAAATATAATAAAAAAATGTAAAAAAAATCTTAAAGGTTGAATTAATTTATCTTTTGGTACCTTTACCTAGAGATTAGCAAGTGTTAACTATTATTTAAAATAACTGTTTTTATAGTAATTATGTGAATGATAAAGATATAGATAATTCCATCCTTAAAAAATTAAAAAAGTAAAAATACATTTTTCAGATTGTGAGGCTATTCAATCAATAACTTCGCTTTTATTTCTTTTTACATTTCTTGAAATTTGAATAATGATAATCTGCTAGTTTATTAATATTTTAAACACGTACAATTGAAACAAGAATAAATGAAAACTGATCGACATGATCAATAATTAGTCTTTAATTATTTAGGTTGGTTACAAAAACTGACACGATTGATTGCTTTCATTGCAACAAAGAACTTTTGCCCTCGCCCTACAAAAAGCATATCGTACAAAAACTGTAGTATTTTACCCGCATGTAATAGCTATTACTTACGAGGATGAAGTTTACAATATGAGCAGAAGGCGACTGGAGTAAATCGTCAAATATTACTACTCATCATTATACGCTCGTTGAATAATACACCACTACGTTCGATGTCAAGTGCTAATAATTTCATTTTTGTTAAAAAAATACCTCTAAAATACGTTTTTTCTGCAATAAATAATGAATTTTATTAAAAGTAACTTTTAACACTGGTGTTAAAAATAGCATTTTAAGGCACTAGTGTTAAAAGTAACTTTGTATTTTAGAAAACGTCACTTGAATTTCAGGTATATCACTTGTATTCCAGAAATCATCGCTTGTATTTCAGAATAGTCAGTTGAATTTTAGAAAGTATCATTTGAAATTTAGAAGCGTCACATATATTTCAGAAACCATCAGTTGGAATTTAGATTAGTCATTTGTGTTTCAGAAAAGTTCAGATACATTTCAGAATTGGTCATTTAAATTTCAAAAAATGAATGAATTACATATTATCTTCAGAATCGGATTGAATCAGCATGCGATGCAGCTACAATACAGTTTCCTTTTTTTATATTGTATAAATTATACATGATATACACATAAAATTTAACAATGACAACAATTTACTTTTGGCAAATATGAAATTTAGTCCAACTGGTATATCTCTCATTACTAAGACGGCAGCATTAAGAGAAATGCTAAGTTGTGCGAATAAAGTCCAATTTTTTAGAAAATATATTGTGTTGAAGTGGTTTTTGAGTCTTCACTTCTGCACTGTACTTTCCTTTTTTGAAGAACTCCACACAAATGCAAAAAACAAACTTTGTTTCCAAAATAATTTTTTCAAATTCAAGTGATATCTTCTAAACTACAAGTGACGCCTTCTGAAATAAAAGTGATATATTCTAAAATCTAAATGATTGTTCTGAAATTCAAGTGTAGTTTTCTGAAATACAAGTGACTATTCTGAAATCCAAGTGACTGTTCTAAAATACAAATATAATAATTTCTAAACTACATGTGAAAATGGTGTAGTCAAAAATAAGCTACTTTAAGGTACTAATGTTAAAAGTGAACTACTGTTAACACTAGTGTTAAAAGTAAATTACTTTTAACATGGTAGTTAATAGCAAATAAAACTACTAGATTTTCATAGAATGATTTTTAATGCGTTTGTTGCTTGTCTACATTTTAACAATTTTGTCTTGGTAAAATAAGGCAAGACATGTTTTGAGTTGTCTTATTCTGTCTTATCTATTTATAATCTTATTTTTAGATGATTCGGGTATTTTTAGAGAAGAGAGAATGTTCACTCTCAACCATTTGCGAGACAGAGAATAGAGTAATTACTAAAGAACTCGGACCATCGGAGTGCACTTTACTGTACTAGTGCGGTAATAGTACATTGTGCAACTACTGTCGAAAGTGCAGAGTGATTTTCGTACGTATTGCACATTATACTTTTTCTACGACTGCGATTTCTACCATTTTGCATAATCATTCATATTAAAGACTATATGCAAGACGCGTACAAAGCCATACAGAAGCAGACCATGAAAAGAATGTAGGATTTAAGGGGGCAGGGGGCACTGATTTCTTGGATCAATAATTTTCCGAATATCTATAATCCATTCACTTATTATTGTCATCAAGTTGGCCTTGGAAATCTGACTTCGATATTATTATCGTATCTTCTCAACATGTGCTGCTGAAAGGAGGTAGGTATAAAAAAATGGAGATTTCAAAGATAACGAGATGACAAAAATAAGTGAATGAGGTCTATGCTTATCGATTAACAATTCAATAACCATATTCACTATTTCCATTAGATATTTGACACTGAGTTAGTAAATCATATTTACCAACAGTTTAAATATTTTTGAAAAGTTTATAAATTGACTGATTTGCCTTAGGCTGGGCCCTATTAAGAGAGACCCCTATTACATTCAACCTACAAAGAGTCGTTGCTTCCTAGATGATGGGTTTCCATTGTTTGCGGGATTTTGCTAAAAAATCCATCCCATTATGTTTCCCACTTTCCCACTGCACCAGATAACAATAAAGGTTAATTGAAACAGTTATTTTTCATTATCGTTATAGGCTTTTGGGTCTATTGTTTAGTTCTCAGTTCCTTATTGGTGTGAGCAGATTTAATTTCCAATATAGCAGGGTTTGTTGGTGGGTGGTACGTAATTGATAACTTGATATACGAGCGCACGTCAGCAGGCTTTTAAGAAAAAGATTTCTACTGGTGAGTTTCAAATGTGTTGTTGGTGTACAGGGTGGCCATCGAGAAATGACCCTGTACCTTATCTCTAAGACTTTTTTGTATTTATCTATTTATGTTTATATACAGTGTGGAACAGTCAAATGGAATAAATTCGATAACGAATAAATGAGGGGTGTTGGGAAAAACGCTTGGACACGTCGATTTGTATATTAAATAAAAAAAAATAATGTAGAGTGTGTCATGTGACAGTGGCCAATACAAACTTTCAAACTTTCTTATTTTAAATTCAACCCCCTGTATATTATTTATTTTTTGGATACTTCAGAAAATTCCAGACACAATTCGTGTACAATGTTCTATACCTATCTTCTTACTTCTTACGGAAATATTAAGTGTTTTCAGATTTCAATTAGAACAATTAGCAAAATAGAAAAACAGTTTCGCGAGCTTGGTCATGTAAGACAGATAAATAAAGTAACTGTCAATGCAGTAAATGATGATACGAAATTGGATATTAAGCTTGCATTTCAAGAAAACCCCCATAATTTTGGTCAAAAAGCAGCCCCACTGTTTAACGTTAGCCACACATCAATTTATCGAATATTAAAGGAAAGTAAACTGCATCCCTATAAAATGGTGCCAACTCAGGAACTCATGGAAGATGATTTCGATAGGAGAACGTATTTTTGTGAACAAATAATGGCAATGTTAGATAACAATGTGATCCAATTAGAAGATGTTTTCTTTTTTGATGAGAGCACATTTATACTTCAAGGTCATGATAATCGTCAAAATTGCCGCTATTGGTCTAATGAGAATCCTCACTGGGTGAGAGAAGAACATGTAGAATATTTTGAAAAAGTTAATGTTTGGGCAGGAATTGTTGGAAATCATATCGTAGGTCTCTTTTTCATTGATGGCAACTTGAATGGAAATAAATATTTAGTACTGTTCCAAAATAATGTGCCAGCTTTGACAAATTTATATCGTGATCCAACAAACCCACAAGTCCCTGCCAATATAATATGGTTTCAGCAAGATGGAGCACCGCCCCATTACCAAATCAATGTCCGGCAGTACCTGAACCAAATTTTTCCAAGTCGGTGGATAGCGAGACGCGGATCGATAGAATGCCCAGCACGATCTCCTGAGCTGACGCCACTGGACTTCTTTTTGTGGAGATATTGTATACAAAACTAAACTCCTCGGTATACAAAACGAATCACGCTTGCGATTAGATCAGTCACTAGACCACATTAGAAGACATTTCTATACTAGATTAGCATGTTGCCAAGACGTTCACGGCGAGCATTTTGAACATTTACTACATTGACCCTAAAGTCTTTTTGTTTTTTTTTTAACATTATTGGGAAATAATCAGTATTACTTATTAGGTTTTTAGTGTAATGTAGCGAATTTGTGAAATAAAATAATTTTCTTTTCTTTAATGTTAATTTTTGTAATAAATCTGAAAACACTTAATATTTCCGAAACAGTTGAAGATAGGTATAAGACATTGTACATGAATTATGTCTATAATTTTTTGAAGAATCCAAAGAATAAATAATATACAGAGGGTTTAAAATAAGAAAGTTGGTATTGGCCACTGTCGCATTATACACCCTATATTTTTTTTTTGAAAAATGCGCATTTAAAAATACAATCGACGTATATCTATTATAGTTCAGCTTAGTGAGATATTTTAGATTACATTTTTTTCCCTAAAAATTTACAATTGAAACCAGTGCACAGTGCTAATATTTGCTTTTAAAGGCAACAGAATAGTATAAGGAATAATACATTATTATATCATATATAACGTAATATTCCTTATACTCTGGCAACAGCAAATTATGATTTTTAACTAACAATATTCTATTACTACATAATTTATGCGTACTTGGCATTATCAATATAAAGCGTGTTCATTTTTGAGGCGCACAAAGTGAAATATTTTAAACAAAACACCCTATATATTACCTCATATTTAGAGTAACACGTATCTCTTCTAATTTTGTGAAAATCATGTGAAAATAGTGGTAGCGCGGGGTTTCGTGAAGGCTTTGAGATCTGAGAGGCCACTGAGGTCTTTAAACACGACAACAATTTGAACAAGAAGGAGGAAATTACGTTTCTATTACCGATTCACTTATTTTTGTCATCTAGTTATCTTTGAAACCTTCTTTTTTTATATACCCATCTCCTTTTAGCACATGTTGAGAAGATACGATAAAAATGTGAAAGTCAATTTTCCAACGCCCATTTGACAATAATTCATAAATGGCTTATAAATGCAGACTGCAAGCGAGTTTTATGACATACCTTAAGTGCGCCGAAATTCCGCGCCACCACTACCCCCCTCCTCCTATCCCAGTCTCTTCACTGCAGCGCGACGGCGGGGCAACAAATTTAAATACCACGGAGTTCACCACAGTCGAATCAGTCAACGTCGAGAAGAACGGGAGATCACTTCGCCTACTGCCGCAGCTGTAGACGAAACGTCAGGAAGAAATTCCATTGAATCACCTTCATAGCCCGGAAACACTTTAGATTGTAGTAACTTCTTTATAAAGAATGATTAAGATGAACAATATCGGTAAGTATAATATTCATACATATAGGTACATACATATATACAAAACAATTATAGTTTAACGCTAGATCCCTCGGTATTACAACTAAATTATATATTAAACATAACCTCCGTGATTGCCTGTACAAGTTGTGTATATTATTTCAAATCTATGGATAGAATTGCGAATAAAATCTGTCTGATCTATCCAAATTATTTCATCGATAATTCTCAGCTTTAGGGTTTCGACATTACTAACTTTATTTTTATTGAAAACATTTTTTAAATATCCCCATAAAAAAATCTAAAGGTGTCAAGTCGGGACTTCCTGCCGGCGAGTCAATGAAACCATGTATTTCTTATACATCTTTGAAAATTAGTTTGCAAATATTCAATTAGTTATATCGGTGAGTGATACGGGAGGCATTATCTTGTTAAAACACAAGATTATTTTTAATGTCGTGGGGCAATGCATTAGTTAACAAGAGGAGCAATTTCATTAGTCAACAAGTTTGGTATCCTTGGCGTTTAAGTTTTCGTTAAAAAACATCGTCGAATAATTATCTCTCTTATTATTCCACACCACACATTTACACTGGAATGTCCTTATTTTTTTTAATGGGTTTCACTTAATGCTCATTGTTGGTCGACCAGTAATGGGTATTTTTTCTATTAAAAATTCCATCTGTACCAAATGTTGCTCATTGCAATCTGTGCTCATTGCTAAACATATTATTGAAAAAGAGACTTTCCTGAAAATTAATAGTAAAAATTTGTATCTCGCCACCTATTGTTTTAAACTGCCGATCAACGATAATTATGGCCTACTTAGTATTTCCCACAAATGCGTGTTTTCAATGTCGTTTGGACGCATAAATGTGCTAGTACATTATGTCAGGAGACCCCCTTCTGTTTTACAGTTTTGCCTCCCTTTTTAGCAGCGGGCACCTTAAAAATGGCCGAGATTTAACGGCAATAATATTCAATGTAACCCCCATTTTTAAAGAACTGAACTTGGTGATACCTCAGATAAGTAGAAACGTCTGACTAAAAAATAAACAACACTGTACAGTGTAGATAAAAAAAGTGCCCACGAGAGTGTGCAATGTATTTTAGAATATCGCTTCAAATAAGTTAAGGAAAAAACAAAAACAATTTTCGTAAATTTCGTTTTGTTTTGGGAATATCTTTGCAAGTAATGGAAACTTGGGAAACCTTAAAATATTGCTATGATCTGCAGGCAAATGCGCAACTTTGACTCAATTTAACCGAATCTGTATCTCTTACGGTTTAGGAGATCCCAATAATGAGCGGCGAATTTGAATAACCCTTTATAATACATCTAATATAAAACATAAAATCCATGTCTGTATTTAAAAATATTGAGTTGATGATGATTACCAATAGACGAAGAGTTGAAAGAAATGAAGTATGTATACATTGATATAGAATATAGAGTCGAAAAAGGGGCAACAAACTCATTAAACATTCAACTATTAACACGCTAAAGAATTGTCAAAAATGACGTCTTATGGCACTAGAATTAAAAATAAGCTACTTTAAGACACTAGTGTTAACAGTGAACTACTTTTAATACTAGTGTTAAAAGTAACTTACTTTTAACACTGCTTTTAAAAATAAATACTATTAAAATTTTACGGAAAGAATAATTATTAATGCGTTTGTAGAAAAAATATTGTGTGATGTAAGTGTTAAACTTCGTTTAGGTTCAACATCATAAATAGCTATAAAAAAAATCCGAAATATTTTATAAAAAGTGAATAAATCACAAAATACTCCAATATTAGTCGCAAAAAAGACGAAAGATCATGGTCGTTGATGTTATTCAGTTGGGAAATATAGCTAATAACAAATACGGGGTGTTCATTATAAAACTTCATCTAGCAGGCTATGAAATTTTGTCAGAAAAAGATGATATAATCAAAATAAACAGACTTTTGTTCCTCCATCCTTTTCTTTTGACATTTCACAGCCAACTAGGTGAAGTTTTATAATGAACACCGCGTAAGTATATAAGTATTAAAAGGTTCTAGCTCAAGAAACATTTATTAAATCAAGTACTAGATACATATAGAATTTGAGGCATGTACGTTTTTAAGCTTACCACTCAGATTGTCTTATAAAGTAAAAATAAATACAGGGTGTCCTAGATAAAAGCAACTACATGGGGATTTCGGAAATGGTAAGAGATACAATTCAGATGCAATCAGATGCTGTATCGAAATTAAAATTATCTGCAGGCGTTTTCAAAATATCGTGCAAAGAACTAAAAATTGTATTTTTCCTAAAAATTGAAATATCGTCGCCATCTTATAAACAAAGTTTACAAAATGTAGTGGTTTTGTACAAGTGGTTTAACAGATAAAAGCAAATAAATAACAAAGTTTTGGCAGATACAAACACAATTATGGCATTTGCTTCAGAGCCAACTAAGTTAAAAATTGTTTTTTTAATACATTTACATTTTTCGTCGTTCCAAAATAGGTTGTTATACATAATGGAAAAGCTCTATATATTTCATAACGTAAAGTCTAATATGGCGGCCTTATTAGATTCTTCTTATGGCGGCCATAAGAAATAACAAAGTTGGCTATGGTTGCAAAAAACTAAAAGGTCTAGAAAAAATTCGTTAACGTCGTTCGATTGCCAGTAGACGCTAATACAAAGGTACTAAATTTTTAAAAAATTGTTTGTAAGATGGGGACGATATTTCAACTTCGAAAAATACAACTTTTAGGTTTAGCACGATATTTTGAAAACCCCTGCAGATAATTTTAATTTCGATACAGCATCTGATTGAGCTCGGAATAGCGCAACTTTTTTCCCATTTAACCAAAATTGTATCTCTTACCGTTTCCGAAATTCCCATGTAGCTTTTATCTGGGACACCCTATATACACGGTGACCCATCAAAAAGATCTACCTCGTTTTTCTTATAATTAGATAAATGCATCGACGAAATGGTATGAAGGTGGATTAGCAGGTTGGGGACGAAATAACAAGTTAATTCAATTTATCATTTTATTGTTTTTTTTTGTCATTACGTTTTTAACTCAATGTTATTAGTTACGTATCTTACCTTGTAGTGTTCCATTTGTGTTCAAATCACTTTGTATTTTTTTAAATCTTTTTGTTCAAACATGTTTTAAACACACAGTCAAAATAATTTTAATTGTTTATTTTTATCGCCCATTGGTAACTGTGATTGTTTTGTGCTTACATTTGTAGCCTTGATAAAGACCGCAATATACGGTCGAAACGTCGGCGATTTGAAAATTGAATTAAGTTGTTATTTCGTCCCCAACCTGCTAATCCACCTTCATACCATTGCTATTGGGACGCTAAACACTTGGAATCTACGAAATGTTCGAATATGTAAACTTTAGTTTTAAGGAAACAATTTTTTTTTAGTCATTTTAATTCTCTAACCTAAACCCCCAACTTACTTACCCCCAAGAGGGTAAGTATTGACTTGGAATTTTTTAATGGAAAGAGGGGTTGAGGGATACATCGTTTTGAAGGTCTCAGCAAAGTCTATCCATTTGCCAATTTTCATGTCGTTTGGTCAGACCAATTCAAAATCCCCGCCACATAAACTTGTAAGTTTAACTTGCCGGAATATTGCATTGGTTTGACCAAATGTTACGAAATTTGCCAAACGAATAACAGTTAGGAGGCCTTTAAAACAAGGTTTAAAGTAACCAAAATGGGTTTAATTGAGCAGTAAAGCTGCAACCAAAAAACTGCGATAAACGTTTAAGGATGTGATAAAACTCATATGGATTTGGTTACCATTCTCATTTCACAGACCATAAAAATAATTAATTTCTGTGTTGTTATTGTTATATTGTGTAATTTATGTCTGTTAATGTTACTATAATGCTGCATTTCTTAACTATTTTTTTCAGTAAGAAGTTTTAGAAGCTATCTAGTAATGTGACTGAATTTTAGTTCATTAAACCTGTTTAAGTACAGAATGAATCGTCAATTTGAAAAAAAAATTATAAATTTTACGAGTGAAAGAGCACTCAAAGTACTGCACAAAACACTTAGATATATAACATCGCTTACCTTTTTTGCAGAAATCTTATTTCAAAAACTAATGTAATAAAAATTACGTTACACAAAAAAACCAATATAACAAAAAAAACTGCACGCTACAACTTCGTTGTTCTCTGGATTGCAACCTTCGTTAAGACACACTGTATAGCAAAAGTTACCGAAATGTGTTGAACATTCAAAAAGGTGATTTGATTTTGACAAATATGATAGTGATTTGACGGAATTTTTATGACGCGCTATAAATATTAAAAACGTATTGATGGACAAAATTAGCGTACCACTAAATATTTGGCTCAAGTTTGATATTAAGTTAATTCTAAACTTGTTATCCGGTTTGGGTGATTTTTTTAATTGAGCTGTAGCTATATTTTTCATGAATCATACTATGTTACCATGTTTTTAAAAACTTATGCTTTAAAACCGATTTAAAGATTAAAGTTTGTTGAATTTTCTAATAGTCTGGTACGCAATGATAATGGAATTCCGCTAAAAACGCGATGACATAGTACACTGCAAAAAAAAACACTCAATTCGGATAACAAGTTTAGAATATATCTATAATCAAATTTTGGCCAATTTTTTTTTGGCCGTTTTAGTGGTACGCAAATTTTGTCCATCAGTCTATAATTTATTAAACAATAGAAAGTTGAATAAATATATGTTTGATCTGTCACATTTGTCTGGGACACACTGTATATTCTGTAGAAGATGCGTTCACGCTGCGTTCCTAAAATTCGTCAACTTTTATATAAAACTTTTTTTCCTAAAATGAAAACTAAGAAAGTTAAAGTGGGTGGCTTTTATGTACAGAGTCATCTCTCGATGGCCACCCTGTACAGGGACATCATTTTTAGTCGCTCACTCAATTAATAGTTTTCTGTTACATTTCTTAAAAATTTGAAACATGGGGGCCGTATGGCACCTAAGGCCGACCTCGGATCCAGGGCTAGCGACTTTATTGGCTGCTAGGTTTGACAGATATGGCGCCACCTTGATTTTTTGTAATGGAAACATATATATATATATTTACCTACAGTCTAATAGAGCTGAAGCAGGAGATTTCATAAATGTATAACTTCGTGTATCAATCTCTAGGCATTTTGATTATACAGCGTGGTAAAGTTGTTGAATTTCGAAAATCATTTTTAGCCATTCATTTGATTAGCAGTTTTCCTGTTACACATTTTAAAAATTTGATACATGGGGGTCGTCTCTAAGGCCGACCTCGGATCCAGAGCTAGTGACTTTATTGGCAGCTAGGTTTGACAGATATTACGTCATCTTGATTTTTTTTTAATGGAAATATACAGTGTGTCCCAAATTCGAGGCTCTACCTTGGGATCTTTGAAACTGTAATGGCTACAGCAAAGATTAAATGGGGAATGTTTTGGGGAATCTAGTGCTGATTTCAGATCCGGCTTCAAATTAGATACCGGACACTTGGTTTCTGAAATATTGCAAAAAATATTAAAATGGCGGATTTCGTTTTTTTTTTATAAATACGAAGTGGTTTATTTGACGAATGTCGAAGTATGACATTATTAGGACACTTTTTTGAGACAATCAATATGGCGTATATCAAAACTCCCTATCGTCTTTTGTTTTTTCGGAACGCACTACAACTTTGGTTTTTCTTATGGCGGCCATATTAGATTTTTCGATTTTCAGATCCCGCGAAAAATTCTCATTACATTGATATCCCGCAAAGTACATAAAACACGGAAGTTACGATAAAAAATGAACTTTTTTTTAAATTTGAACAGTTGGCCATGACTTTGACGTAAAGTGACATCGCGCCATTTGCATTTTTGTTTAAACAAGTATAGGTACTGTGTATTGTCATTTAGAAAAATCGTGTTAAATTCTATTCCTCTTAGATTGTCAGATTTCTTGTGAGAACTTCCTTTAAGACTTCAAATTCCATTATATCTTATTCCAATGAAGAAAAGTTTGACAGTTAACGCTGTATTTGCAGTTACACAGAAATGCCGATGCTGCAGCAGCTAGATATTTGGTGATACACCCAGAACGACGACAACCGCATAACACATATTTTCGAAGAATTGTTATGAATCTTATTACTGGTGGAGCATTTGACTAACCTAGAGGAAAGTACAATATTGTCAACTGCATGTCAACAAATAACAACTGCGACCGAAATATTTGACAAGCTGCCAGGAGAAATCCCAGAACATCTGTCAGAACCATAGAGCGTATATACCAAAATCCACTGTTCAACGTGTACTAAAGAAAAACAGATTACATCCTCACAAACCTACGATTGTTCAGGGGCTCATAGAAACTGATTTTCCAAGAAGAATGCCTTTTCTCAGAATGGTATACAAATAAATGTATTAAAAATCCTGAATTTTCGAACAGCTTGTTGTGGTCTGACGAAAGTAGGTTTACTAACTGTGGGGTGTTTAATAAACATAACAAGCACCATTGGGCCATATAAATTCCCTTTGAAGTCGAGGAAAGGCGATTTCAAACCCGATTTTGATTTAATGTATGGTGTGGAATCATTGGTTTTAATTGTCTACTTTTTTCCTTTTAGACCTTATACACTCACAGACAAAAATACTTCATATTTTATTTTAAGCCGCTATTTTTATTTTATTATCTTCTTTTAACACTAGTATCATAATGTATGATGCCTTTGCCGTAGGTGTCTTATACGACAATTACTATAGTTCAAGTAATTTAGCAATAAAAAATACAGAAAGTGTTAAAAAAAATAAATAAAAATTGCTGCTCAAAATAAAATATGCAATATGTGGGTGTATTTAACAAGTTATTTTTTATTTCAGAGAATCAGCTCATAGAACCGTTTCTATACGACTACAATTTAAACATTTAAATTTATTAAGAAATCAACTTTTGCCCTTCTCTTCGAGAAGTTTTAACCCAAGATAAATTTAATAGAAGTTGGTTTCAAAAAGATGGCTGCCCGGCAAACAATACGATTGCAGTTAGACATTTTTTACGAGAAGACTTTAGAGAAAGAGTTATTTCGAGTCACGGTCCCATTCTATGGCCCGCTAGGTCGCCTGATCTAACGCCCTTAGATTTCTACCTATTGGGCCACGTAAAAAATGAGATTTACGAATTCGATCCTACCCAAACGTAAATAATCTGAGAGAAAGAGCTTCGAACACTTTTGCTTCTGTGAACAGAAATACCCTTGCTAGAGTCATTCGAAAAATATTTTCAAACTGTCAGAAATGTCAAGAGGTAGGCATTTTGCAAATCTACCTGATAATAATTAATATGAGAGAGAATTGCTAAAAAGTAAATCATTAAAAATTATATTAGTACCTAGTATATTATACGACTCCATTTTGTTATTCTTTTGTTGGTATACTTAATTGTTAATAGATATATTATTTCACAGAAATAAAGCAAAATAAAATTAACATTTGCGAAACAATTCAGAGGAAACTCAGTTTTGCTTTTAACGGAATTAAAAACAGTGATTATTGTTAAAAAAATGCAAATGGCGCAATGCTGTTTTAGGTCAAAGTGGTGACCAACTGTCAAACTTTAAAAAATATTGTTTTTTTTATCGTGACTTTTGAGTTTTATGCACTTGCGGGATATCAATGTAATAAAAATTTTTCGCTGGATCTGAAAATAGAAAAGTCCAATATGGCCGCCTTAAGAAAAACCAAAGTCGTAGTCCGTTCCGAAAAAACAAAAGACGATAGCGAGTTTTGACATACGCCATATTGATTGTCTCAAAAAAGTGTCCTAATAATGTCATACTTCGACATTCCTCAAATAATCCCAATGTAGAGCCTCGAATTTGAGACACACCGTATACATATTTACATACGACTTAGACTTAATAGAGCTGAAGGAGCAGATTACAGAAATATACAACTTCGTATATCTATCTCTAGGCATTTCGATTATACAGGGTGGTAAAGTTGTTGCATTTCGAAAATCATTTTAAGTGACTCACTCGATTAGCAGTTTTCCTGTTACACCTTTCAAAAATTTGATATATGGGGGTCATATGGGATCTAATGCCGAACTCGAATCCAGGGCTAGCGAACATACATAACATACATATATTTACATTCATTTACATTCAGTCTAATTACATTCAGTCTAATTGAGCTGAAAGAGTAGATAACAGAAATATATAACTTCGTAGGTCTATCTTTAGGCGCTTTGATTATACAGGGTGGTACATTTTTTGAACTGTTACACTTCTTAAAAATTTGATACATGGGAGCGTATGCCATTTAAGGCCGACGTCGCATTCAGGGTTAGCGACTTTATTGGCTGCTAGATTTGACAGATACGATGCCATTTTGATTTTTCTTAACACGCATATATTTACCTACAGTCGAATAAAGCTTAAGGAGTAGATTACAGAAATATATAACCTCTTATATCTATTTCTAGGCGTTTCGATTATACTGTAAAGTTGTTGAATTTCGAAAATAATTTTTTTTTCAAGCGGACTAAAGGTACGTCATTTGTTTTCTCCATACGAACACCTAAAGTGGGCTTTCAAATCCTGAGACCAAAAAAGTAGCAAAAAAGTCCTAGGCAGTAAAAGTAAAGTCAAAAGTCACCGCTAGTGTCATGGTGGCGCATATATAAACGATTTTCATTCACCAAAATTATTTTAATAATAGATGACACCAGATACACCGATCTGAGTGTATTGCCATCTTTACATTCTTGTTGAAAAAACAAAGGACAGAAAAACTCTCAGAGCACTCAAGAGCACCATCCGAAACCGTTATTAGTCGAAATCGCATAGGTTCTCGAATTCTGAATTCGTTTGTTAATTGTCATGCGCGTCATCATATTTATCTGTCAATGTGACATTTATTAATTTAGTATTGAAAATAATGCTACAAATTCTTAGTTTACCATAATCATTGGTTATTATTTAATACATTAAAACCATTGAACATTGAAAACCACCATTCTAACATATTCTATGTATTTTACAAATAATATTGTTGCGAACTCAGGGTTCAATAATTCCAGTTGTACGATTTAACACGAAAACACTATTTATTTATTCCACAAATACACTCGACTACTAAATAACTCAGTACTTAACACTTTATAGCCTTCTATTATCGCTTCGTAACTTTAGCTTACTTATAGCTCGATTAAAATACGACTACTCTCTGCGCGCTCTATGCGCTTTTTATATACAATCCTAAAATTACAGAAAAACCTAGAAAGTCCTTTATAAGAATTCTTGAATAATCTTACATAAAAAAAACGGTTGTAAACAACTGCCTTCTAGATTAAGCCAGACGAGCAATAAATCACTCGTGTCAGCCATGACGCAGCGCGGATAGGTCGCGAAGCTCCACCAACCAACACGCTCCCATGCGTTGCCCCGCCTCCCATGCGGCGTTGCTGCGAATCGTAACATTGCCCTCCTCCTAAGGCTGTTCGTCCCGAACAGATAGAGTTCCATGGTATCGTGCTAATCGATCCAAGTGAACGACCTTCATCTTTGACCTAGGGGTCCGCTGGATCCTATACACCACATCATTAATCTTCTTTATAATTGTATAAGGTCCTTCCCAATTTTGGCTAAGTTTGGGCGACTTCCCCACCTTTCTCCGCGGATTGTATAGCCACACCAAATCACCATCCTGGAAGCCGCGGGAGTTAGCTAGTAAGTCATATCTTGCTTTGGCTCGATCACTGGATATCCGCAGTTTATTCCTGACTTGTTAATGAACATTGTCCAGCCTCTCCTTGAGCTCCTCCACAAAGTTCTCAGAGTTGAGCGAGTCTTTTTCTGGTGTTCCATACATCAAATCCGCAGGAAGCCTCATTTCCCTTCCGAACATCACTTTCGCCGGAGTATAACCAGTGGCTTCATGCGTAGAGCCTCGATATGCCATCAACATGAGAGGTAGATGTTGGTCCCAATCACGCTGATGATCTGCCACCATTTTAGACAGGTAATGTTCCATGGTCCGATTAAATCTCTCTACCATCCCATCCGACTGTGGATGCCAAGGAGTTGTCCTGGTCTTGCGAATTCCGAGAAGTTCCATGACCTTCTGGAAAACAGCCGATTCAAAATTTCGGCCCTGATCAGAATGAAGTTCGAGAGGGACTCCAAATCTGCAGAACATTTCATTTACTAGCACCGTTGCCACAGTCGTTGCTTCTTGATTAGGCAGGGCGTATGCTTCAGGCCATTTAGTGAAGTAATCCATGGCGACCAAGATGTATTTATTGCCCGACTCAGTCTGAGGAAACGGTCCCGCGACATCAATTGCTACCCTCTCGAATGGAGCACCTACAGTGTAATGCACCATTCGGCCGCGTGATCTTGTTCGAGATCCTTTTGTGGCACAACAAACTTCGCACTTGCGGCACCAAGATTCGACGTCTTCATGATAATTCACCCAGTAGAACCGCTCTTTAATTTTGGCCAAGGTTTTATTGACCCCAAAATGACCTCCACTTGTTCCGTTGTGCATTTCCTGTAGTACATCTGATTTTCTGCTATCAGGAACAACCAACTGACTGACTACGGAGTTGCCATCCGGACTCTCCCACGCTCTCTTCAGTAGTCCATTTTCTATTTTAAGAGAGTGCCACTGGGCCCATAGCGCCTTCAGGTTTGGACTTTTACCAACAATTTCTTGCCATTCTGGTCTCTTGTCGTCAGTCTTTGCAGAGAGGATGGGTCCAATATCTGGATCATTTATTTGTTCTTCTCGAAGGGTCTGTGTGGTCCAGCCATCGTTTATTTCTACCGACGTTCTCCTTACCAAAGGAAGTCCCTCACGCTGCTCAGTTCTTTGACAATGCCGACAATCTTCTTTACAAGGCCGTCTAGACAATGCATCGGCATTTCCGTGAGACCTTCCTGGTCGATGTTCAATTTGGAAATCGTACTGCTGCAGGCGCTCTATCCATCTGGCTATTTGACCTTCAGAGTTCTTCATCTGTAATAACGATTTCAAGGCTCCATGGTCAGTCCTAATCAGGAACCTTTTTCCATATAAGTAGCGATGGTAATGTTCGACTGCTTTAACGATGGCCAACAGTTCCTTTCTAGTGACGCAATAGTTTCTTTCTGGCTTACTTAAAGTCTTACTGTAGTACTCAATGACCTTCTCTTGCCCGTTTTGTCTTTGAGAGAGTACTGCACCTAGACCACAGTTACTTGCATCCGTGTCCAAAATAAAGAGTCCGTCCTTTATAGGGTAAGCCAAGATCGGACTAGAACAGAGGGCAGCTTTAAGCCTTGCAAACGCCTGACTGCATTCGTGGTTCCACAAGAACGGTGTTTTCTTTTCCGTTAATTTGTGCAGCGGTTTTGCGATGTCGGCAAATCCCTCTACAAATCTCCTGTAGTAAGTACATAGTCCCAAAAAGCTCCTTACTTCGTGTTTGTCTCGGGGAACTGGCCAATCTTTAATGGCAGATATTTTACTATGGCTAGTTTTAATGCCTTGTTCTGAGATAGTATGCCCCAAGTACTCGACTTGCTTCTGGAACAGGCTGCATTTCTTGTAGTTTAACTTCAGGTGAGCATTCCGTAACTTGTTGAAGATTTCTCTTAAATTCTTCAAGTGCTCGTCGAAATCACGTCCTATGACAATTATGTCATCTAAGTATACCAGGCAAGTTTTCCAAGTCAGCCCCCTCAAGACAAGTTCCATTAGTCGCTCGAAAGTTGATGGAGCACTGCACAATCCAAAAGGCATAACAGTGAATTGGTATAGTCCAGAACCAGTAGAAAATGCAGTCTTTTCTTTGTCTTCGGGAGCAATCTTTACTTGCCAGTACCCACTTTTTAAATCTAGAGTGGAAAACCACTTTGATCCCGATAAAGTTGCTAAGGTGTCGTCTATACGTGGCAATGGGTAGCTGTCTTTCTTGGTTACATCATTAAGTTTCCTGTAGTCAACACAGAACCGCGTTGAACCATCTTTCTTCTTAACAAGAACCACAGGCGACGACCATGGACTAGATGATTCTTCTATGACGCCCTCCTTTAACATTTCATTCAGCAAACTGTTAACTTCCTGTTGTTTAGCCAGAGGGACCCTTCGTGGATGTTGTCGTATTGGCTGGGCATCTCCTGTGTTGATCTTATGGACAACTAAATCGGTTTGACTGTCGTTGCTCTTGAAGTTAAACATATCAGATTCATCCATGGCAAATTTTATAGCAGACTGAAGTTGTTCCTTTGACAGGTGACTCCACTGTCGCCTAAAAGCATCAATAACTTCTGGGGAAGCTTGGTTAGAAGATATAATTTTGGATGTCTCTGCTTCGACACAATTGCATACCCATTGTACAGGCTCATAATTGGCAAGAACTGTTCCTTCTTTTAGCTTGATGGTCCTTTCTCCAATATTAGCAACTCGTACTGGCATAGTCTTCTTCGTGTCGGTCAAAGTTCGGGCTACCATGATTTCAGTGGTCAAATCCAGGTTAGGTTCTATAAGTCCTATGGACCACCCAGGATCATGTTCAGAAGTCACTGTGATAATTTGTTCTGAATTTGGAGGAATTTTCACATCTTCCACCACCAGTAGACGGACACTAGTTTCCACATTTCCATTGGTTAATGCAAACTCCTCATCTCCAAACGTGAGAATATTCTGTTTGTGATCATAGGAGAATCCATGTTTCCTGATGAGGTCCATTCCCAAAATAAACTCGTCTTTGATCCTGGCAACCAACACTTTATGCCGAACTTCAAGTCTTTCTCCAATAATGATGGTAACATCGGCTTCTCCGTCTATAGGGCAAGATTCTCCAGTGACTGATTTTAACATAATAGGGTTGGGCAATGGTTGTATGGTATATCCGAAAAGTTTATCTGGCCTTACAATGGTCACATCTGCTCCTGTATCGATGGTAATCTGGATCTTCTGTCCTTTAATGCGTCCGGCCACTGTGAGACTTTTGCCACCCAAATTATTGACTTTAAAGATCCTGTGGGTCTTAGCGGCCCCGGTCAATTGCCCCCTTGCATTGACCGGAATTACTTTTCCTGGGACCTAGGGCGGTCTTGGTCGCCGCTTGGTCTTCTAAACGACGGCGACGGACTTCTTGCCCTATTACGGCAGTTACTCTTGATGTGACCCAGTCTGCCGCAGTTAAAACATTTTATGCCCCGATTGTCTGTTGATCGAGGAGTTCTTTCTAACAGGGCTTGCATACTGACTGCCATATCTTTCATCGCTTTATGTAAACTGGCCATGGATTCAGCCATAGACGTATTCTCCTCTTCACCGCAAGTTGCCATTCGTACGCGTGGCGATGAATTAGATGACACTCGTGACGCCTCGAATTCCAGGGCCCGAACTAGTGCCTCGCTGATATTCTTGGGCCTTACAAGACGTAAGTGGTATCTCATGTCACTATCGCGAACTCCCTCAATGAACCTTTCGGCGGCAAATTGCATTTGAAAAGATTCAGCGGCGGATGGATATGCCAGGTGAATGAGTCTGTCTATTTCCGCTTCAAATTCTTGTAAGGATTCACCTGACTTTTGCTGTCTCAGCCTCAGCTGGGCCTGGAACACGGTTTCTTTGTGCTCATTTCCAAATCGTAGTTGCAGAGTGTGTACTAAAGCCGCATAATTACTTTGATCCGCTGCCGACATAGATTGGAGTAACTCAGCCGCTTTTCCACGAAGTGCTACCACTAATGATGTAGCTTTCTGGGGCTCGGACCAACCATTAGCTTTTGCAGCTGCCTCAAACTGAGTTTTATAAATTTCCCATGCAGTAGTACCGTCATAATCGGGAGGCTTAATTTTAGCGTTGGCTGTGCTAAAACTCTCTGTAGACACGTTGTCGTCCTCAAGTTGTTCCCGGAATTTCTTTTCTAGCTCGAGAACCCTCTGGTTGACAGCTTCGAGTCCCTTGTTGACGCCGTTAATGGATTCGTTAACGGATTCGTTAACGGATTGCATTATTCTTTCTTCCAATTGTTGCTCCCTAGCTGCGAGATGGTTCATTAATTCTTCTTTAAACCGTTTCTGTTCTTCCTTTTGTTCTAGATGACGTCGCTCTTGTAGTTGATCACGCCTTTCTTGTTCCTCTTTTTGTTCCTTATAACGTCTTTCCTGCTCTTCCTTCTGGTGTTGATAACGTTGCTCCTGTACTTGATCACGTCTTTCTTGTTCCTTATAAAGTTTTTCCTGCTCTTCTTTCTGTTCGTTATAACGTTTCTCCTGTTCTTCCCTCTGTTGTTGCATAAGGGACAGCAGGGTGGCAAGTTGATCCTCCATCGCTTGATGCTGGCTTCTGGTCACTCGCATAAACACGTAATGTCCGGCAATGAAGCACTCACTTACAGTACAGCAATATTAGTCCTCAAATTCCCACTGGAATCGCACTTCTGACACCAATTGTTGCGAACTCAGGGTTCAATAATTCCAGTTGTACGATTTAACACGAAAACACTATTTATTTATTCCACAAATACACTCGACTACTAAATAACTCAGTACTTAACACTTTATAGCCTTCTATTATCGCTTCGTAACTTTAGCTTACTTATAGCTCGATTAAAATACGACTACTCTCTGCGCGCTCTATGCGCTTTTTATATACAATCCTAAAATTACAGAAAAACCTAGAAAGTTCTTTATAAGAATTCTTGAATAATCTTACATAAAAAAAACGGTTGTAAACAACTGCCTTCTAGATTAAGCCAGACGAGCAATAAATCACTCGTGTCAGCCATGACGCAGCGCGGATAGGTCGCGAAGCTCCACCAACCAACACGCTCCCATGCGTTGCCCCGCCTCCCATGCGGCGTTGCTGCGAATCGTAACAATATACACCACTAATTGGGTAAGTACCTAGACCCGCTTAAAGAGGATGAGAGAAAATTGCAAAACTGAACCACTTTTAAATAGATTTCTTATTTATTGCATGCTTGAAAAAAAAATAGTATATGTTACTCGGAGTAAAAGGTCTTTTTGTGCTTCGCCCAGTTGCAGGCCTCAGCTTCGCTTCGGCCGTCAATCTCTGGGCTCAGCACGAAAAGACCCACTTTTACTCCTAGTGACATAATCTACTATTTCGAAATCTTCAAAAATAAAACAAACTTATGTTAGAACTCATTATATTATAATCTACTCTTCTATTATTATATGTCACATTACCGGTGAGGGAAATAAGAATGCAACTTCTGGACACTTACGTATTTATTGTTATAGTTTATGGTCTGCTAGTAAGAGCTTATTGCAATATTGTTATTTAAACCTATTTGACGAAATACAATAGTTGCAATAAAAAATCAGCTCAAAGCTGCTGAGGGCGTGAATGTCTTAATAGCTTCTCATGAGATAAATCTTAAAAGTCTAACCTTAAGGTTAAGTTGGTGGAACTCCACAGGGTTTCTTAAAAGCACTTAAAAGCAGCAAACACGAATACCATTCAATACTTTTTCTACAATACGCATTAAAAATGATTTTTTCTATTAAAATTGAATTATCAATGAATTACTTTTAACCCTCGTGTTAAAAGAAATCGATTTTTAGTAGTGCTTTAAAACCAGTGATTTAAAACACTATTTTTAATAGTTCATTGGTGGGTTAAAAGTTGAATTTTCAATGCGTGTTTAGAAAAAATAATTTCCGAAGTCGGGCAAATTTACCACCTTGTATCTTCAGCTCTATTAAACTGTAGGTAAATATATGTGCGTTTCTATTTAAAAAAATTTAGATGGTGCCGTATCTGTCAAACCTAGCAGCCACTAAAGTCTTTAGCCTTGTATCCCAGGTCGGCCTTAGATGCCATACGACCCCCATGTATCAAATGTTTAATAAGTGTAACAAGAAAAAAGCTAATCGAGTGAGCCACTTAAAATGATTTTCGATATTTAACAAATATACCACCCTGCATAACCGAAATGCTTAGAGATAGATATACGAAGTTATATATTTCTGTAATTTGCTCCTTCCGCTCTATTAAACTGTAGGTAAATATAGGTGAGTTTCCATTAAAAAAAAATTAAGATGGCGCGGTATCTGTCAAACCTAACGGCCAATAAAGTCGCTAGCCCTATATCCAATGTCGGCCTTAAATACCATACAACCCCCATGAATAAAATAACAGGAAAACTGCTAGTCGAGTGAGCGACTTAAAATTATTTTCGAAATTCAAGAACTTTACCGCCCTGTATAATCGAAATGATTAGATACGAAGTTATATATTTCTGTAATCTGTTCCTTCAGCTCTATTAAACTGTAGATAAATATATGTGTTTCAATTAAAAAAAAAACAAGATAGCGTCATATCTGTCTAACCTAGCAGCCAATAAATTCGCTAGCCCTGGATCCAAAGTCGGCCTTAGATACCACCCCCTGTATCAATTTTTTAAGAAGTGTAATAAAAAAGCTGCTAATCGAGTGAGCGACTTAAAATGACGTCCCTGTACATGTCATCAGTGTGGTCTATATGCAAAAGTTTCTGCATAGATTTTTGCCTATAGCCTACAAGATAAGTGCAGGCATGGGTAAAGTGTTTCTTCGATAAGGTATTAATTCAATGTCTTTATTGAATACCAAATAGCGGCATTTCTTTGTCAACATTTGAATGTTAATAAATTCCAAATGATTGTTGGTTCGTGCATCTGTTTAATCGTAGTCAAGTCGGCCCATTAGCATAAACTTTTCAATTCTCTACTTCAATTACGGCTTATTAAGACGTGGTTGCAAATTTCAATCCAAACAGCAAAATTACACTTAACATCAGCACATTCTCTGAAAAAGCCAAAGACGATCCTGGGTGAATTTATAGTTTCGAAGAACCGAAGCAAGGCAATTGACAATTCTAACTACTATGTAAATGCGGCGTGGGCAAAACGGTGAAATTCTCTCCCTGTTCATTTCATTCTTAAGATTCTCGCCTGTTGGCTCTGATTATTTTGCGACTAAAACTTCGGATTTATTGCAGCTGGAAACAAGAAGCGCCTCGGATAAAAAAGAGAAGAAAGAGAAAAAAAAACCGTAAGCACGCGGTGACTGTGGTGCCGCTAAACCGCTTTTTATTTGACTGTTTTACATAATTTATATTCTTTCGTAATTTTCTTTAACACGGTCGTTTTGTTGGACCTTTGTGCTCGTTACACGACTGATTAATTTAACGAACATGGAACATAATTGTAGCGTCCAGCCTACCAAAGGTATGCAACGTTTTTTTGATATTTTACGGCCACTGCCTTTGTGAATTATTTTAGTGTTCCAAGAACGAAATTTCGTGGGAATTGACTAAGGTGCACTTATTAAAACGGCAATAAAGCTGTTTTGTGCTAAAGGAGTAGTTCAGGGTAAACTAGAAATTATACAAAAAGTCTGGTTTAAATAATTTTTTATAGGTCGTTGACGTAGATAGGTTACTATGTATGTGCAGGTCGAGACAGCGATGTTATCATTAGTAAAAGTGGCAGAAGTAAAGAAATTGTTGAACCTAGGAGGCTGATCTGATCTCTGTTTTGGAGCATTCCAAATACGGTAACTGTGCTAAATGTTGTACTTATCATATTCAACTAAACTTCAGCGTCTTGTCCTCGAAATCATATCAGATTCAGTTCGTAGTACAGGAACATCATTTTAAGTGTTTTACCCAATTTGCCAATTCGAATTCAAAATAAATGTAAACATTCGCTTTGCAACACTCGGTTTTTGGCACCAAGTTTGAGCATCTTTAAAACAGAGTAATGGATTTCTTTGATCGAAGCTAATTTGAGTAAACCCGTCCTTGTACTAAATTACGTGGTATGTTTAAAAAAGTTAGTCAGGTGAAGTTATACAGGGTTGAAAATAAGATGATGTAATTTTGCTTTCACTTCTCGTTTACACAAATTTCAGAAAAAAAAACTGATTTTTTTATACAGGATTATGAGGAGTGATGTTACACCTTGTGATATATTTGGGTTTTTTTCGATATATTGCTTAGGTCGATAAATACGTCATGCTTTCGAAAAAATCCTGCACATTCTCGAACATTTTAGCATGAAATACATTTCGCTTGAAACTTTTATTCAATATATAACTGAGAGCCAATTGCCATGCAGTATTAGATCCAATACGCTGGTGGATGTCGCCTGCTCCTGCTCTTTACAACATCTCACCGCTCTTGTATAGCTTTTTGGCTTTAAGCCGCGAACCCACGGTTTCGAATTTGCTGCCACACTTTCTGCATAACATCAAAAAATGTTCTTGAATATTATTTATTCATCTAATATTCTGGCTCAAATCTTCACTGAGGAGGCAGAATTTTGATGGTTGCTATGGTATAGAGCAAAACCAACAATCAGGGTTTCTGTAATTCCCTGAAGCTTCTGCGCTTTGTTGGCATGTGAGGACGGGAAGTAACTACTTCCCCCTCTAAATAACTACTTCCCGTCCTAGACCAGTAATGGAATTACTTTCCGTCTAGGACGTTCCCTGTCAAATCAGGGAAATTGTCATTTCTCTGTTTTGTTCCGTTGGCCCGTGTGTTTGTTGCTTGGCTTTTACGTGCACCATCTGGATTTTAACGACAATTTTGGTTCTATGTACTGCCATGACGGTCTGCATATGCTTCGGTGACGTTCTTCACTGACTGAAAAAGTCCTGAGGAAGACCTAGAAATAAAGGTCGAAACGTGGGCGATTTCGAGAAAGTGAAGTGGCTATTTATCCTACACCTGCGATCCAACACTTTTCTAGTTATTGATAGGACGCAAAGCGCAATATGATTAAAATTAAAAATAAATACAGTCTACATTATCAAAAAAGGGCAATAAGAAAAAGGGGACGGCTTACCACAAAACACTCTCACATGGGAGATGTGACCGATGGACTTTCTTTCTTTTCGTGTGATGTTATTTTTTTCCTCAATTGGTTGCTGGCATGCAGTTACGCTTAAATTTGAAAGAAAAGTGAGGAAACTGAGGAGGTTTAGTAATGGGGAGTGGGGCAAGTTCAATGGTGATTATGTGTGTGTAATAAAATAGATAAATGCAGGTCGCCTGCAGTAACCAAGGTTAAGATATTGTTAGTATAGGTAAAAATGCTGATTAGTGGTAACAGGTCTAGGTTTGTCAATGATTTTTATCAATATGCAATATTTTGGTTATTTGGTAAACGAAAAACTTTGTGAAACTTGATGATCAAGTAAAATAAAACATAAAACTGCTGAACTTATCGATAGATAAATTCAGCTTTATTCAGTCAGAATTCAGAAAAAATAAAGTTTAAAAACATTTAGAATTAATGACAGTTTGGGACACACCATCGACCTTCAAACTTGATAGACTTAGTGAACCAATGATAAATTGTCAGGTTTGTTTACTTCCAATATGCATATGGACCACAGCGGGCGCGCGTCGGGAGGGGAATGAAAAAATGGCCGCCGAGTCGGGTAATCGGTGAAAACATGATACCTGTGATACGAAAGATTTCTGTCCCACTTTTATAACTAGAAGTCTTACATATGCCACAATATCTCACCATTATAATACAATCTTTAATAAAACACCAAAAAATCGCACAAAATGTTCACAAGCACTGTCTCGACTTCAAAAACAAAGGAAACACGTTTTGACGTTTTGTGGTTGACATCAGTTCAATGAGGTTGACACACACATTGAATTGACAGCACTGTTGCCAATTCGTCAATTAAAAAGATTTTCTACCTATGTTTTGATCGTGCTGTACGGCTACATTTGGCTACACAACATATAAACATATCGATGGTTGAGAGGTAAAAGTTATAACTAACAAATTAATAACTTTACAGTAGACCGCGTTAAAGTTTCAATTACGCTTTAAAAAATCTACAATATACCCCATTGCTTAGCGGCTTTAAGCGACAGATAATTTACCAGAAAAAGATGGAAGTCATATCATTCTACACAGAAAGAAAATCGGTGTTTAATGAATGATGAAAAAATACCATCGATATGGGTTGTGTAGTTGGATACTGAGAGCGGGCAACAGCGCACCGAACCTTTAGAAATGATGCCAGACAAAGTTTTGTAAAGCAAGGACTCTAGTTAATTCTTTCTCTATGGGACACACCCTGTACATCTAAAGAAGTGGACATAGTTGTAGTTGTCATATGAGTACGTCCAATCCAAAAGTATCGTAATGCTTATTGAGTAGGAAATTTGTTTTTCTTCTAGTGTTGAAACGTAACTAGTTACGAAAAGTAAAATCTTTCGTAACGAGTGATGAAAAGTTGGTGTCACCACCAGTTGCAGGTTTCGGCTGTGGCACACCGTTGCTATAGTTTTACGGTATTAAGTAGATACAAAGTGGTTTAAAAGTAAATATTGAAGTTTAATAATAATAATTCTCTCTCTAAGTAGGTATTTGTAGTCAAAATTAGAAAAAATCTTGTATGAAACACGTGACGAAAAACCTTTTTTGTGTATCTCATTCAAATTGCGGGAACTCGCTGCGCTCGTCCCGCAAACATTCATTCGTTACACAAAATCGGACTTTTCGTAACTGGTTACATAAATAGCTATTTTTAAACTAAAGAAAAAAATATAAAGAACAGAAAAAAGTCTCGAGATATCATTAACAGGTGCAATAATCAGGCAGCGGAATCCAAAAATATTTCATACATATTTTTTACATCCTTTACTCCTGTCTAATTTTATAGCCTTAACACTTATATATGCGGATTGCCCTATATGTACCTATTCTTTATACTCCGTATGAAAAGTTTATCAATATTTGTACTATGGGGAAAATTGGGGCCTTAGTGTTTTAAAGGTACCACTTTTACTGACAAAATTAAATATCTATTAAACCAGGCAGACTAGCAAAAAAACACCAAATACGTCCCGAGTTATAACGTATCGTTTCAATTGCTTCTTAGTTTATTATGGTTTTTCTTCTGTCAAAAAAAAATCCTGAGTGTTTCATGACGTGCTATCATCGGGCTTGGAACAACTCTGGCGGGTACATCTTTTTTAAAAAAGGTTTCACACCACTTGCTGATATCCTAACGGATATAAAACATATGGCGCTGGAAGGTTATTCTTGTTTATCGAAGGACCACATGGAAAACACCTCGGAAAACATTATGATAAATTAAATAAGATAGGCTTTATTACTTCAGAAAACCACTTGACCCAAGTCAGCAATACTAAAACTAAATGATATTCTTAAAACTAAGTTATGATACCGTCAAGCACCTACATGTATCATTTAAGTAAATGAATACATACTAGCAGTAGGTACCGTTTAAATAGATAAATACCGGGTATCCAGCAAAACCCTGGACACAGGAGATTAACATGGGAAATCGGTTTTTATTTTTTTGCGCCTGTACGGTTGATTTGATTGAAAAACTTTTAAGAGTAAAGTTGTAGAGTTTATGGTCAGCTATCAGCCTGTAATTTTTTCAATACCTCAGTTTTGGCTGTTTTTTGGAACAACGTCTCGAAAGTGCAAAAACTTGAATTTGGCGCATCACCCCCGCCATGCATGTGCAGTGTCGCCAACATAATAATTTCTTATGTCAGAGTCAGAGCCAATTTTCCTTTTTTATTTATTTTGAGGGACTATCATGTAGTAATTAAAGTGATTATGCAGTGAAAATTGTTGGCGGCGACACTGCACATGCATGGCGGGGGTGACCCGCCAAATTCAAATTCTTGCACTTTTCGAGGCGTATTTCCAAAAAACGGCCAAAACTGGGGAAAGCCAAGAATAAGCCATCTGTCAAAACCATGTAATATGGAGATTCTAGAACTAAATAATTCAACAACTATCTACCTGAACAAGTTTTTCTTTTATTTTCGACCAACTCAACTAGAAAGAGAAAGGTATATTAAGGAGACGAATAATAACTTAAATCTTTACACATAAATTAAAAGTCCTCGTAGATCAATATAAATAACTTTATGCTTTAAGTATTTAGTATTTCCAATTAGAAAACTGACTGAATAACATTAGCACCAATAGGTAAGTAATTTGTTAATTTGTAAATGGATACACATTACAATAAATCGAAGAGTCGAACTGGAAAAAGCTTAGATTAACTTGCAAGTAAGCAGAAACATTATGGTAACAAGATTTTATAAAACCCAACATTTCTAGAACCTTTAAAACATGTATAAATATATGAGCAGTAAGTACATATTTATCCATTATCAATTATTTAATATTATGTTTCTTGAAACGTGGAAAAAATAATTGTAGGTTATTTTCTGAGGTAACAAAGGATCGCATCTCAAGAAACAACCTCAACGGAAAACGAGAATTAATGAAGTTTGAATTTAAATATCATTATCTGGAGTAAGGACTAGTGTTAGGCAATTATGAATGAAATAATCTAAATATGTCAATTTTGGCATAATAATTAATCATTCGATTATTGTAATCGAGTTGTGAATTATGAATGATATAAACTTTCAATTCATATCGAAAGACATATATTTATATATATTACCCATTTCTCCCCCATCTCAAAATGGCAATTTTTATGTTTTCTGGTTAAAACTAAGGTTAGCTCTAAGTGTTTAAAAACGCAAATTAAGAGTTTCTGTTCAAATTCAGGTTAGGATTGAGGATATAGGTTTGTCAAAATGGGTTAAAAAATTACACAAGGCGTCTAAAAATGCAACTTTAGAGTTTTTGGAGAAATGCAGATATAATTACCACTAAAATCTATTAAATCTATTAAAAATTAAATATATTAAAAATCAACCACTTTATCTAAAAATGTAAATTTTGATGATTTTTAAAAAAGTTAAGCTAGGATTAAGGTCAAAATCGTTAAAAAATGTCTCAGAGCGTGTAGGAATGCAAATTTGGAGAGTTTGAAGAAACATAAATAAATTATATATATATTAACATTAAGACCAAAATCAGTTAAAAATTACTCAAAGCCCCAAAAAAATGAAATCCGTAATCCTCGGGTTGACACTACGTTTTGTATTGCGAATGTATACCGAGCCACAGCAGCATGCAACTCGGTAAACTCCGCTGTCAATAGGGGATCTCTACGGTCTTTGGCCAATCTGAAGCTCTGTTGTATTGTACGAGTGGGTTTAAAGACAGTTTTGACATTGTGCTTTTCCAGTACCCTGCCGATCCTATCAGTTACTTTGTGGATGTATAGTAGACTAGTCCGTCCGCGCTTTCCTTCTTCTTCTCCTGTTGTTCTTTCCTGGCGCTCTACATTCCTTGGATGGACGGCCCTATCGAACTTGTGCTTTCTGTATCTATTCCAACCAAAGCCTCTTTACAGATGCTTCATTTCCCCTTTCAATTCAGCCGTTTCACAAATTCGTTCCAGACAGAAAAAACAGAAAAAAATGACTGCCTATGACTCCCCTTTTCTGCCTGGGATGATGATTTGATCTGTTATTGAGGTATCTGTCAGTGTGCGTTGGTTTTCTATAAGCAGTATGCGCAAGCTTCCCATTCAGCCTCCTTGATACCAAAACATCAAAAAACGGTAGGCGTCCTTCCTTTTCTGCCTCCATGGTGAATTGAATTTTTGGGTTGATAGAGTTGAGGTCGTAAGAGGAAGTTTTGAAGTTCGCTCTCACCATGGCTCCAAATAACAAAGGCGTCGTCCACGTATCTCCTCTTATTTGCCTTGGCCTCGAAAATTTCCATAAAATAGCCCATTAATGGGCTAAGGGGACTGCCCATAGCTACACCATCAGTTTGTTCGTAGAAATTTTCCTTCCATAGAAAATATGTAGTGGTTAGGCAGTGTTGGAACAACTTGACAACATCTTGTGGAAATTCCTGGTTAATATGTTCCGTGGCTAATCGGTACCATCGTGAAGAGCGAAACAATATCGAGGCTAACGAGAATTTCTCCTGGACAAAGAGTCAAAGAACACAATTTTTCGACGAAATTAGTGGCGAAAGCAGTGGTTTATGAAGCTGTCTGTATTTCCTATTTTAGATTGCAGCAGATTGCAGCAGTTTTGTGAGGTGTTTCGCGATTTCGTAGGTCGGGCTTCCTATGGTGCTCACGATGGGTCTCAGTGGCACACCCGGTTTGTGGATCTTTGGCAAACCGTACAGCCTATGTGGCAAGGCTTCTGATTTTTTAAGCTTAGTCATTTCACCCAATGCCATGTCCTTGATTAAATTGCTGGTGGCCCTCAGAATCTGGGCGATTGGATCACGAACTAGCTTCTTGTAGGTGGTGAGATCTAACAGTGTCCTGATTTTTCCTTCGTAATCCGATGTTGACATTACTACTGTTGCGTTTCCTTTATCTGCTAGTAAAATGAGACGTTCCTTGTCTTTGTTCGAGGCTTTCAGAGCGTTCCTTTCTGCACAGGTGAGATTGCTTTCTGGTGATTTTGCGCGTTGTAGAATTTGTGACGTCTCCATCCTTATCTGTTGATCCTTCTGAATTGGCAGCTGCCGGATTCCGCTCTCCACATTTGCTAGGATGTCTTCCACAGGTAATCTGGATGATGTGGAAAATTTCCTCCCCTTGTTCAGAACGCTCATGTCATCTGTTCACAGTTCTTTGTCGGTCAAATTGACTACAACTTTGCGTTGACTTTTTTCGGATGTGAGGTTCCATGTATTCGGCAATTGTTGGTGACACTTAATGCATCAAATTTCTCCCTTTGTCGGTTCGTTGCGACGGCTTGGGCTGCAATCTTCCGTTCATATCCACCTTTTTCCAATCGCTCCAATGCAAGCTGTTAGCTAGTTAACAGCTAGTTAACAACTAGCTAACAGCTTGCTTTGGAGCGACTGGGAAAAAGTGGATCGTTTGACACTTGATTTGGAGCGATTGGGAAAACGTGGACCGTTTGACAATTGAACGGAAAATTGCAGCCAAAGCCATCGTAAGGACACCACAAAGTAAGGGACAGGATCGACAGGCTACTGGAAAAGCACAATGTCAAAACTGTTTTTAAACCCACTCGTACATTACAACAGAGCTTGAGATCGGCCAAAGACCGCAGAGATCCCCTATCGGCACCCGGAGTTTACCGAGTTCCATGCAGCTGTGGCTCGGTGTACACCACAAAACGCAGTGTCAACACGAGGATTACAGCTCCTCTAGTGTTTCGACAAATGTCAGTCGACAAATGTCAATAGTAGCAGAGCACGCTCTCTTCCAAGGTCACAACATCCTTTCTATCCCAGATTAACGAGAGAGACTATTGAATATTTTAAACACGACAACAAGTTCAACATGATGGAGGAAATAGCGTTTCTAAATGCAGACTGGAAGCGAGTTTTACGACATACTTCAAGTGCGCCGAAACCCCGCGCCACCACTACTCACACCCCGGTCCCTCCACTGCAGAACAACGGCGGGGGAATAAATACCACGGTCGAAACATTGTCAACGTCCGGAAGCACGGGACATCACTTCGCTCATTGCCTCATCGCCTTTGATAAAGTCTGCCGGAGTTGCAGACGAAACGTCAGGAAGAAATTCCATTTAACCACGGCTTCGAAGCCCGGAAAACACTTTAGAATGTAATTCAAATTATTTTCAAAATTGGTTAAAAATTGCTCAGTGTTTCAGTTTGGACAAATTTTTAATCTTTTGAATTTTAATTAGAATTACGACTAAAATTGATTGAAAATTACCCACCCTCATCGAAAAGGCGAATTTTTATATTTTTGGAGAAAGTCGGACTAAGACTGAAGACAAAGAGGGAAAAAATGGTTCAAAGTGTGAAAATACAACATTGAAGGGTTTAAACAATTTCAAATTCAGATTAAGGTCAAAATCGGTTAAAAAATTCTCAGAGTGTCTAAAAACGGAAATTAAAAGTTTCCGAAAAAATTGAGGTTAGGATTAGCAGTTTAAAATGCCAATTTGGTTTGGTTCAATTGCCAATTTGGTATCAACTACTGCTCACTCCAAAATGGCTAAGGTTTAATCGATTAATTCTATTTTATTATTGTTGGGCGTTGGGATTTGGGAATTGAAAATTAAAACAATGCTGAAATTTGAATTATTCGAAATATTTCGATTATATCATTCATAATTCATAACTCGTTGTCTCGATTGCTATAATCGAATGATCCATTATTATGCCATAATACAAATATTTCAAGTATTTCATTCATAATCGCACAACACTAGAATACGCACACACGCAAAGAACACTCGGTATACTTAAAGTTTAAACTTAGTTAGTTTACATTTTTAGACACTTTGAGTCAATTTTCATCACTTCAACCTTAATTTTAGCCAAAAAACTCCAAAATTGTTATTTTTAAGAGGAAATAGATCATTTTTAATCGACTTTGGTCTTAATTCTAACCCGAATTTCTCCAAAGACTCTAAAGTTGCACTTCTACGGGCTTTATGTAAATTTCTAACCTCTTTTGGTCGTAATCCTAACTTGAACTTCCCCAAAATAGTTATTTACGTTATAAGTCCGGTAAATATAGATTTACAGTAGGAGTAAGATGTTTCCGGACGAGGCGCTAGCCGAGTCTGGAATTTCGAAACGACTACTGTAACACGTTACCGGACGTATGATGTACAACATTTTACTTCATACTTATTAAAAACAGGAAAAAGTTAATTTTATGCGCGGCGAATATATTTTTGACAAATCCGCCAATTTGACAAATAGTTTCATTACAGTATCTTGTACCGGTAGGTTTAGGTAGGTTACCATGGATACAATGGATTTATTGAAGATGTGGCGGTACTCAATACTGTAAAATTTCTTTACGATATCCAATCCTGTAAAAAGCTATTTACCGGATTAAAATCGAGTACGTAAAAGTGTTCTAAATGATAGAGTATAAAGTAAACCACATTTACATGCTCCTTGTGTCATGTTTTAACCCATTTTGACTCTAATCCTAACCTGAATCGGTCCAGACACTCTTAGCTTGCATTTCTAGACACTTCATCAAAATCATTTTTCACAGCTTTAACCTTAATTTTAGCAATTTTTTTAAATTTAAATTTGTAAATGAAATGTGCAATTTTTTTATTGACCCTCTGTCCTAATTCTAACAACTGAGTTTCTCCAAAGACTTCAAATTTGCATTTTTAGACACCTTGTGTCACGTTTTAACCTGTTTGGTACTTACCCTAACCTGAATTTATCCAGAAACTCTTAGTTAACATTTTTGGACACTGAGTTATTTTCACCGCTTTAACCTTAATTTTAGCCAAAAACTTCAAAATTGCCATTTTCAGATGAAATAGTGCAATTTTAAACGGATTTAGTCCTAATTCTAACTTGAATTTCTCTAAAGACTGCAAATTTTGCATTTTTCGATGAGGTGAGTTATCTTTAATCGATTTTAGTCACTAGGGACTAAATATATATTTTTAGATGCTTTGGGCCATTATTTAACTAATTATGATCCTAATTCTAACCTGCATTTTCCCAATAGTAGATTATGTCACTAGTAATAAAAGTGGGTCTTTTCGTGCTGAGCCCAGAGATTGACGGCCGAAGCGAAGCTGAGGCCTGCACCCGGGCGAAGCACAAAAAGACCTTTTACTCCGAGTAACACATAATATTTTTTTTTCAGGCATGCAGGAACTAAGAAGTTTATTTCAGAGTGATTCAGTTTTGCAATTTTCTCTCATCCTTTTTAAGCGGGTCTACTACTTACTCAATTAGTGGTGTATATTATTTGTAAAATAAATAGAATGTGTTAGAACGGAGGTTTTCAATGTTCAATGGTTTTAATGGTATTAAATCATAACCAATCGTTTAGATAGTTTAGGTAAATTATGGTAAACTAAAAATTTCTAGCATTATTGTTAATACTAAATTATTAAAAATCACGTTGACAGATAAATATGATGACGCGCATGACATTTAACAGACAAACTCTCCGTGACATATGCGATTTCGACTTAAAGCCGAGTTCAGTAATTCTATCGGATCGCTCCGGACACAGACCATCTCGAAAAATTAACAAGCTAGAGTGAGATAGATTAATATCTCGAGCGCACGGGATGTAACTACCGAACTCGACTTAAGAACGGTTTCAGGTGGTGCTCTCGAGCGCTCTGAGAGTATTCCCGTCCTTTGTTTTTTCAGTAAGAATGTAAAGGTGGCAATACACTCAGATCGGTCTGGTCTCATCTAGTGTTCAAGAATGAAAATCGTTTATATATACGCCATCAGGACAGAAGCGGTGACTTTTGACTTTACTTTTAATGCCTAGGACTTTTTTGCTACTTTTTTGGTCTCAGGATTAGAAAGCCCACTTTAGGTGTGCGCATGGAGAAAACAAATGATGTACTTTTAGTCCGCTTGGAAAAAAATAGTAGATTATGTCACTAGGAGTAAAAGTGGATCTTTTCGTACTGAGCCCAGAGATTGACAGCCGAAGCAAAGTTATTCGACTAATAACGGTTTCGGGTGGTGCTATCGTGCGCTCTGAGAGTATTCCTATCCTTTGTTTTTTCAATAAGAATGTAAGATGGCAATACACTCAGATCGGTCTATCTGGTGTCATCTAGTGTTCAAATAATTTTGGTAAATGAAAATCGTTGATATATGCGCCACCATGAGAGTAGCGGTGACTTTTGACTTTCCACTGGCTAGGACTTTTTTGCTACTTTTATGGTCTCAGGACTAGAAAGCCCACTTTAAGATGCAATGTTCTTTTGACACCCTTGTCTTGTCTTGTCTTGACGAGCTTTTATGTTGATTTCAGAGAGAAGACAAAAGTAAGTTCTATATTGTACTGCCTTGTCTTGAGGCAACACTCACTAGAATTATCTAAAAAAATTAAACAAGTATTTTTTTTAAATAGATTATTTAAATCGATTTTAAGAATTTCTTAAATCACTCTTAATCGAATCTTATGATTGTACTGAGTGTTTTGAATTTTGAACCGTCTGATTAAGAAATATATCGAGTATGTCCATAACTAGAAATAATTGATTTGGATAATCGACTGATTTTTCGAAAAATCGATTATAAATGATTTTTGAAAAATCATCTCTCGAATGATTTTTTCACCAATTCGATTATTTTAAGCGATTATTTTGATTAATTCGATTATACTTGTAAGAACCTAGACCCCAAATAGCCTCTCCTCACAGCTATATTACCAGTAATTTTTCTTGAATAGTATCGAATCGAATTAAGATCAAAATAACATGTATAATAGCTAATATTCGAAGCATATAAGTATTACCCATTCATTTATTTTTGTCATCTTTGGACCTTTGTAGCCTTCATTTTTTTATACCTATCTCCTTTTAGCACATGTTGAGAAGATAAGTCAAATTTCCAACGCTTCCTTGATGACAATTAAGTGAATGGCTTATAGGTACATATATCAAGAAGAATAAGGATATTACCAGGAATAAATCTGCTAATGAGTAAATAATTTTTTTGTAACATACCTAAGAGATTACCTACATAGAAAATGTGATAAAATTGTCCTTACGACCTTCGTTACCGGTAGGTAAGCGGCATCGTGTAGCCGCTCGAACCATTGTCTTAAGCTGCTACACTTGACGCTCAGGAATCTCGTCCTGTCCCAACACCGAAAAAATATAAATCAAAGGACCGATTGTCTCCCGCATAATGGCATCCCGTTCTTCGACCCGAGCTTTACATAACCTCCGGTTACGGAGCATTGTAAGGACATAACATGTTCATTATGACCATGTTGAGGAAAGAGCAACCACAGGGTAGGTGCCAAATGAAATATATTTGATGACAACGTCGAATTGTGGCCGCGGAGGACAATGGGTGATTATTTCGTACCTTTTGAGAAGATGGTATAGGTTCGCATTGTGTACGTAGCCAAAGACGTTCTTGGTTTATTAAAATTGATACGTCTCAAAAAAGGCCGCTCCCATGGAGAATGCATGAATAAAGTAAAGTGTTTTAAATAAATATCTTTGGTTTCTGTGACTCTTTGGTAAGAAACAATAGGTGAGTTGTCCTAATCATTCAGAATAATGTCGTTTCGACTTTATTTCAGTCTACTTTAGGACATTTTGTTTCTCAGCTCTTTGGTACTGTCATTATTAGTACACATTCGTTAATTGACGTTAGTTAAACCCATTTGTTATTTACAAAATAATAGTTATTTATCTAACAATTGCGGGAAGTGATGCTTTACCGCACGCTGATTGCAATGACTGAACGACGCGTAGCGGAGTTCGATCAGCAATTGAGTGCGGTAGAGCACATCCCGCACGTGTTAGGTACAATATTTTTCCTACGAGCCAATTTCTCTTAATCTTTTTCGTCTTCCCTAGTTTAGTTCTTTAAATTTGCGTGCGGTAATAGTATATTACGTAATAAGGGTTGTAAGAAGCTTGTTAGGTTGTAGACGCCGCGCAGCGGTACGTAAATGCTTTACATTTGAATAAAAGATAAAAGATTTTGCGATTAAATATATAAGATATAATCGCGATAAAAGATCTGCGACTACTAAGTAAATATCAAATAACACACCCTCTACTTCGCTAGTAAGGAGCTCCTTACGCACTCTGAACCAAACGTACGTGCAAGGCCCTCAGCCGGGTGGCCTCATTCAGCAACAGTCCACTCGCCACCAATTCGTAATTTTAATGGCGGCTAGCTGTCAAATTCAACTTTAAACAATTTTCTGATTTGTTAACAGTTATTTGTAATAGTTTCAAAATGTCTATTCCTATAGCGTAGTAGATAAAGTATAGTACGAAATGCGGGTTGTAAAGCATTTACGTACTCATGGAAATACGCACACGCCGCTGCGCGGCATCGTGCGCAAACTTTCCATTCGTAAGTAAAAAGCTTCTTACAACACTTATTACGTAATATACTATTACCGCACAAGTGCGGTCAAGTGCTTGCGCGCAACTTACCGCACGCAAATGCGGTATCAAGTTTGTGAGGGTAAAATGGATACAAACCGAGAAAAAAATAAGACCCTGTCGATTTTGGCTAGCGGTTGGTATAAACAACGATGTAGATAGTAAATGGTTACCTATATTCAAAATTTGAGTTAAATATCTCTAAAGTATCTATAAAGAAAAATAAAAAAAATCAACACCATGTATCTCGGAGACGAAGCGTTTGCGGGTTATGTTTGTATGAACATTGTGCCCTATTTTTGCCTAGGTATTTTCCAGTTAAATTCAGGATACCTTGTATTGCAAGTAAGTTCAAGCTTTCTGTAAACGCCCTGTAACTGATTTAGTAGGCAAAAAACCAAAAAACCGCCAAAACCGTCCCGAGATATCGAACACAGCTCTTAAAGGTCATTACAAAAAGAGTCTTCAAGTTAAGGCTCCCGTCATCACATCGTAGTAAACAAAATTTTAATCAGTTATTTATTAGATTTTTTGCCATCCTTGTACTTGTCAACTTTTTGAAAAACCCCTGTAATTTATTTTGTGCTGTACATGTCCCGAGATACCAACTAACGCCATTAAATGTCATAACAATGAATGTTCTGAAATTGCTTTTAATTTTAAAGAATTTTGGGTTTGTTAAAAGTTAATTAATACAGTTTCATCAATACCTCATTGCAGAGTGGAAATAATAATGTGCTTTATTTCTGAACAATCAATAAATGTTTGGACCGTAAATAAATGAAAGGTTGCTGATTCCATATAAAAGTTAATTATTAATAATAGTAGATTATGTCACTAGGAGTAAAAGTGGGTCTTTTCGTGCTGAGCCCAGAGATTGAAGGCCGAAGCGAAGCTGAGGCCTGCAACTGGGCGAAGAACAAAAAGACCTTTTACTCCGAGTAACATATACAATTTTTTTTTCAAGCATGCAGGAAAGAAGAAGTCTATTTCAGAGTGATTCAGTTTTGCAGTTTTCTCTATTCCTCTTTAAGCGGATCTAGGTACTTACCCAATTAGTGGTGTATAATATTTGTAAAATAAATAGAATGTGTTTTCAATGTTCAATGGTTTTAATTGTATTAAATCATATCCAATGGTTTAGGTGGTTTAGGTAAATTATGGTAAACTAAAAATCTGTAGCACTAATATCAATACTAAATTAATAAAAATCACATTGACAGATAAATATGATGACGTGCATGACATTTAACATATTTCGAGAACCTATGCGATTTGGTTAATAACGGTTTCGGGTGGTGCTCTCGAGCGCTCTGAAAGTATTCCTATCCTTTGTTTTTTCAATAAGAATGTAAAGATGGCAATACACTCAAATAATTTTGGTGAATGAAAATCGTTTATATATAGGCCACCATGACAGTAGCGGTGACTTTTTACTTTACTTGCCTAGGACTTTTTTGCTACTTTTTTGGTCTCAGGATTAGAAAGCCCACTTTAAGTATGCGTATGGAGAAAACAAATTACGTACTTTTAGTCCGCTTGAAAAAAAAAAAATTTACTAATAAGATATGTATTGTTAAGGAGGTTTTTAAAATCTATAATAACCAAATCATTTATTGCTAATTAACAAATTTGGTTTTAGTAACAAGATCTAACTCAAATAAATCGTAGATTTATTATGAACTAACCGAATTTAGTGGTATCGTGTTAGTCAATAACCTATATTTGAATGTAATTGGCAATTTTAACGTTTAATTTGATATTGTAATTATAAACAAATTTCAAAATAGCAGGCAGTTATTTAGTATTACCTACAACTTTTTTTTCAGTGTAGGTGGGAAAACCTTTGCTGGCTTGAAGGAGAGAGGAACGGATTTCTTATATACAAATATAAAAAAATAAATAAAAAATATATTATATACAGGGTGGCCCACCATATACGACACGGTCTCTTAACGGAAAACGACTAAATATTTTTTCGCAATTTTTTACAGGCATATACAGGTTGATTAAAAGAACAATTTAAAAATGTTTGGTATTCTACAGGGTGCTCCAAAAAAAAGATATATATCAAACATATGTTTTTTCTTATGGAACACCCTGTATTTTAGACCATTTTTGAACTCTAGAGGTAAAATAAAGGCTATTACTGCTATGTTTCCTATACCTAATATTGATGGTTTTTTAAATATTTAAATATTTCCAATATTGTAAGATAGATTTTACAAATTTTTTATATCTAAAGCACATAGGCTACTTTTACGAAATTCAATTTAATTAAGAGTAAAGGTCCAATAATTTAACATTAAACTCTTTTATTATTTAAAAAATGTTACAGGGTGATAATTAACTGTCAAAAATAATGGCCATATTTAAGGTCAGATTACTTGATTATTTTAAATAGCACACCCTGTGCATGTATGTAATATAAAATACGATACAACATTTTACCCTCTTTTGATCTGTATTAGGGTTTCCTATACCTATCTCTAATAATTTCTTAGTAATTTCACTTATTTATAACATGAAGACATTAAGGTAAAACATAAACAATATTAACAAGAAGACAAATACACAAACAGGATATGCCTACTATTGCCTACCAAAACAAAAGCTAAAGTAAGTGTTCCAAATGGTGACCATCATTTTCAATACACAACTGGACTCTTTTTTGAAACGAATGTTGAACATTGATTAACATTTGTGACGTTACAGTTGCAAAGGCTGCGCGGATTCTCTGTTTCATATTGTCGGGGGTTGTGGGTGGAACATCGTAAACTTTGCTTTGAATGTAACTCCACAAAAAAAAGTCGGGGGGTGTTAGATCAGGCGATCTTGCTGGCCAGTTTTGCGGCCCTCCTCTACCAATCCACCTGTTGGGAAAATTTTGATGTAGACAATTTCTGACGTTGATATGAAAATGCGCTGGAGCACCATCTAATTGTAGCCACATTCTACGTATTACACCCAAAGGCACGTTCTCTAAAAAGTCAAACAAATTTTCCGCTAAAAATCTACTGAATTCATGCCCGTTTAGATGACCTTCAAAGAAGTAAGGTCCGATCACATATGGCCCTAAAATGCCGCCCCATACATTAACAGACCATCTGTGCTGATGATAAAGTGTTCGGAAAAAGTGGGGATCTTGGTCACTGTAATAGTGAAAATTATGCCTATTTACTAGGCCGTTATTATGAACTGTGGATTCGTCCGAGAATAAAACGTTATCAGAAAAGTCATCTTTCTCCCCAACCTTATCAAGACACCACAAACAAAACTCAAGCCTCCGATGGAAGTCTATTTCAAACATCTCCTGATGCATCTGAATGCGGTATGGATGGAATTTATGTTGTTTTAATATCCTTTGAGTACTGCTTCTACTTACATGCGGGTTTTCAACAATGGATGTAAGTACTCTAAATTCATTTTCCTCATTACCAGTCACATGTTTTACCCTTCTAACTTTTTCGTAGGAAACGTTTCCAGTTCGGCGAAAAATTTGCAGTAATCTTTGAAATACAGCCTTGTTTGGACGCTTCCGTGTTGGATATTTTTGAGCATAAACTCGAGAAGCTAAAAAGCAATTCTCTTCCCATTCGCCAATTACAAGAATCATGTCAATTCTTTCTTGTTTACTGTAGGTTTTCATTTTAAACAATTTCTCAAGTTTCAATAATAACCGAAAACGTGACGGATTAAAACTAGCTTTAAATAACACAATAACAATAACCATGGCAACGCCAATAAAAACATCGACCGATAAATCATCGCCACCTTAGTTTAAGAGAAATATTAACATTACTGGATAATCGTATCAGTTTAAGTGAAATTACTAAGAAAATATTAGAGATAGCTATAGGAATCCCTAATACAGATCAAAAGAGACTAAAATGTTGTATCGTATTCTATTATTACATACAGGGCGTGCTATTTAAAATAATCAAGTAATCTGACCTTAAATATGGCCATTATTTTTGATAGTTAATTATCACCCTGTGATATTTTTTTAAATAATAAAGGTGTTTAATCTTAAATTATTGAATCTCTACTCTTAATTGAAATGAATTTCGTAAAAGTAGCCTATGTGTTTTAGATATAAAAAAAAAATTAAAATCTATCTTACAATATTTTACAAATATTCAAATATTTCCAAAACCATTAATATTAGGTATAGGAGACATAGCAGTAAGTTGCCTTCATTTTACCTCTAGTATTCAAAAATGATTTAAAACACAGGGTGTTCCATAAGAAAAAACATATGTTTGATATGTATCTTTTTTTTTGAGCACCCTGTATAATATCAAATATTTTTAAATGGTTCTTTTAATCAACCTGTGTATATCTGTAAAGAATCGCCGAAAAATATTTAGCCGTTTTCCGTTAAGAGACCGTGTCGTATACAGTGGGCCACCCTGTATATTATAATACTATTTCTTAATATTTCGCAAAATCGAGCTAAAGCTAGTATTACACTGACAATTTCTTCGCGAAGTTCTTCGTGAATAAATTCGCTAATTTCTTCACGAAGTTTTACCGTTTTACATTGGTGTTCTCCCCACTCCTACTTTTGTGAAGTGCCGTGACAAAACTGTCACTTTTTAATCGTGTTGTCAATCGCAGATATTAAAATTACAATGTTTGTTTCAAGATTAATTCTTTGAAAAGTTTAAAGTTGACAATTTTTGGTTTGTGATTTAATATTAGTTCAGGTTAGTTTCTCATAAAATTAATCAGAGTCAAATCAAAAATAATAAAAACATATCAACACACTCAAATTTTTACTATTGGTAGCTCCGAATTGACGAAAACTTTACGGAAATTAGAACAAGCTCGAGTTAATTCACGTGAAATATTGTCGTGAAGTTTAAATTTATATTGACAAGAATTCAACCTTGAGGCCACTTCATGAAGAACTTCTCGAAGGAATTGTCAGTGTAATACGAGCTTAAAACACAATTATCCAAAGCGAAAATCGACGACTCGCTAACAAGTCATGTTATATCGGGTGAAATATGTCAGATTTCCAACGCCTAGTTGATGAGAATAATAACTGAATGGATTATAGGTGTGGGAAAGTGTATATTATAATACTTTCACGGCGACTCACTCCGTGTAAGACGGAATCTCTTGTTTACCTTAAAAATGTTTTGCGATAGGAAGAATGATAGTGAATGCACTATTATTTACAAACGTCTGCAAAAAGGTTATAAAAAAAAGGTTCACTCGACGAAGAGAGCTGCATACGGACACTTTATTGTAAACGCTAATAATAAAACCAAGGATTCTTGGAGACTCATAAATTCTGAATTGAACAAACCTGCTCCTAGCCACACTATTGAGATTGCCCCCGAGGAGTTTAATTGTCACTTTGCTGCAGCGGCGGATCAGTTGAAATCACAGATCTCAAATTTGGACTTTGGCCCCGATTTTTTGCGCCTTGAACGGTTTCGGGTCCCTCCTGATTGTTCTTTTGACTTGCCAGTTATCTCCGAAGAAACGGTGTTCCGTGCCTTGTTAACGTTGAAGAATTCAAAATGTTTAGATGTGTACAACATAAACAGTAAGATCGTTAAACAATCATCTAGTATTCTTGTTCCTCTTTTAACACATTTATTTAACAGTTGTATAGTTTCCTCAATTTTTCCCGATGCACTTAAGCATTCTAAAGTGCACCCTCTTCATAAAAAAGGAGATAAGAAGGATGTAAACAACTATCGTCTGATTTCGATAATCCCCTTATTTGGAAAAATTTTCGAGATTGTGCTAAAGGACATTTTATTGAACTACCTGCTGGAAATTTCTTTTTTTGATGACAGGCAGTGGGGATTTCTGCCGGGGAGGTCCACTTCGCAGGCTGTCCGCTCCGTTGTTGATGTTGTTGTTGACGCTTTCGAGAATGGTGATAGGATTGCTCTTTCCCTGTTCGATGTGTCTAAGGCATTTGATTGTATTAGTCACGATTTGCTGGCAGGTAAGCTTTCCAGAACTGGCGTCTCGGCCCATACACTACGGTTTTTTATGTCTTATCTACAGGATCGTTGTCAATCTGTGCATATGAACGGATTAAGTTCATCGACATTGCCCTTGAGGTTTGGTGTGCCTCAGGGATCTGTCTTAGGACCTTTGCTCTTTCTCATATATGTAAATGATCTTCCAAAATATGTTGATCCGGCAGACTGTAGATTGTTTGCTGATGACACCACCATTATAACAAAAGGCTCATCTCTGCCTGAGTTAGCAAGTGCTAGTTCGTTTGCTGAAACTCGAGCGAAGAATTGGTTTTCTGCCCACGGGTTATTTCTTAATGAGAGCAAAACTCAAAGATTGACGCTGTCGACAGCGGAAGCTAGGGGTGACAGTGTTACGTTGCTGGGAATTTGTATTGATGATAGGCTGAGCTGGGGCCCCCAGATAGATGCTCTCTGCGATCGCCTGTCATCGGCATTGTTCGCATTGAGATGTCTTCGTGGTTCTCTCGACATTTCTGTACTGAGAACCGCCTATTTTGCCTTATTCCATTCAAGATTCCTTTATGGAATTACCGTCTGGGGTGGTTCTGGACACGCCTTGAGAGTGTTCAGGATGCAGAAGAGGGCTGTAAGAGTGTTGCTTGGCCTCGGGTGTAGAGAGTCCTGTAGGGACCATTTTCTGAATCTGCACATTATGACTGTGCCATCGGCTTATATATATTTTACCTTGCTCGAGATCCATCAGAACAGGTCAAGGTACAGTCAGCAGTCTGATATACATGATTTTAATACAAGGAATGCAGAACATCTTAGGCTGCCTAGATACAGGCTCTCAAAATCTATGAGAAACTCCCTGGATTTGAGCTTGTTTAACAGACTACCTGCCAGCGTCAGAACCCTGAACGCTACAGAGTTTAAAATCAAACTAAAAACATTTTTCTATTCAAACAGCTTTTACAGTGTGGAGGAATTCCTTGTACACCGGTTCTAAAACGTCTTTTGTTTGCTATGGATGTGGCTGTGTCTTTATATATTTTGTGTCAATTGGTCTAACGTCTCATAACTACTATAGTATGTCTTAGTTTTACCTACTTTGTTATGTACTATTAATGTTTTTTTACTGACTTGCTACACATACATGTTTTGTATTTTGTGGTCAAACAAATAAACCTAAACCTATACTTCATGCATTTGCTTCCAAAATCCTTTATTGGCAGACCGGTTTCGGCGCAAAGGCCATCATCAGCTTCCTAGAAATTCGTCAAAAGAGGGGACTCACCTTTCACTTCCCCTCTTTTGACGGATTTTTGGGCGCTGATAATGGCCTTTGCGCCGAAACCAGTCCGCCTATAAAGAATTTTTGAAAGAAATGCGCTAAGTATATATCTTCCCACACCTACCTATTCCTACCAGTTAAACTTTGCAGCCTATTTATTTACGTAGGTTACTTCATTTAAATCAAAGAATATAAATACACCCACTCGGTGCACCTGCACGCAAGTAGCGTTCTAAACAGTTTTGCGGTAAGAAATTCTATTAAGTTTTAAAACCTACTCTTCCAACTATAAAAAATACTTTTGTTCAAACTCTGGTTGCTTTTCTGAAATTATCTATCTTCTAAATTTACGTTTAGTAGCGTTTCTACTTTAAGAAAAAATAGTCAAGAGAGTTATTGATTGTAAAAATTCTCACGCAAAAATTACTCATACCCACGTAGCAGTATATACCTCACGTTTACAGTTTTACAAAAATACATAAAAACAATATTCCTCTTAGAACTATTGTTAGCAGCATTAATTTACCAACACATGTATTATCTAAATTTTTATTAGAAATTTTAAATCCTTTAGCAGGAAATACAAAATCATACAATAAAAATTCATATCATTTTCTAGAAAAATTAAAGTATATAGACCCACATCACATGTTAAAAAGTTTTGATGTTTCTACTTTATTCACTAACTGTTGACACAACTTTATTTATTGTTATAAATAAACTTGAAAATGACATCAAGCTTAATCGTGAAATCACTAACATTATGCTTTACCAAAACTTATTACCATTACAAAAATGATTATTACCGACAAAATTTAGGTATGGGTTGAGATCTCCATTGTCTCCTATTCTTAGTAATTTATTTATGGAAAATTTTGAATAAAATAATGTGGATATTTATAATTATTAAATTGTTTCCAATATATCAGTATGGTAATTGTTTAGTAGCTGAATAATGACGACATGCAATTTTACAATGAATTTGCAATAGACATTTTCATAGGGTGGGAAACTATAAGCCTGTTAGAATCCCAAACTTTAGCAGACTTTCCAAAAGGGTGATTGGTTTTAGATGGTTGCTTATGAAATAAAAAGAAAAATATACAATTAACTAATAATCTATTTACAAAAGGGAAATGAATGTGCACAATGGTGAATGTTCTAAATTTTACTGCTAATCAACGTAGTACTTTGTAGCTTCTGAGGTGGTAACGTTAATTAAAGTTCAAACACATACCTGAGTCTTACTTGTAAGCACTATGCATTTGCTGGCATGCAAACGAACAGATTTCTGGACACATCTACTTACTATGTAGTTTTTGGTACTCTAACTATTCGCATAACATCAAGCCTTTAGAAGGTTTTGAAGCCGAAAGACCTAAAACCCTCCTTTCTTTAGAGATTTGAAGGAGACTGTCAATCTGCTAACAACTTCGAGATGCTGTAGCACAGAGAGGGGTTTTATACGTGGGAATCACCCGGGAAAGGTAAACTTTGTAAATTGGTGTAATTTAACTAACTGGGCAGAGAATGAGGGCAAATATGCCGAGACGTAATAGTATTCAAAAATGACAACTTGAAAAAACTTTTATGACAGCCTGAAAAAACGTGACGTGACAGCTCACCAGCTCTCGGGCAGTTACCTGGCTGGTGGTACTATTGTGAGATGTGGAGATATAAAACACATGATTATCACAACTAGATTAAGTTAACATTTTATTTACAATATTGCGCTTTCGCAACATTCTCCCGCGCGTTGAAGTGTTAACTTCTAAAATTATAAGGACAAAAACTTAGGTTTACAAAAAAAATGCAATACTACTGAACTTAGTCATAAAAAGGGAGTGGACATACTTTAGTAATGCTTCTGGTGTATAATCCATCTTTAGTTTTAAGAGAAACCAGTCTAACTTTTTTATCAGATCCAGGAATTACTTCTATAATTCTAGCCAAAGACCATTTGAGTGGTGGAACATCGTCTTCTTTTAACAATACTAACATATTAGGTTCAAGATTTGGTTGAGTATGGTACCACTTTGGACGATGCTGCAACAAATTCAAATAATCTTTTGACCATCTTTTCCAGAAATGTTGTTGTATGTTGCTGAGCTTTTGATACAATGACATGCGCCCTTCTGACACATTGGAAAGATCCTTTTCAGGATATGCTGTAATGCTAGTTCCAATGAGAAAATGACCTGGGGTCAAACTTTGCAAGTCATTTGGATCATTAGATAATGGACAAATGGGCCTTGAGTTTAATATTGCTTCTATTTGAACTAACACCGTATAAAACTCGTGAAAAGTAAGGGTTAAATTTCCAATTATCCTTTTGAGGTGATATTTGGTACTTTTTACAGCTGCTTCCCAGATACCTCCCCAGTGTGGACTTCTTGGAGGAATAAAATTAAATTCAGTTTCATTGAATGATAGAAATTCTCTAACAGAATGACATACGTCTTGATTCAAAAAAAAATCGTACAAATGATTTAGTTCATTTCTGGCACCCAAGAAATTTTTGGCATTATCGCTATATATAATTGATGGATTACCTCTTCTTCCAATAAACCTTTTGAGAGCCATTAAAAATTCTTCAGTGGAGAGAGTAGTTACCAGTTCCAAATGAACAGCTTTGGTAACCATACAAACAAAGATCGCTATGTAACATTTCTCTGATGAGGCCTTTCGCGTTTTTGAAGTTTTAAGCATAAAAGGTCCGGCATAATCTATGCCAACTCTACTAAAACAACGATTAATATTAATTCTATCAGAAGGGAGATTACCCATCAATTGCTCAGCTGGCTGAGCTTTAAATCGATGACAAACAACACATTGTATGACAACCTTTTTTATTCCTTTTAACGCATTTAAAGGCCAAAATTTTGTGCGAATGTGACATAAAAGGCACTGAGCTCCAGCATGACCTAACCTTTTGTGTTCATAGCGATAGAGTAAGGAAACAACATGGTTGTGAGAAGGCAAAAGGAGTGGATATTTTTGAGTATATGAGATATTGGCATTTTTTAATCTGCCACCAACCCTCAATTGATTATTGCAGTCTAAAAATGGATTGAGCTGAAGAAGTTGTTTATTAGTTAGCAACTTGCCATTTTGAAGCTCTCTTATTTCCTTTGCGAAGTGAATCAATTGTAATTGCGAGAACATTTTATTTTGAGATTGCTGTAATTCTTCTACAGAAAGAGGACCTGAAAGTCGATTATTTTTATGTTTTAAATTGTAAATTAACCTAAGGACATAAGCAAGAGAACGCTGTAGTCTCGAAAACGATGAAAATCTTTCAAAAAATTCGCACCAAAACCTATGTTCGTTTAAAAGCTGATTGGTAATCAATGAAGTCTTGCGTTCTTCTAGTAGGGATGAATTTGGAAAATTCACTGAATTTAATGATGGAATGATTAAATTAGGTTCGTTTAAAAATGTTGGTCCGTGAAACCATAACTTACATGCCAAAACATCCTTACATGCAACACCTCTTGAGGCGAGATCAGCTGCATTGTCGATTGATTTGACGTGACACCAAAGATATTTTGAAGTAAGCTCTTGTATTTCAGATACTCTATTTGCAACAAAGGTTGCCCATCGAGAAGGCTCTGATCTTATCCAACATAAAGCTATCAAAGAATCAGACCAAAGAACTACTTTTCCTGGCGAAAATCGTTTGTCGAATACATTGACTAGTTTTGAAATTAATTTAGCAAGAAGCAACATAGCACACAATTCAAGACGAGGCAAACTTATTACCTTCAATGGAGCCACTCTTGACTTTGAAGAAACTAAGTTACTAGAGATAGTACCATCTTTATACAATGCTCGAGCATAAACGCATGCTGCATAAGCCTTTATACTAGCATCTGCAAATCCATGGAGTTCAATGTTAGCAATATCTTTATCACAAAAAAGATATCTAGGAATTTTAAGATTTTTTAACAATGATAATCCATCTATAAATAATTTCCAATCGCTCAAAATTGATTCATCAGTAATAGCAGAGTCCCAATCAACTTTAGCTACCCAAAGTTTTTGCATTAGTAACTTTCCCGTAACAACTATTATAGAGAGAAATCCCAAAGGATCAAAACACTGTGCTATGCAGGACAGTATTTTACGTTTTGTAATAAAATTTCCAAAGGTGTTATCAGGAATAGATATGGAAAATTCATCGTCATTAGAATTCCATTTTAATCCTAGCACCTTATTTGACATGTTATCACTTTTGATATTATACTCATTCTGACTTTCGTTGGCTTTTCCCTGTAAGCTCAAATGAAAATTTGATGACCATTTGTGCAACTGAAACCCATGTCTATTTAATAGAGTGTTTAGTTGATTATATAAACATTGAACTTTTTCATAAGTATTAGCACCACTCAGTATATCATCGACATAACATTGTGAAATCAAAGCATCAGCAGCAAGGGGGTATTCAAAAGAATTTCGAAGCCCAATTTCTTTGATAACTCTAGTGGCTAAAAATGGGGCACAATTTGTTCCATAAGTTACCGTGCTAAGTTCAATACAACGAAAGGGTTCCTGTGGAGTATTTCGCCATAGAATGTTTAAAAGAAATCGGTGTTTAGGGTCAACTATAACTTGTCGATACATTTTTTCAATGTCACAAGCAATGACATATTTAAAAGTCCGAAAACGACATAAAATATCAAATAATTCAGCTTGTACCTGATATCCCTTGAGGGTTATATCATTTAAAGATATGCCTGATTGAGTTTTGCAAGAAGCATCAAAGACTACGCGCAGTTTGGTAGTTATATGATCCTCCCTTATCACTGCATGATGAGGTAAAAAGTATCTAAAGTTACCATCATCATTTACTAAAGAAAAAGGAATCAATTTGCAGTGATCAAGAAGAATATATTGGTCAATAAATGTTTTATATTCTTGACGTAAAACTTCATTTTTATGAAACTTTGCCTCTAACGATAAGAAACGTCTTTTAGCAATTTCAAAAGAATTTCCTAGTTTTGAAATGTCTTCAAAGGACTTAAAAGGAAGTTGAACCTGAAATCTACCATTAGGCAAAATAAGAGTTGTTTTATTGAAGATATCTTCAGCGAGCTTCTCGTCCTTTGATAGATTTTTGGCCATATTGTCAACTTCTTCCAATTTCCAAAATTGTTCAATACATTTTGAAAGATCACGGTTAGAACATGACAGAGAATTCTGAGCGAGGTTACACACTGACGAAAATGAGGCTAAAATATTGATATTTGACAAACAATTCTGAGGTACAGGTCCAGCAATAATCCAGCCTAGGTGAGTGTTCATCAAAATAGGAAGATTATTTCCGAGTTTAAAAATTCCAGGGGCGAGTAAAGAGTAATATAAATCAGCTCCAATCAAAATGTCAATATCAGATGTGGAGTAAAAAGTGGGGTCTGCTAAATTACGTAATATGTATGAAGGGATGTTGAGTGTGTCAATATTTACTGAACATTGTGGTAGTTTGGCTGTTATTGTTTCTAACACATAGCAAGATAATTGATATCTTTTGTGAAAATTTACATTAGAAACTATAGAGATGTCAACCATTCCATGAGACATGGTGGAACTGTTAGCAAGTCCCGAAATCATAAGTGATTTTGACGAAGGAGACATTTTTAATTTTTTTACAAGAGCAGCAGTAATATAGGATGTTTGAGAGCCGCTATCTAATATAGCTTTGACATCGTATATATTGCCATTCGAATCATACACCGAAATGACAGCAGTGGCTAATAAAACCATACTGTTTTTATACGCTAACGCTGAAGCAGATACACTATTTTGCTGTGAATCATTGGAATCAGCTTGCATTGATGTGCGAGTAGAAACCATATTTGATTGAGAAGTTGACTGAGTCATTTGACTTTGAGGATAGTTTTGATTTCCTTGTATTTGAAATGAAACTGGATGTGTTTGGTTATGATTATAGTTTGAATGTGAATTGTTTGGTAACGAGTTATGTTGAGGAGATCGGTTGAAAAAAGCCTGATTATGAGACGCATTATTACGAATCTGAGAAGGCGCAAAGGGAGTATTATGATCGTTATTATGCAATAGTGAATGATGCTTCTGACTGCATGTCAAACACTTTCTAGAGGAAGGACATTGATTGGCTTGATGTTGACTTCCGAGACAATTGACACATAAATGTTTAGATTTTACAAAGTTTCTTTTTTCAAAATAATTTAAAGCTTTAAATTTAGTGCAATTATAAATTTTGTGAGCTGCGTCTTTGCAGAATAGGCAAGTTTTCGTTAAAAAAGGAGCGGTTTCATTTGTCAAAAGAGACGTACTTTTTCGAGATGTTTCTGTGACACCTAAATTTTCCAAAACAGTGCAACGTTTTTCTAAAAACTCAAAAAATTCATCGAGATGTGGCAATCTGTCAATATTTCTTTCAAGTTCAAAAGCCTTGCGAGTACCGTAATCAATTTTTTTACTAAATAAATGAATCAACAACATTTGTAAAAGTTCTGAATCAGAATATTTTAAATTTGTTAGAGATCCCAGATTGCGCTTACAATTTGTGACGAATTCTCTTAATGTTGCAGCAGTGCATTTTTGCATATATGGCATGTCTAACAGTGATGTAAGATGTGCATTTATAACAGTTGATTTGTTCTCGTAACGTTTTTTCAAGAGTGATACAGCAAGTGAAAAATTATCGTTTGTGACTGTCAAATTATCAATTAGTTTAAGAGGTTCTTCTCTTAAAAATGATTTAAGATACATGAACTTCTGAATATTTGACAACGATTGATTATCTATAATAAGAGCTTGAAATAATTCAATGAATGATTGCCATTCGGCTGTGTCCCCTTTAAAAGGCTTGATTCCAATTTGCGGTAACTTAACTTCTATGTTAGGTAAACCTACTTTACATGGTGAATTGGAACACGCAGATCCACAGTGACCAGAAAATTGTTTAACGGTGGTAGTTGAAGTCACAGATAAATTTTGAATGCATTTTTTGAAGTCGGCTACACTATTAAAATATTGATCATCAACTATTGATCTATCTTCTCCATCCCTGGTGTGTTCATCAGAGTAACTACATTCCATTACACCCTCTACATTGTCATACGTATCATATGCAGCATCAAGTCGCGCTAGTCTAGTTTCAAACTGGTAAATGTCCGTTTCACTGTCTTTGTGGTCATTAATCCAACTACAAAGTCTGGTTATATTGCGTTTTGCAATAGTACGTTGAGATCTAAGACTTTCAAATGACGTCATTCTGAATATTTGAAAACGCCAGCAAAATAAACACGTTAAAAAAAATATATATATAAATGTAGCTAACGAAAATTATCACTAAAGATATAGCAACTGTCAATTTACTCCAGAAACAACCATCCGGCTCGAAGGACCAATGAATAATGACGACATGCAATTTTACAATGAATTTGCAATAGACATTTTCATAGGGTGGGAAACTATAAGCCTGTTAGAATCCCAAACTTTAGCAGACTTTCCAAAAGGGTGATTGGTTTTAGATGGTTGCTTATGAAATAAAAAGAAAAATATACAATTAACTAATAATCTATTTACAAAAGGGAAATGAATGTGCACAATGGTGAATGTTCTAAATTTTACTGCTAATCAACGTAGTACTTTGTAGCTTCTGAGGTGGTAACGTTAATTAAAGTTCAAACACATACCTGAGTCTTACTTGTAAGCACTATGCATTTGCTGGCATGCAAACGAACAGATTTCTGGACACATCTACTTACTATGTAGTTTTTGGTACTCTAACTATTCGCATAACATCAAGCCTTTAGAAGGTTTTGAAGCCGAAAGACCCAAAACCCTCCTTTCTTTAGAGATTTGAAGGAGACTGTCAATCTGCTAACAACTTCGAGATGCTGTAGCACAGAGAGGGGTTTTATACGTGGGAATCACCCGGGAAAGGTAAACTTTGTAAATTGGTGTAATTTAACTAACTGGGCAGAGAATGAGGGCAAATATGCCGAGACGTAATAGTATTCAAAAATGACAACTTGAAAAAACTTTTATGACAGCCTGAAAAAACGTGACGTGACAGCTCACCAGCTCTCGGGCAGTTACCTGGCTGGTGGTACTATTGTGAGATGTGGAGATATAAAACACATGATTATCACAACTAGATTAAGTTAACATTTTATTTACAATATTGCGCTTTCGCAACAGTAGCCATGTATATTTGTAGTGTGGATTGAGTACCCCGTGATTGATACTCTTTTGAATAAAAAATTGTAGTTTAATACTAACGTATTAAACGTTTAATGTCATTCGAATACAAAGTGATTAATAATTACCTTGGCTGGTGCCGTAACCAGAAAATTTTTGCAGGTTATATAAAATCTCAAGCAACTACTAAACAAGGCGCCGGCCTTGAAATACACAGTATTTCAAAAAGCAGAAAGATTTAACATGCATTAACTCTTAACATTCCCTCTTCGTCGAACTCTAACATTGGTAAAGGGCACACTTTTTGTACACTTCGCTTCACCACAACAGTTTTTGTTTTTACGGAAACTACTCGAACCTTCTGGTCGTCTCCTGGATGAACTTCTGTTATTCTTCCTGTTGGCCAACTCATTGGCGGAAGGTTGTCATCTTTGAGAAGGACTAGAGTTCCGACTTTGACATTTGAAGAATCAGTCCGCCATTTCGCTCGCTGTTGTAAAGTATGGAGATAGTCGTTGGTCCAAGCTTTCCAGAACCTTTGTATCCTTCGTTGGAGCTGTTTGTACATAGTCAGACGATTTGACGGAATGTCTGCTACATATCCTTGTGGAACAGCGATTAAAGCATCCCCAATTAAGAAGAGGCCAGGGGTAAGCGACTCTTGGTTAATAGGATCGCTAGTCAATGGCAATAAAGGCCGAGAATTCAGAATAGCTTCGATCTGAGTCAATAAAGTATAAAACGTTTCAAAAGTTAAAGTGACATCTTGCAAGACACGTTTGGTGAAACTTAAAAGACTTTACTGCAGCTTCTCACATACCGCCGAAATGTGGTGATCTGGCCGGTATGAAGTGCCACTTGATTTTATTATCTTAAAAATACGAAGCATAATTGGAGTCTTGTAGAGCTTTCTTTAAGGTTGCTTGAAGCACCAACGAAATTCGTACCGTTGTCAGTATACAAATGAGTGCATAGACCTCGCCGTGAAACAAATCGTTTGAAGGCATTCATGAAACCATCAGTTACTAGTTCTACATGGACAGCTCTGGTGGATAAACAAACAAAAATGCAGAGATAGCACTTGATGAAAGTTCTACATCGACTTTTACCACCTTTTATATGGTAAAAACATGCATAATCTACACCGCAGTGAAGAAAAGCTCTAGATACAGTAACTCGGCACATAGGCAAATTACCCATCATTTGACCTGCAGCTCGAGGATTGGCTCGAAAACAAACTAAACATGATCTTAAGACGCTACGAACTGCGTTTCTGCTATCTATTGGCCAAAACCTTGTTCGTATCAATTGATTTCCGCCATGAAGATGCTTATAGTGTTCATGCAAAATCAAAATTCGCGTGAAAGGATGCTTGCCTGGCAAAACAATGGGATGTTTATGATCGTACGAAACTAACGCGTTTTTCAAATGTCCGCCTACGCGAATTAGTTCGTTCGTTTCTAAGAAGGGTGCCAAAGAAACGAGTTTACTATTTTTCGGAACGGATTTGCCCTGTTTGAGCAATGTAAATTAAAAAAAAACACGCTTTTTTGAATGATTTTACATAAGCTAATCAACGCTTCATCTAATTCTTCTGAGGTGATAGAAAAAGTAGCTGCAACTTTCTTTCGCCTTGGTCTATTTAAAAAGCGTAAAATGTAAGCAGTGACTCTAAGAAGTTTTAAAAAACTAGAAAATCGATAAAAGATGGTGTCGTCTATAGTGGCTATATAGGAGAAACTAACAGGAATTTTTCGAGCGTCAGGCAAACCTTCTATGTCTATAACGTATTTTTCCGGCCAATATTGTTCCGCTTTTATTAACCAGGGTGGTCCTTGCCACCACAGTTTATTTGATTTTAACTTTTCGATTCCTGGCCCGCGAGAAACAATCAGCTGGGTTCTCATTTGAACTAACGTGACGCCAACTGTTTGTTTCAGTCAGTCCCTGAATATTAGCTACCCGGTTTGCTACAAAAATCTTCCATTTATGTGAAGGTGAGTTTCACCATGAAAGTACAATGGTTGAATCTGTCCAATAATACACGTGATTAATTTCAATTCTCCAGGACGTTTTAACTTTATTTACCAACTCAGCTAGCAGCAAAGCAGCGCATAACTCCAGTCTAGGAAGTGTTACTATCCTGACAGGTGCTAAACGTGATTTCGCGCATATAGAAGAAACTTGGCCTGAAGAATTAGCAGAGACAGCATAAACGCAAGCTCCATACGCTGCTTCAGAAGCATCACTGAACCCGTGTAAAGTGATGGTTGCTATATGGGATAATATGATTCTTTTAGAAATATTCTTTGATTCTTTAGGTAATTCTAAATTATAAAGAAAGACATCATTATGAGGGTTCCAGAAGATACCTAATGTTTTCACTTCAGCATTGCTTGGAATTAAATAATGTGAAGGCAATTCACTATCGGATTGATCATCAATGACTTCTGATGAGTCTGATAACCATTTTCTTAGGGGTAAACCCGCTTTATTTAAGGTTTCCTCGATACTGGTCTTGATTTCTCGAGCTTCTTTTGCGTCACCTGCACCGCAGATGAGATCGTCCATATAAAAGTCTTTTAAAATCATTTCGCTAGCTATTGGATTCGCGCTTTGTGCTCGCTTGCCTATTTCATGCAAACAACGTGTTGCGAAAAAAGAAGCACTAGCGGTCCCGTATGTTATAGTGTTTAATTGGTAATGTTCTAATGGATCTTCGGGACTCTTCTGCCAAATGATTCTTTGTAAGTCTCTTTGTGACCGGTCTATTAAGATTTGACGGTACATCTTAGCGATGTCTGCCGTTATTACTACGTTATAAGTGCGCATCCTCAAAATGATATTGAGCAAGTCGTCTTGTATGGATGGACCCACCTTTATAACTTGATTTAAAGACAAACCTGATGACGTTTTTGCGGAGGCGTCAAATACAACTCTTAATTTTGTTGTGGAGCTTGAATCTCGCAAGACTGCCTGATGTGGTAGGTAATTACAAATTTGATTAGAATCAGGAGGACTTGGATTCACACGTGACATGTGTCCCAATCTTCCAAAAAATCGCAGTATTGCTGACTCAAGCCGACATCTTTTGATAACTTAGTTTGAACTGACTTCAGTCGCTTAAAAGCGTTTGCAAAAGAATCGCCTAATTCGATGTAATTAGGTTTTAGTGGAAGTTTTACTACGCAACGACCATGTTCATTTTGATAAAAGTTATTTCGAAAATGTAATTCACACTCCAGTTCTTCATCTGAGAGCTTGCTATGATCCAAAGAAATATTTTCGATTTCCCAAAGTTGTTCTTTTAGAGGATCTTTTTCTTTGCAATTTGCTGACTCTGAACTACAACGCGAGGTGACAAAGTTCATATGAAGGCGTCAAAGGACCCGCGATGATCCAACCTAATTTGGTGGCTTGAAGAACGATAGGCAGGTTGCTTCCTATCTCGATTCTTTCAGAATTCAATAATGAAAAGAAAATTTGACTTCCTAACAGAACATCAACTTTTCCTGGTACATAAAAATGTTCATCTGACAATGTTATGTGGTCAGGAATGTTTAAAGTGTGTGGATTAAAGGCCTTTTGTGGAATGTTTCCAGTTATGTTTGGTATGACCAGAAAAGGAAGATTGACCGAGTAATTCATGCCAATTGATGACACTTGAGCAAATATTTTCTGATCAATACTTGTAACAGCTTGATTTATTCCAGCAATAGGCAAACTTATCTTTGAGGCGGTTAACTTCAGCTTTTTAAGCAAATTTTGAGTGACAAAATTTGATTGAAATCCGGAATCTAAAAGAGCTCTACATTTTACTGGTTGGCCATTTACATCAATTAGATAAATTTGCGCTGTAGAAAGCCAAATTTGTGTATTGTTTGTGTTTGATAATAGTGTATTTTCTTGTTGATTTGTATCTTCTGGTGAAGAGTTTTCATTGCTTTTTGAAAGTGACAGACGACGCTGTGATGTTTCATTTTTCGAAAACCCATGATCGCTATGTAACACAGTATTGTGCTTTTTCTTGCAGATTAGACATGTTCTGTCACTTCTACAAGAATCCAAACAGTGTTCTGACCTCAAGCAGTTACTACAAATTTTTAATTTTTTCAACTCGATGTATCGAGTTTTGACAGGAAGCGCTAATAGTTTCTCGCATTTAAATATAAAATGACTTTCTTTGCAAAAGTTACATTTTGCATTGCTTTTAGTTGAATTTTCTGTACTAACGAGATTTAATTTAAATGATTTATCATTCCTATCACCGTGTGTTTGAGGATTTTTGTTTTCTTTAATGTCTAAAGTTTCTAGCAATTGAGCTTTATTTTTTATAAATTTCATAAAATCATCTAAATTTGGTATACAGTTTGTTTTTATTGAACTTTCCCATTCTCTTGTTGTTTGAGGATCTAACTTACCATTTATTATGTAAATCAAGAGCGTGTCCCAATATTCGACTGACTGTCCTAACGATTGAAGTGACCTGTAATGCTTTTGAAAGGTGTCAATTATTTTTCTCAAAGCAAAATGATTTTCTTTCGTCATGACAGGCAGTTCAAATATGCCCTTAACATGTGAATGTACAATAACTCGATGATTCTCATATCGCTCGTGTAACAATTTCCAAGCCACTGATAAATTTCTTTCAGTTACTTCTAAGGATTGTATTACCTGCAAGGAATCGCCCTTTAAACATGACAACAAGTAATAGAACTTTTGAATATTATTTAATGATTTATTCCCAAGAACTAAGGCGCTAAATCCCTCACGAAATGGTAGCCAACCTTCGTAATTGCCATAAAAAGTCGGTAGATTTATGAGTGGAAGCTTCACATTTATGTCATCAGAAGCGTCCATCTTTGTTGCATTTTGTGATTTAATAAGTCTATCTTGGTCTATAAAACTTTTTGCTCTTGACACTAAATTAAAAGATTTGTCTTCAAACGATTGTCTTTTAACGATTTCATCGTTCAAATTTGCCTCTGAATTCAACTCAATTTCACATTGAATTTTTTGGAAAGCATACCACTCTTCGTCCAAGTTAGTTCAGGTTAGTTCAGGTTAGTTCTAGTACTAGGTGAAATGTTATGTATAAAAACCTCAAACCTGTCTAGCTGAGACAACGGAATGCGGCGCAAAGCTTTCAACTTTGTTAGTTGCACGGCAGGGTCTGCTTCCATTGCTAATATTCTATCTAAACTGACGTAACTACTGAAGGTGTGAAAAGTGAATGTTTGTTAATTTAAAAAGAAATGTACCGAACTACGATAGCTATTCCAACTTCAATGCTCTATTACTCCCAAAAAAGCGATATTCTGCGATAATATTGTCAAAGTGGGGTGCAAAGACTTGCGAGACTGAGCCAGGAGCTGAGCAACTGTGTTGTCTACTTGGGGCTTCTCGTTGTGGTGGCCTGAGCCAAGAGCTGGGCGACTGTGGTGTCTGCTTCGGGCTTCAGAGGTCGTGGTGGTCTGAGCTAGGAGCTGGGCGACTGTGTTGTCTGCTTCGGGCTTCAAATGTTGTGATGGCGTTTTGTCAATGGCCGACAAAACTCCGCTTTGGAATTATTCCTTGATGATTTCTTTGCTGATTCTTAACCGTTGAAGGGTTATCCGGCTCGAAGGACCATGTATATTTGTAGTGTGGATTGAGTACCCCGTGATTGATACTCTTTTGAATAAAAAACTGTAGTTTAATACTAACGTATTAAACGTTTAATGTCATTCGACAGCAAAGTGATTAATAATTACCTTGGCTGGTGCCGTAACCAGACAATGTTTGCAGGTTATATAAAATCTCAAGCAACTACTAAACAGTAATGATTATTTAAACACCTTCCTCAATCATATAAATTCACAAGGACGCACTATAAAATTCACAATTGAACAAGAACAAAATCAAACACTTTCATTTTTAGATATTTTAATAAAAAAAAAGATTTAGACACATTAGAAATTTTAGTTTATCGAATATCTCCCTTCGAAGGTTGGCGATACAACTGTCAATAATTACACGTGACGCAGCTGCTCTGAAGATTTCGGATGATGCTTTACTGAGCCATCGGCGTAGGTCCTTGAGCTAGAAATTCTGTCTTCTCCCTATTGACCTCTTCCCCTGAACCTTTCCCTCGATGATCAACCGAATTACCTCATATCTATCTTCCCTCATTATATGTCCAAAATACCTTAGTTTGCGTTCTTTGATTGTTTTTCTAGCGAGGGATTGATGGTATGGCTTTCACAGCTGTACAGGAGGATGGAGAACACGTAGTAGTGTAGTATTCGGATTCTAACACCCAAGTGTAGGTCACGCCTAATAAACAAATTTTCATGTCGATAAACGTCCTCTTGGCCTGTTCGATTCTTGATAGTATCTCTTCGTCGAATCGCAAATATCATATACTAGCTATATACTAGATACCTGCAGGATGATACCTGCAGGATGATACCTGCTCAACGATCTTGTCATATATATTCGTTTTGGGGATATTTATATGCAATCCATAAAGCTTGCTGCACTCAACAATGACATTCACAAGCTGCTGGAGTTCAGGCAGGCTGCTGGCAATAACGATTGTATCGTCGGCAGATCTTATATTGCTAATTGTATTGCCATTGATTTTGATTCCAGTGCTAGTGCTTTCAAGAGATTCCGCGAAATTGTGTTCCGAGTACAGATTAAAGAGCAGAGGGGATAATATGCATCCTTGTCGCACTCCTTTTTATGGTTATCTCCTCCGACATTTTGTTCTCTACCCTTACTTGAGCTGTCTGATGCCATTAGAGTTTTGTAATGATTCATAAATCACCCTTGTCTACGCCTGTTTTTCTCAGTATTTCTGCTAGTTTTTAATGTTGCACGCAGTCAAAAGCTTTGTGGTAGTCTATGGGGTGTCTACGGGGTGGTCTAAGGGGGTGGTCTAAGGAGGCGTGTATTTCTACGTTCATGACGCGTGTAAGTAGGTTAAGCGAGAATAAAGCCTCGCGCGTTTTTTATCCCTTTCTGAAGCAAAATTGAGTGTCGCCAACTTGCTGTTCGCATTTCTTCAATATGCGGGTGTGTATAACTCTCAGGAACGTTTTTAGTACGTGTGACATTAAACTTATCATGTGGTAATGATCGCATTGGGAAGCGTTAGGTTTTTTGGGTAAAGTGACAAAAGTTGATCTTATCCATTCCGATTCCAGTTCTATAAATATCGTTGAACAGGTCTGTTAGGCGACTTAACCCTATACCGTCTTCGTGGATTAAGAGTTTCAAGGTTTCAGCGTGTACCTCATTGGACCCCACAGCCTTTCCATCCTTCTGTATTAGGATGGCGCGTTTTACCTCTTCTTTATTTACAAATCGACCATCTGTAGATCTAGTTGTGGTTTTCTGGAAGACCTCTTTACAGTGCTTCTCCTCCAAGGACCAAGAGGGCTTATCCTTGGAAAATGAGTCCATTTCCCAGAACCTCTCCAGCTGTGAATGAATGTCATTAACAGAAATATTACAACTTGAAGTTCTGTTGATGCCATGATCTTGCAGAGAGACATTTTCAATTATCAGCCAACCCAGTTTGGTTTTCTGTAGTCTCAAACCGTGAAGCTTAACTTCAATCTGTCCAACAGCCATCAACTGCCAAAACAGGGTTGACCCAAAAAGCAAGTCAATTCCACTTGAGCAACAATAAGTCGGATCAGCTAATTCAATATTAGCTGGTACATCTACAATATTAGGGTCAATGTTCATGACTTGCAGATTATCTGTTATTTTATATACAACTAAAAATGTAGCTTCTGCTTCAAATCTATTTACACGAGAAGAAACTGTAGTTTTAGTTTGGCTTGAAATTGTATGTGATGTTAGGACTCGTCTCGTTGATCTCACTTGCTTGGAGGGGTTGTAACAGTTTTGTAACATACTCTTTCCAGCACTTCAATTTTTGGTTAGTTTCCACGAGTATTATGTTGTTATTGTCTTTCAGTATTCCTCTGGTCTTTTTGCGATTACTGCCTGTCATTTTATCTACGTTATTTATGTCGTGTTTTTGCTCTAGTTGTTCGATTTCACAGCATCTCGCCGCCAGCCAGCGTTCTCTTGTCTCTCTGCACTTCCTACGAATAATCTGGTTTAACTCTCTGTGTCTAGCCTCGCTTTTTGTTTTGTGCTCTCTCCGCTCGTCTATCATTTTTAAAATCTCGTCTGTCATACAGGGTTGAGAAAACAACCGTGTTTGTCTTTGCAAACCAATATCTTTTGTTTGTCTTTCTAGTAGTGCGGTTTTCATCTCCGACCATTTCTCCTCGATTATTGTGCTCGGCTCGATCTTCTGCATTCTTTCTTCAAGACTTTGCGTGGCTGTCATCTTCATCGACGGGTTTTTGAGTTTTGTTGTGTCTATCCGTCTGGATGGTTTAGGACGGTTTGAATCGACGCATCTTGGTTTCCATTACGATTGGATTGTGGTCGCTGTTTTTATCCGCTCCAGGATATGTTTTAGCTATTCTGACCGAATTCTGGAATATTGTATTTTTTAATTTGTAGTCGATCTGGTTTCTGACTCGATGTTCTTTACAATCGGCAGGAGACTTCCACGTATACAGGCGGCGAGGATGTAGTTTAAAAAATGTGTTTACCACAGATAGTTGCTGTTCCATGCAGAATTGCACCAGGCGGTCTCCTTTGTTGTTCCTCTCACCGAGAACAAAGTTTCCGAGAACATTTCCTTCTGCTTCAGCTCCAACTTTGGCTTTAAAATCACCGATCACAATAACGAATGTTATCTCGACTTCTTTGTCAATTTCCTAACGATTTCTAATTTGATGTAAAACTCCTCGACCATTTTGTCTTCTTTATCCTTTGTCGGAGCATATACCTGTATAATTTTCATAACGCTACGAGAGGTATTGATCTTCAAAACCATTAAGCGGTCCGAGATGGGAAGGAAATCGCTGACCGATTTATCAATTCTAGAGAATATGAGCATGGCCACGCCATTCTAGTGGTTCGGGTCGTTATTACCTGAGTAGTAGAGGACTCCATGTTCTGTTATTATTTTCCCAGCTCCGGGCCATCGCGTCTCACTCAGCCCAAGAATTTCTATTTGTAGCCGATCCATTTCCATGTCTACGTTGGCCAAATTTCCACCTGTGAAAAGACTACGTACGTTCCATGTAGCGATTTTGGTTCCTCTATTGTAAAAACCATTCACTTATTAATGCCGTCAAGTAGGCGTTGGAAATTTGACTTTGACATTTTTTTTGTATCTTCTCAACATGTGCCAATAAAAGATAGGAATTAAAAAAATGAAGGTTTCAAAGGTAACCAGATGCCAAAAATAAGTGAATGAGGTATATATTTGAAATTTTGTGTACGGGAGGATTCGGGCATCCTCTCCCCACTGAAGGGGTGCCCAGGACTGAAGGTCTTTTTTGAATTTGTCACTGCCATTTTGGATATTTTGGGATACTTAAATGAGCCTTTAATGCAGTGGTTTCCGTTGTCTTCTACATCCTTATGCCGTTCACCATTACTTGGTTCCTCCGCCTTTCAAACCAATTTCTCAGTCTCAGGACAAAAGAGTGTCCTTGCCATTTACCAGCCCTTCCGCCCGAAGCCGTTGGCCAGTAAGTGGGGGATTGCTTATTTGGACAATCATTCGGTCGCCAGAGCCACGTCAGTCACCTAGCAGGGTACACCGGATGACCACAGTCATCGCACGCGCAGGTGTGGTTGACATTTGGGCTGTTTATTACACACTTCGCCCCTTACACCCCCATACAATATACAGATAGATACTTAAATTACAACTCAAATAACCCTATTATGGTAAAAATGCAGTTGTAAAGAGCTTATTGGATCGCCTAAAAATTATTTGTAATAATCAAAATTTTGAAATTGAAAAGAAACATGACAAATGCTTTACTAAAAAATAATTATTCAAATAATATCATAAATAATAGGCATATTACAAACCTTTTTATACCATATGTCAACAGTATATCAGACAAAATTAAACAACTATATATTAAATACAATATTAGAACGGTTTTTAGAACACATAACACATTATGTACATAATTGACAAAAACAAAACCACACAATGAAAACGAATGCACAAAAAATGTCATATATATATAAAATTCCTTGAGAATGCGAGAAATTTTATATAGGCAAAACTTCTAGACTTTTAAAGAGAGACCTCCTTCTAGACTTTTAAAAAGAGAATAAAAGAACATCAAAATTATATAAAAAAGCCGAAAGTTTGAAAGATCAAATATATGCCAACACACTTTTGATAATAATAATAGATTAAAATGGAACAATGCTAGTATTGTATCCAAAGAACCATTATCAAAGAAGCGTAAAATTAAAGAAAGTGCATATATATATTACTAAATAAAGACCATTGTGTAGCTTCTTGCTCAGCTAACATAGATAATGCATGGTTACCTATGTTAGAGCAAGCCCCAGTAAACAGTTGAACGTTGACTCAACGTTAAAAAAAACATGTAACCAAACGTTTTTTCAACGTAGGTATGTCCGCTACGTTAGGTTAAAACGTTTAATCTACGTTTTATTAAAACGTTTAATCAACCTGGCTTAAACCATTTAATCAACGTATCTATCAACCTTACATAAAACGTTAAATCAACGTTTCAATCTATTTTTTTCCATTTACATGTATATAAGTTATGTCAAATGAGTTTTACCAGGGTTTGAACTTTGAACCCAGTTAAAACTAATTCGATAAAAATGAGTCAACCTATTTAGAGAGTTTCGATTTTAGTTTAAGACAAAAACTGAAAACCAAAAATGCTGTTAAAAATATACAGAGCGTTAATGTTTAATTAAAAAGCACATACAAAAAAGTGTTTTACCCCAGGTAGCATACTACGTCGTCACATGTCACATCCACAAGACGTCCATTTGTTGACGTCTCTACGTGTTTAATATATCAAACTTTGCATTTTATCATAAAAAAATTCATAACATATTTTAAACATGTTTTATTGGAAATATAATACTTGTGCTAATTACAATCAATAGTAAAATAGTTATATTTTATAAATTCGTTTTTAATTATATATATGTTAAAACTTAAAACCAAAAGAAGGACAGCACTTAGGCGTTGACTGGGGGTGACTGTAAACTAGGAATAATTTTAAACAAGAATTAAATTTTTTAGTACTGACTTTTGGATAATGTCTAACTCATACACTTTTTTTGAACGATTTTGGATTGTTGGAAAAGGAATTTCCCACAATTCACAGTAAAATTACTCCTAATAACAATTTACCCAGGAAAGGGCCCGGACGAATCCACTGTTAATGTTTCGACAACTTCTCTGTTGCCTTCTTCAGAACTACCTAAAGTGAAAAAACTTTAGAAATGATGAAATACAAAAATTATACTTATTTGTGTGTTTGTTTTGTTGATATTGTATCTAAATACACTAATGTAGTACTTAAGGCGCCATCTAGTGTTACTACTGTTTGTTATGTGTTGCCCATACACAGCTCAATAAAGTCAGTCGTTCATGTTTGCTCACGAGACGTACAGCTTTTTACTTGCTCGTCACCCGCGATCCTCGGAATCCTGTTTTTAATAGGTTATGGGCCCAGGACGGTTAATCGGGATATTGGGTTAAGTCGAGAGTAAGTTTAAAGTACGCGTGAGTGATTCGTAGTGACGGTATTATTGTTTGCCTAGTTGGTATTTTTTTTGCAACACGTCTAGACGGCAAATATGGCTGCCAAATTACCTAGCTAGTGTGCCCAAGTTGCAAGGTCGCATTAATTATGAGGAATGGTCGTTTGCCATGGAAAATTTCCTTGTATTAGAAGGCCTTAGTAAATGCATCGATGGGACAGAAGCTGATGGCGTGTTAGATGCAAAAGCCAAGGCAAAGATAATCTTATCCATCGATCCAAGCCTGTACGTGCATGTCAGAGAATCTTCATCAGCCAAGGACGACTGGCTGAAGCTGAAGGATCTGTACGAGAACAAGGGATTTACGAGGAAAATTTCACTCCTTCGTACGTTAATCTCATGTAGGCTGGAAAATTGCTCATCAATGGAAGAATACGTCAATCAAGTCATTGAAATGTCACAGAAACTTGCAAGATCGGGGCTCAACCTTGAAGGCTCGTTAGTTGGAAGCTTGCTTTTAGCGGGGTTGCCGGATCGCTTTGCGCCAATGGTGATGGCATTGGAGCACAGTGGACTTGCCATTACCACTGACTCCATTAAAGCAAAATTGTTAGACTTCCAGGTAGATGGCACTAGGGTTTCTAGCCATGTGGCGCCGACAAGTGGTGCGTTTGTAGGGAAATCAGTCAACGTCAACAGTGTCAACCAGCAGAAACGTCAGAATCGGAGCGGAACCGACGGATCCCGACAGAATGTAAACAACAACAAAGAAATTATTTGTTTTAAGTGTAATAAGCGTGGTCATTTCATGTCGAAGTGTCCCCAAAATCACAACAAAAACAATGAAAACCAAGTACCTAAAGGTAAAAGTGCATTTAACGTCGCGTTTCTGAATTCCAAGTTCAGTAGCAAAGACTGGTACGTGGATTCCGGTGCCAGTGTTCATTTAACGTGTCGACGTGAATGGTTATTAAATCAAAGACAACCACGGATCAATGAAATCATGGTAGCTGACAATAAGAAAATTGCAGTTCACAGTAGTGGAAATATTGACATTGTAACTGAGGTTAGTGGTAAAAGTTTTGAAGTGGAAATTCAAGATGTACAGTATGTGCCTTCATTAGCGACCAACTTACTTTCGGTTAGTGAGCTGGTAAGGAAATGTAACCTTGTTCACTTTAGCAAGGATGTCTGCAGAATTTTCAATGCCAGAAACGTTTTGGTGGCTGAGGCTTTCTTGTCTGATGGTGTGTACAAGATTAACATGACAGAAAAGGCTTTGTTTGTAGGTCCAGCAGCTATAGCTTCAGGTGAAACTTGGCACAGAAGATTAGGCCACATCAACTCAAGTTTTTTGAACAAAATGAGGGATGGCTTAGTGCAGGGAGTTAACTACACTGGTGATTTGACCATGAAGTTGCAAAATTGCCAGGTATGTTGTGAAGGCAAGCAGCACCGTAAATGCTTTAAATTATCCAACAATAGAGCATCTGGATTGCTGGATATAGTGCACAGTGATGTAGCAGGACCCATGGAGACCATATCCATAGGAGGTTCAAGGTACTATGTAGAATTCCAAGATGATTTTAGTCGCATGTCCTTTGTGTATTTTATGAGAACCAAGGATGAAGTTTTTGAGCATTTCAAGTCCTTTCAAAGCTTAGTAGGCAAAAAGCAGACAGGCAGAAAAATCAAAGTTTTGCGATCAGATAATGGTGGAGAATACACTGGAGCTGTTTTTCAAAATTACCTTAAGGAACAGAGCATAATTCACCAGAAGACCAACATGTACACTCCTGAACAAAATGGGTGTGCAGAACGTTTAAATATATCACTGGTGGAGAAAGGCAGGTGTTTGTTATATGAAGCAGGTTTGGAAAAACGCTTTTGGGCCGAAGCCATCAACACAGCCTGTTACTTGAGAAATAGATCTGCAGTGTCCAACAAGGACAAGACACCTTATGAGATTTTCTTTGGGAAAAAGCCTGATTTAAGCCACGTTAGAATTTTTGGCAGTATAGCCATGACACATGTTCCCAAGGAAAGACGTAAGAAATGGGACAAGAAGTCTCAGAAGCTAATTCTCATGGGTTTTTCTGAGACAACCAAGGGCTATAGGCTTTATAACCCAGACACAAATGAAATATCCACTAGCAGAGATGCACATATCATCGAAAGGAACCGTCAGGACCTAGACAGCACTCGTTTCTACTTAGAACCATCATCTAAACAAGTAGTTGAAGGCGAACAGCCGCAATCCCCAATACCAGAAGGCAAACCAGACTCTGATTCTGAGGAAGAGCTGACATTAACTTTTTCAGAGAAGGAATCACCTGATGACTCACTAGGTGACTCTGAGTACATCCCTGATGTGCAAGTTGATGATGTCAATCCTCCAGAACTCAGAAGGTCACATCCAGAAAAGAAGCCAATGTTATTTAATGACTATGTGACCTATTATGCAGCGCATGATCTAAAGAAGCAAGGGAAAGTTGCAGTTTCAGTGGGAGATCCAGTTACTATGGAAGAGGCTCTTTCTGGACCAGAACGGGATAAATGGATCAGTGCTATGCAGAATGAAATGCAGAGCTTCAATGACAATCAAGCATGGGACATTGTGGACCTACCAGAGGATCAAAGTGCAGTTAAGTGCAAGTGGGTCTTTAAAAAGAAGGTAAATAGTGTGGGCAGTGTTATCTATAGGGCTAGATTAGTCGCCAAAGGCTTTAGCCAGAGAAAAGGCATTGATTTCGATGAAACTTTTTCCCCAGTAGTCAAGCATTCAACATTAAGATTGCTTATGGCATTGTCAGTTCAGCTTAAATTAAATATGTATCACTTAGATGTGGTGACTGCTTTTCTAAATGGAAAACTCGAGGAAGATGTATTTATGGAATTGCCTGAATGTTTTGATAGCATAAGTAGCAAAAGTCATAGTGCAAATCGAAAGGTATTAAAGCTCAATAGGGCTATATATGGTTTGAAACAATCATCACGGGTCTGGTATAAAGAAGTTGAAGTTGTTCTGACAGAATTAAATTACAGAAGGAGCGCTCATGAGCCTTGTGTTTTTATTAAACGTGATGGTGGTTTCTTGACTGTGATTGCACTATATGTTGATAATTTTTTTGTTTTTTCTAACTCAATGCAGGAGGCAAGTGTTTTGAAGGATCAGTTGGCTCAGAAATTCAAGATCAAAGATTTAGGTGAGATAAATCAATGCCTGGGCATGAGGGTTAGAATTGACAAAGCAAAGGGTGAAATATTGTTGGATCAGGAGAAATATATAGAAGAGGTTTTGGCTAGGTTCAGCATCGGTGATTGCAAGCCTATGAGCACACCTATGGACAAGGATGTCAAATTTGATGAACAAGGTCAGGGCATTTGTGACCCTGGGTTGCCTTATCAAAGACTCATAGGGAGCCTTATGTATTTGTCTGTGCTGACAAGGCCAGACATAACTTTTGCTGTTAATTTCCTTAGTCAGTTTAACAATTCTTATACTCAATTACATTGGCAGTATGCGAAACGTGTTTTAAGGTATTTGCAAGGCACAAAATCAGCTTGTTTAAGGTTTAAAGGTGGTGATAACTCTGATTTGACAGGTTTTGTGGATGCAGTTTATGCCAGTAATGTTTATGACAGAAAGTCATACACAGGTTTTGTTTTTATGTTGGCAGATGGGGCGGTGTCATGGGAATGTAAGAAGCAAACCACTGTAGCCTTAAGCAGCACTGAGGCTGAATATATGGGTGTTTGTGAAGCTTCAAAAGAAGCAATATATTTAAAGGGTTTGTTATCTGACTTGTTGGGTTCATATAATTGTATAACTATGTTTAATGACAGTCAAAGTGCCCAAAGATTGGTTTCAAATCCTACGTTCCACAAGAGGACAAAACACATATACGTGCGCTATCATTTTGTCCGTGAGGCTGTGTCAAATGGTTTCATCGGTTTGAAGTTTATACCTACTGAGAGTATGGTGGCGGACGTATTGACAAAAGCACTAAGCTTGGCCAAACATTCAAAATTTTGCGCTGGGTTAGGTTTGACTAAATGATGCCAATGTTATTATTTCTTCTTTGTTTATTATGTTGTATTTAGATAAGTGGGAGTGTTGATATTGTATCTAAATACACTAATGTAGTACTTAAGGCGCCATCTAGTGTTACTACTGTTTGTTATGTGTTGCCCATACACAGCTCAATAAAGTCAGTCGTTCATGTTTGCTCACGAGACGTACAGCTTTTTACTTGCTCGTCACCCGCGATCCTCGGAATCCTGTTTTTAATATGTTTATGAGTACCTATTTCTGTTCGAGATTCTGAAAATTACTTTGTTTTTTTTTAAAAAAGACATTTTGATATTAAAACATTTAGTTGAGCTCAAGGCAAATTAGGTATATAGGATTTAAAAGAATTTTCTGGGAAATTGAATCTGGTAGGTATGCACCTTTTAGGAAGCGATTTTCTCCTGGGGTGAGAGCAAGGCAAAAATCACCGATGAATTTTGGTGTACACACATTTTGACTTAGTTGTGTTTAACGGATTGGAATGCTTTCTCAATGAGACTGTAATTCTAGAGACAATAAAGCTTTGATTATCAAGCATTAATTTTTGTTGAGATGCATAGGTAAATAATTTATATCAGCCTTAATATGCCCCTATGTACCTAATTTAGTACAGCTTAATTTAACCATATCTACTTAAATTAGTTGGCCTACAAAATAATATAGCCACACTCATCAAAACCAATGGTGGTTGTGAGATTCCAGCCATCTTGTCTCTAATCTTAAAAAGCAGTAAAATCTCAACCCATGAGTACTCACTTTTTAAGCGATATGAAATTTTTCACCCTAAAAAAACGGTAAACAAACAAAACAAAACGAACAACAACAAAGAACGTTGTGTCATGGCCGACAACAACATCTCAAGTCTCAAGCAGCCGACAGTGCCGACGCCCGTAAGAAAGATAAACACCGGGGATCGTGGCAATACGCCCTACCCCTCTAAATCTCGTTATAGGAATCTGGGTCGTCCGCCGTTTACGCCAACGCCACCTAGCGCTCAGAGTATGTGACATGTAAACCTATTTTCAACGTTTAATCAACGTTATACATTCAACCAATATCTAAACATATTCAACACACGTTTTAACAACGTTGATTTAACGTCGAACAGTATGGTTTCGAAAAAATCAACCAAAAATCAACAGCTTAAAATCAAAGAGGCGACTATAAATCAACCGAACAAATGATGATAAATTTTAAAAAACATTTCGCAACCGCGCATTTGTGACGGTTTAATTACTGTCAGCTATTTGCAATGTTTAATCAACAAGATAAATTCAACCAATATCAAAACACATCCAAAGCACGTTTTAACAACGTTGATTTAACGTCGAAAATCATGATTGTGCACTACGCTTATATCAACCTAAAATCAACACGTTAAAATCAACGTGACAACTATAAATCAACGGACCAAACGATGATTCTACATTGAAACAACGTTCGACTGTTTACTGGGAGAAGTTGAAAATGGTAACTTACACATAAGTTAGAAAGTAGCATTCATATTATAGTTTTCATTTACTCAAATAGAATAGGTTGTATTAGGTAGGTACTAAATACTACATTAACTATTTACTTTAAGCGTAGTTTTAGGAATAATGTCAATTCACATTAAATGACATTTTATGTCAAAAACAAAGCTAATTTCAGATATCTCCAACATTATTAATGCCTAGTGTATACTTCTAAATTAAAAATTAAACTAATTTTTATTTTAACTAAATCAACACTTGTCAAAGTTAAATGTGTACCTTTAAGTAGATCTGTTTAGACTTTCATTATTAATTATTAAATGGAAGTATAAACGGATCGAACTAACAGATGACATTTAACTTTGACAAGTGTTAATTTAGTGTAAATGAAAATTAGTTTTTCTAATTTTGACATATAAACTGGCACTTTTCAATACTGATGACAGTGACGTAACGTCCTACTTTTCGTAACTAGTTACGAAAAGTAAAATCTTTCTTAACTAGTGATGAAAAGTTGGTGTCACCACCAGTTGCAGGTTTCGGCTGTGGCACACCGTTGCTATAGTACGGTATTAAGTAGATACAAAGTGGTTTAAAAGTAAATATTGAAGTTTAATAATAATAATTCTCTCTCTAAGTAGGTATTTGTAGTCAAAATTAGAAAAAATCTTGTATGAAACACGTGACGAAAGACCTTTTTTGTGTATCTCATTCAAATTGCGGGAACTCGCTGCGCTCGTTCCGCAAACATTCATTCGTTACACAAAATCGGACTTTTCGTAACTGGTTACATAAATAGCTATTAATTCTTAATTTAGAGTTATAAATCCGGCATAACTATTCTCAACTCACGATCAATAAAATAGGTAACATTTTAAATTCACCATTTCTTAAGTTTATTTTAGGTAAATTATTATTCTCGGTAATTTTACTGGGAATAGAGCGAACAGAAGAAACACTAAATAAATGTGTTGGGGCGCAATACCCATAAGTAAGTAGTAAAAATTAATAATCCCCCTCAAAGATTTAGGAGATATATCCTAAATAATTTTTAAGGCATTTGTCCAATCTCTGATGTATCTGAGTATTATCTGTACATAACCCCTACCCTTTCGATACTTATATCCGAGATAACTAACACGAATAACCAACCATCTCATCATATATAATAACTATATCTAAATCCGAGTCATTCAACAAATTAAACCATCACGTTAACGCGGCGGCATGTCCGCCACAGTAATCAATAGTTTCGCAGGTAGGCTCCCCCTTTCCTGATACACGATAATTTTTTTATCAAACCACAAAGTGTAGATCATTCGTCAGGTCGGACCGCCGTGGCCGATGGGCCACCTTCGGAGTGGCCAACCTGTTGGTGACGTCACGTGGTGTGCCGACCGCCGCGAAGAAGTACAAATGAAGATTAAGTTCGGCGGAAGACGGCGACGAGGTACCTTCTTCGCGAGAGTACCGCGACCATTAGGGCGTCACGGAAGAATTACGCGAAAAAAGCGGTACTCGCCGGTGTAATTAGTTTGATCGTCGCTATGATTTCCAGGAATGTGTACTAATGAAACACGTTCATTCTGTGGATTGTTCGCACTTAATTAGCTGCTTTTGCAGAATTCCTGAGTTTACAGTAAAAACTCGAAATTAATACTTTTTTGCAAAGAAACTTGTTGAGTGATGAAGACATTAGTATATGTATAGTGAAAGAGGTTGTGCTGTTAGGATTATTGAAGAATTCTAAAAAGTATGGATTATTGAAATTTGTTTGTATATTGATGACATTCGGAGCAATAATGCACGAGGTAAGTTTCTTATTACTATCTAATACTAATATCTAAGTTATCGCAACTAAGTATTCGCAACAGGTGCGAAAAGTAAGGTTCAAAAAAATGAAGATTTTAAAGGTACCTAGCTGGCAATAATAAGTGAACGAAATATACTTGACGAATTTAGTAGTTATCCGATAATTCAGTTGCAAATAATCTACTAATACGCTAAATACGCTCTGTAATAATAGCAATGTTTTTAATTAAGGATTCACGGCTTGACTTGATTTTCAAGTTACTTAACTTGACATGGATTCGAGTCAAGCTCAAGTCAAGCATAGAGTAATAAATATCAAGTCGAGTAGTTGTTCTTTCAAGTATACAAATATTTAAAATATACTTTGTTAGGAAAAAAGTACAGCTTTTATAACTTTTATTTTACTGGCGTTTTTTGATTCAATTTACAATCTTTTTGCAGGATAATAGACTGAAAGAAACCCTACAAGTTTTTTATTAACATTTTTTTCTAGCTGGCTTGGTCTACAAAATAATGCACTGTTTCAATTTCCCATACATAAAAGCAAACCTGTATATTTTTAACAAATAACAGTTACTGGTTTTCAAAATACTTTTAAAGTCTTAATTTTACAACTTGGGCCTGACGTCTAAAAGTATGAAAATTACGTACGTCGCAGAGTTTAACATACATATTATCATAACAGAACCAACATCAGACGAAAATTGTCAAATAAAAGGTCGCAAACACAAACAACTATTAAACTTGAATCGCGAATACCTATTTTTTGTCAATTCTAAAAATCGAAATAAAAACTCTGAACCTTTTGCTCTTTGATTTACAAAAGTAGCGTTTTAGATAGGTGTACCTACGAACTTTAGGATGGTTAAGATTCTATTAGAATTATAGAAATAAAAAGTATCTATGTAAGAAAGTAAATTGAAATAGAAAAAAATGGATTGCAACTTTTTAGTGTCCATGATTTCAGAATTATGGATGATCAAAATTAGCTACTTACATATTATAATAACGTAAAAAGCCAACTTTTACGGTCATGCGGATAATGCAAGAGTTTACTAATTTTCTCTTGAATCGAGGAAAATTCTTCTAATTACGCTAATTAGAAGATGACAGGTTGCAGAGACAATTGCTAATTAAGTAAAAGTATACGTACACTCGAGGGGGTATCCACTTGCTTATTTATTGTATATGTACTGTGAAAATAGGGTATTGTCCTAGGTACTGTCAAGTATTGCCTGTATTGTGGTGGTATTTTTAGGTACTGTCGGGACTGTGAGAGGTATTGTGAGTATTGCAAGAGATATTTTCGGGTATTGTCTGTATTGCAAGAGGTATTGCCGGGTATTGCCGTACTGCCAGGTATTGTAAAGTACTGGCAAGTATTGCGAATCTTGGGATAGGATAGGTATTTTTGAAATTACTTCTAGGTACCCACTGAGAATTTCAGATTAGATAAAATTACTTTCTAATAGCTTTGAATGTTTTGATGATACCTACCTAAATAAATTAAAACTCCAAAGCTACCTACAAAATAATACGTGTGAGGAAGTAGACTTCTTAATTATTGAAAACCTTTTATACATTGACCGCAATGTGTCTTGCACGCTCAGTTTATGACCTCCGTTTATATAAAAAATTAAGATTAACTAGTTAAACTTCTCGTTAAACTTTAATCCATAACAATATTAATTTATGTTTTCTAAAAAGGCATTACACGCTAATGAACTACTAAAAATAGCATTTTAAGGCACTAGTGTTAAAAGTAGTGCTAAAAATAGGACACTTTAAAGCACTGTATTGAAAGTAAACTAGTTTTAACACTGGTGTTGAAATACTATTTACATTTGAATAGAAAGTTTGTGGGGAAAAAAAATGTATGGTGTTTGTGCCAAAAGTGCTTTTAAGGTCAAGCGGTTTGTCTCGGGGGGCAGCAAAAATGACTCCGTTCGATTGGGCATCCTCGATTACCCCCTGGTACAGAGTTTTTGCCGTTAGCTTAATTACAAAATAGTTTGGGTAACAAAGTATAGAACCTTTTTTTTGGCCTTGTGACTTCTATCATCTGCCTAGATTGAATGTAAATTTCTTAGTTTCAGAGAATATTGCAATTTTGTGTTTTTCAGTTTTCTTCAAAAACGGCAAATGGTACACTATTCTAACTATATCCATCGAATTGCTACTGTCAATGGGCATCTTTTGTGCTTATCTATTTTGCCCTATCACAAACCGTATCTGCAGAAAATGAAAAAAATTAATAAATTCAAATTTTCGTAAGGGGGCCCCGAACATTTTTGCCTACATTTTTTATCGCACAGATTTACCTGAAATTTTTGTCACATTAAGACTAACAAAAGAAGCCTAGCAGTTCTCTAAATTGAATAAGAAGAAAGTTATTTAATTTTTTATATTAATTTTATTTATAAAAATCGCAAAATAATTTATTTTTGCGAGAAAAAAATTGTAAGCACATTAAAAAAAAATCTAAAAAAATAACACCAGGTCGTAAAGCTCCAAAATACGAATTTTATTTAAAAAAAAAAAAAAAAAAAAGCACATGGCCATGCTGAGGACCGAACCCGCACTACTATAATGTCCAAGGCCGGGTATCCTACCCATTAGACCAACGGAGGCCAAAAAATCTCCGTGATCCGTGAAACAAGGAACTGATGCTAACAATCAAAGAACGCAAACTAAGGTATATTGGACATATAATGAGGGGAGATAGATATGAGGTAATTCCGTTGATCGTCGAGGGGAAGATTCAGGGAAAGAGGTCAGTAGGAAGAAGACAGAATTCCCGTCTCAAGGACCTACGCCGATGGCTCTGTAAAACATGATCCGAAATCTTCAGAGCAGCTGTGTCACATGTAATTATTGCCAGTTGGATCGCCAACCTTCAAAGGGAGACGGCGCAATGAGAAAATGAAGGAGTTGACAATTGAGATGTGAAAGTGTTTCTATAATTGAATTTTCAGAGCTTCGGTTTAGCTCATTAAAGTCCTTCTCTGCAGTTTGATCCCTTCAAACAACAGGTATTATTTTGAAGAAAAACGAGTTTTGAAAGGACCAAAAATGAGGATAAGTTTTTTAGGTTAGGGTATACCATCTACAAAGCACCCATTCAAAAGCATTTAATTAAAATGACACGAACGAGATAACGCTAAAAAACTGTAAAAATAACGAACAGGTGTATACATCAAGTAGACAGTACAAAAGCGACTTCCTATTCTTCTATTATTGACATTAATATTCATCTAGTTGGTTGCAAGAGTAGCCAACGTTTCGCTTTTTATTACTCGCAAAAAGTCAATACGTATTTGAAGACATGTATAATTACGAATCTTCGAATTGTGGGCACTTAATGAATACAATTTCGCACTCACCTTTTGTACTCACCTTCGACCTCAATTATGTAGCTTTCGATCCTAAGGGGAGATTTTCCATAATAAAAAGAAACGTTGGCGTTAGCAGATAATAGTTTTATCTCTCGTCTGGTCTCTCTCTCTCTCTGTCAATAAAAGATTACCCGTGAACATGTCAATCTCACACAAAATAGCGTAAACAAAGTAATATATCACACGCTGCGTATTGCGTCAGCTGTTTCAAAGTTCTATTCAGCCTGGCCGGCCTCGGCTCCTAACCACTTGCCGTAACAATATTATCAGCTGCTAACTAACACTTTTGTTACTTATCACGAAATATCGTGCAGGTCTCCAAGGTGACATTTAACTCCTTTTCTGGGACACAAATTCTACAATATAGTTCTTTTTTCCCGGATTTTTTAAGTTGACTCTTTGGCAAGTCCTCGACGACCTCAATTATGTAGCTTACCATCCTGAGGTGGGATTTTCCTTAATAAAAAGAAACGTTGGCGTTAGCAGCTATTAGTTTTATCTCTCGTCTGGTCTCTCTCGCAGTGTCAATAAAAAAATGCAATCTCACACAAAATAGCGTAAACAACGTAATATATCACACGCCGCGTATTGCGACAGCTGTTTCAAAGTTCTATTGAGCCTGGCCGGCCTCGGCTCCTAACCACTTGCCGTAACAATGTTATCAGCTGCTAACTAACACTTTTGTTACTTATCACGAAATATCGTGCAGGTCTTCAAGGTGACATTTAACTCCTTTTCTGCGACACAAATTCTACAATATAGTTCTTTTTTCCCGGATTTTTTGAGTTGACTCTTTGGCAAGTCCTCGACGACTTCAATTATGTAGCTTACCATCCTGAGGTGGGATTTTCCTTAATAAAAAGAAACGTTGGCGTTAGCAGCTATTAGTTTTATCTCTCGTCTGGTCTCTCGCGCAGTGTCAATAAAAAAATGCAATCTCACACAAAATAGCGTAAACAACGTAATATATCACACGCCGCGTATTGCGACAGCTGTTTCAAAGTTCTATTCAGCCTGGCCGGCCTCGGCTCCTAACCACTTGCCGTAACAATATTATCAGCTGCTAACTAACACTTTTGTTACTTATCACGAAATATCGTGCAGGTCTCCAAGGTGACATTTAAATCCTTTTCTGCGACACAAATTCTACAATATAGTTTTTTTTTCCCGGATTTTTTAAGTTGACTCTTTGGCAAGTCCTCGACGACCTCAATTATGTAGCTTACCATCCTGAGGTGGGATTTTCCTTAATAAAAAGAAACGTTGGCGTTGGCAGCTTATAGTTTTATCTCTCGTCTGGTCTCTCTCGCAGTGTCAATAAAAAAATGCAATCTCACACCAAATAGTGTAAACAACGTAATATATTACACGCCGCGTATTGCGACAGCTGTTTCAAAGTTCTATTCAACCTGGCCGGCCTCGGCTCCTAACCACTTGCCGTAACAATGTTATCAGCTGCTAACTAACACTTTTGTTACTTATCACGAAATATCGTGCAGGTCTTCAAGGTGACATTTAACTCCTTTTCTGCGACACAAATTCTACAATATAGTTCTTTTTTCCCGGATTTTTTGAGTTGACTCTTTGGCAAGTCCTCGACGACCTCAATTATGTAGCTTACCATCCTGAGGTGGGATTTTCCTTAATAAAAAGAAACGTTGGCGTTAGCAGCTATTAGTTTTATCTCTCGTCTGGTCTCTCGCGCAGTGTCAATAAAAAAATGCAATCTCACACAAAATAGCGTAAACAACGTAATATATCACACGCCGCGTATTGCGACAGCTGTTTCAAAGTTCTATTCAGCCTGGCCGGCCTCGGCTCCTAACCACTTGCCGTAACAATATTATCAGCTGCTAACTAACACTTTTGTTACTTATCACGAAATATCGTGCAGGTCTCCAAGGTGACATTTAAATCCTTTTCTGCGACACAAATTCTACAATATAGTTTTTTTTCCCGGATTTTTTAAGTTGACTCTTTGGCAAGTCCTCGACGACCTCAATTATGTAGCTTACCATCCTGAGGTGGGATTTTCCTTAATAAAAAGAAACGTTGGCGTTGGCAGCTTATAGTTTTATCTCTCGTCTGGTCTCTCTCGCAGTGTCAATAAAAAAATGCAATCTCACACAAAATAGCGTAAACAATGTAATATATCACACGCCGCGTATTGCGACAGCTGTTTCAAAGTTCTATTCAACCTGGCCGGCCTCGGCTCCTAACCACTTGCCGTAACAATGTTATCAGCTGCTAACTAACACTTTTGTTACTTATCACGAAATATCGTGCAGGTCTTCAAGGTGACATTTAACTCCTTTTCTGCGACACAAATTCTACAATATAGATCTTTTTTCCCGGATTTTTTGAGTTGACTCTTTGGCAAGTCCTCGACGACCTCAATTATGTAGCTTACCATCCTGAGGTGGGATTTTCCTTAATAAAAAGAAACGTTGGCGTTAGCAGCTATTAGTTTTATCTCTCGTCTGGTCTCACGCGCAGTGTCAATAAAAAAATGCAATCTCACACAAAATAGCGTAAACAACGTAATATATCACACGCCGCGTATTGCGACAGCTGTTTCAAAGTTCTATTCAACCTGGCCGGCCTCGGCTCCTAACCACTTGCCGTAACAATGTTATCAGCTGCTAACTAACACTTTTGTTACTTATCACGAAATATCGTGCAGGTCTTCAAGGTGACATTTAACTCCTTTTCTGCGACACAAATTCTACAATATAGTTTTTTTTTCCCGGATTTTTTAAGTTGACTCTTTGGCAAGTCCTCGACGACCTCAATTATGTAGCTTACCATCCTGAGGTGGGATTTTCCTTAATAAAAAGAAACGTTGGCGTTGGCAGCTTATAGTTTTATCTCTCGTCTGGTCTCTCTCGCAGTGTCAATAAAAAAATGCAATCTCACACAAAATAGCGTAAACAATGTAATATATCACACGCCGCGTATTGCGACAGCTGTTTCAAAGTTCTATTCAACCTGGCCGGCCTCGGCTCCTAACCACTTGCCGTAACAATGTTATCAGCTGCTAACTAACACTTTTGTTACTTATCACGAAATATCGTGCAGGTCTTCAAGGTGACATTTAACTCCTTTTCTGCGACACAAATTCTACAATATAGTTCTTTTTTCTCGGATTTTTTTAAGTTGACTCTTTGGCAAGTCCTCGACGACCTCAATTATGTAGCTTACCATCCTAAGGTGGGATTTTCCTTAATAAAAAGAAACGTTGGCGTTAGCAGCTATTAGTTTTATCTCTCGTCTGGTCTCTCTCGCAGTGTCAATAAAAAAATGCAATCTCACACCAAATAGTGTAAACAACGTAATATATTACACGCCGCGTATTGCGACAGCTGTTTCAAAGTTCTATTCAGCCTGGCCGGCCTCGGCTCCTAACCACTTGCCGTAACAATATTATCAGCTGCTAACTAACACTTTTGTTACTTATCACGAAATATCGTGCAGGTCTCCAAGGTGACATTTAAATCCTTTTCTGCGACACAAATTCTACAATATAGTTTTTTTTCCCGGATTTTTTAAGTTGACTCTTTGGCAAGTCCTCGACGACCTCAATTATGTAGCTTACCATCCTGAGGTGGGATTTTCCTTAATAAAAAGAAACGTTGGCGTTGGCAGCTTATAGTTTTATCTCTCGTCTGGTCTCTCTCGCAGTGTCAATAAAAAAATGCAATCTCACACAAAATAGCGTAAACAATGTAATATATCACACGCCGCGTATTGCGACAGCTGTTTCAAAGTTCTATTCAACCTGGCCGGCCTCGGCTCCTAACCACTTGCCGTAACAATGTTATCAGCTGCTAACTAACACTTTTGTTACTTATCACGAAATATCGTGCAGGTCTTCAAGGTGACATTTAACTCCTTTTCTGCGACACAAATTCTACAATATAGTTCTTTTTTCTCGGATTTTTTTAAGTTGACTCTTTGGCAAGTCCTCGACGACCTCAATTATGTAGCTTACCATCCTAAGGTGGGATTTTCCTTAATAAAAAGAAACGTTGGCGTTAGCAGCTATTAGTTTTATCTCTCGTCTGGTCTCTCTCGCAGTGTCAATAAAAAAATGCAATCTCACACCAAATAGTGTAAACAACGTAATATATTACACGCCGCGTATTGCGACAGCTGTTTCAAAGTTCTATTCAGCCTGGCCGGCCTCGGCTCCTAACCACTTGCCGTCACAATATTATCAGCTGCTAACTAACACTCTTGTTACTTATCACGAAATATCGGGCAGGTCTCCAAGGTAACATTTAACTCCGTTTCTGCGACACAAATTCTACAATATAGTTCTTTTTTCCCGGATTTTTTAAGTTGACTCTTTGGCAAGTCCTCGGCCACCTCAATTATGTAGCTGACCATCCTGAGGTGGGATTTTCCTTAATACAAAGAAACGTTGGCGTTAGCAGCTATTAGTTTTATCTCTCGTCTGGTCTCTCGAGCAGTGTCAATAAAAAAATGCAATCTCACACAAAATAGCGTAAACAACGTAATATATCACACGCCGCGTATTGCGACAGCTGTTTCAAAGTTCTATTCAACCTGGCCGGCCTCGGCTCCTAACCACTTGCCGTCACAATATTATCAGCTGCTAACTAACACTCTTGTTACTTATCACGAAATATCGGGCAGGTCTCCAAGGTAACATTTAACTCCGTTTCTGCGACACAAATTCTACAATATAGTTCTTTTTTCCCGGATTTTTTAAGTTGGCTCTTTGGCAAGTCCTCGACGACCTCAATTATGTAGTTGACCATCCTGAGGTGGGATTTTCCTTAATAAAAAGAAACGTTGGCGTTAGCAGCTATTAGTTTTATCTCTCGTCTGGTCTCTCTCGCAGTGTCAATAAAAAAATGCAGGCTCACACAAAATAGTGTAAACAACGTAATATATTACACGCCGCGTATTGCGACAGCTGTTTCAAAGTTCTATTCAGCCTGGCCGGCCTCGGCTCCTAACCACTTGCCGTAACAATATTATCAGCTGCTAACTAACACTTTTGTTACTTATCACGAAATATCGTGCAGGTCTTCAAGGTGACATTTAACTCCTTTTCTGCGACACAAATTCTACAATATAGTTCTTTTTTCACGGATTTTTTTAAGTTGACTCTTTGGCAAGTCCTCGACGACCTCAATTATGTAGCTTACCATCCTAAGGTGGGATTTTTTTTAATAAAAAGAAACGTTGGCGTTAACAGCTATTAGTTTTATCTCTCGTCTGGTCTCTCTCGCAGTGTCAATAAAAAAATGCAATCTCACACAAAATAGTGTAAACAACGTAATATATTACACGCCGCGTATTGCGACAGCTGTTTCAAAGTTCTATTCAGCCTGGCCGGCCTTGGCTCCTAACCACTTGCCGTCACAATATTATCAGCTGCTAACTAACACTCTTGTTACTTATCACGAAATATCGGGCAGGTCTCCAAGGTAACATTTAACTCCGTTTCTGCGACACAAATTCTGCAATATAGTTCTTTTTTCCCGGATTTTTTAAGTTGACTCTTTGGCAAATCCTCGACGACCTCAATTATGTAGCTGACCATCCTGAGGTGGGATTTTCCTTAATAAAAAGAAACGTTGGCGTTAGCAGCTATTAGTTTTATCTCTCGTCTGGTCTCTCTCGCAGTGTCAATAAAAAAATGCAATCTCACACCAAATAGTGTAAACAACGCAATATATTACACGCCGCGTATTGCGACAGCTGTTTCAAAGTTCTATTCAGCTTGGCCGGCCTCGGCTCCTAACCACTTGCCGTCACAACATTATCAGCTGCTAACTAACACTCTTGTTACTTATCACGAAATATCGGGCAGGTCTCCAAGGTAACATTTAACTCCGTTTCTGCGACACAAATTCTACAATATAGTTCTTTTTCCCAGGATTTTTCAAGTTGACTTTGTTAAGTCGTCGTCTGCTTCAAACGGAAATCTGAATCCCTCCACAAAATATTTTTTTCTACGACCAGGGCAAGATATGACGACACAATTTTCGTCATATCTTGCCTTAGCCGAAGACGGAATTTTTGCTCATGGAAACCCCATGGAAAATGGTAGTATCCCACAAAAAGTTCTATATTTTTGTGTCTTTTCTATACCGAACTGTAACATTTTGATTTTGACAATGACGCACTTAAACTTCTAAAGAAATACTCTATAGAGAATATTTTTAAGTTAGAGGGAACCTAAGGTGAACATGGTCGAAGAAAAAGTACAGTCTTTACTACTAGAATTTTCTGTCGCTCTAAAGAAAATGCTATTGTCGTCGTTCGTTAAATAACCTGCAATTACACGCACACGTGCGGTAAACTGCTACTTTCGACTTGAAAATGTTTGCGGTCAAGATACTTTACAACACACGCGAATAGGAAAATAATTATTTATAATAGAGCAGAGAGAAATGGAATTTAATTTTCTATTTTAATTAAAAAAATTGTTAGTGCTGATAGTCATCAATATTAATTACAAGAAAAGTACTGCCTATAAACCTAGAGGTAATAGACGTCATTAAACCACTGAATGAAGTCAAGTAACCATAAAGCGATGCACCAAGCACCGCAAGCTTTCTGGTTATTAACACTTTGAGGTCTGATAGATATTTGATTATGGCACAACAATTCTACTTATTATTCTTCAACAAAATGATTTAATGGATTTCAGTCTTGTTTTAAGTTCATCATTGAGAATTCCTTGATTTTTCACCATCATTATTTCATAATATTACTATACATATAACAATTAAAATGTTGCCATTTATTATGTGTTATACATATGTGTTAATATGCCATTTAATTAAAAAAATGTTTTTTATTTAATATTTGAAATTATTTCAGTACTTCGTCCGCTCAATAGGTTTGAACCAAATAGGTTCGAAACTTAAAAAATGCAAAGCTTTAATTTTCAGAATTAAGTAATTACAATTGAATTACGAATATAATATTGAAATAAAGAACAATTGAATTCAATGAATTGAAATAACTGCGAAATATTAGCTTGGAAATACTAGTTTTTAGATGCAGAAGTTCTACATCTCGTACACATTTTGTGTACAAAGTGACTGTACCCGTCTACACCCAGTACACAATATTATCTATAGTTATTTATATTACAAGCTAAGAAAGTAATTCTTATTGCACGAGCTTTAAATGTGGCAGTAGCAATTACGCGAGTGTGTTAAAAGACCTTTTATGTCCCACCAGTTCATTATTGTGTTTTAATTGCTTAGTTTCCAAATACATAAACTTTATGCCCGCTCGGGCGTAAAAAAGATACATTTTAAGATTCTTTTCATAATACGTTATTGTTGAAAATAAATAAAAATACGTAAAGTAAAAAATACTAACATGTACTGGTGGGACATAAAAGTTTGTATACACTACAGACATTAGCATATTAGATTTATGCCTTCGTACCACTGAGGAACCTTCAGGCCAGAGGTCCTCGGCTTTTCTAAGTTCTTCGCCCTCAGGGCATAAACATCTACTTAATGCCCTTGATACATAAATAACTATTTTGCTAGTTGTGTACATTATTTTTGTCAATGTCATGACCATATACAAACAAATATATAAATAAAAAAGTTGGTCGGAACCGCATATTGAACCCGTTATCTCTCGATCGCAATACGAGCGCTGTGGCACAGATTATCGCCAGCGTACAGCAGGCACTAGAAAACCTTGATCCTATTGCAGATGTTGAGGATTAAGTTACGTAGTATCTTACGCATTTAATCTTATTTAACGCCCCACTTTGCTTTTCATTTCAACATCTTATTACTCGAGAGTGGGCCCAGTCTCCACCTCTCATTCAAGGAAGATCCAGGTACATGACTGAATCGGCGATGGGAAGAGCTGCATTATTGACAGTAAATTGTCATGTTGATAAACCATGTCGCCTTTGCTTATGATTCTCATCGCTCATCACACGGTCTGTAGGCCTTTCTAGTCCTTCAGCACTATTAGGTTACTTATCAATCGTCCGTTTATTGTAAGTTTGTCCTCCACGTCGAACAAATGCTTCGACTATACTCATATGTTGAATATGAAGGCGCACTCATTTCTGTATATTCAACTCTTTCGAACGATATTGTCACGAACGGTAAATAAAAAGAAATATGTAAATATTAAACATATATAATAACAGATCCATCTGCCGATCCGTCCGAAAATCCAAACTGTATTTTAAAACAAAAATGGAGGGCCTTTCAAGGGTAGGGGGCTGTCTGTAGAAATTACAAGATGAGGGTCTACGTAAACTTTTATTTTCTATGGTCTTAAAAATAACCTAGTTTAACAAATTTGGGACAACGAAATTAAATACATCAACAACGCCAATAAATACAAAGTAGATCTTACCTAATTTTTAGATAAAACAGGATCATATTTTGCCACTCAATTAAACAAACCTCGTAGCTCCGGCAAAAATACTTATGGTAACAAAGAGATGCATCCGTCCTTCTCTTTACTCTGAAAACTGAACTTGGCCGTATGCTTCTACTGGTGATCGTTCGTTCTTCCGGCGTAACGATACTCTCTCTCGACCCCTTTCACCAATCCCCCAAAACGACCCTTCTCGTGAGTCCCCCCAAAAGTGGACTCCTTCTTCAACTTTTTTTAAACAGCGTGCTGGTACTTGATGGTCGTCGTCCGTCCTTCCATAACGACCTCCAACCAGACCGAACGCTACTCCCCGCGTGACTTCTCGTGAGTTCCTCAAAGCCGAACTTCCTTCGTGAGTCTTCCAGGCTGACTCTCATCGTGACTCCCCAAAGCAAGACTTCCTCGTGAGACCCCAAAAACGATTCCTTTCGAGAGTCCCCACACAACTCTTTTTTCGTCTTTTAAGCAGTGGGCTGGTACCTGATAATGGTCGTTCGTTCCTTCCGGCGTAGCGACCTCCAACCAGCCCGAACACCGCTCTCCGCACGACTTCTTGTGCAAAGAGCCGAGGAGCCGAATTGGCTTTGTCTTCTTCCGAAGAGAATACCAAAAACTGTGTTTTGTGGAAATAGAGGGCAGTATTTCTTCCACCGCGGTAGGTTGTATTGAGCCGACTGACAGAACTCCATGGGTTCCTCAATTTTTTGAGGAACAAGGAATTGTAACGGTTTATTTTAAGGGATTATTTATTATTATCTACATAGTTTACTCTGAATATGGAGTTTAGTGAGCAAACGAGCTACAATTATCTTGTTTTTCTCTTATAAAAGTATTTATTTGGTATAATCGAATCAAATATTAATATTAGTTGTTAATTTACATATTTATTTTGTTTGTATTCTAAAATGGTAGTGACGAAAAAATGGTGGCAAGATTCAAAGTGTTCATACAGTCCTTGTGACCAACCGCTTCTATCCATAAACATATCTATGGTCCAATGTCAGCTGATTGATGGATGTCCGATCTATGCTATGACAAATGACATTTTTTTTTTTAAATCTATTTTTTTCTCCTCGAGGAATTTTCTTTAAACCTGAAAGCGTTTCTAAAGCCTTTTTGCTTTTCCGACCTGGTACCGAAAGGTAGCAGATGGCCTCCAGCATGACTCCTCTATCGAACAAGCAGGGATGTTAGACCTATGTACTTTGTACTCAAAAACGCACATTTGGGTATACGAGAGTACACAAATACAATTGACCAAAAAATAGTACAATCAACAAACTTGGAGTGGAGCAGGATTCAGGAGCACGACGAGCAATCGAAGCATGTGTCACTGTGAGAGTGCCAGGAAATAATTATTACATATTCAGTTATTTATTAACATCAACTAGGCATTTTCAAAAGAAATGAAATGTCAGCAATAAGTGAAGGAGTTTTAGTAGTGGATCTAGGATAACAAGGAAAAAAATTAAACTAGTTGAAAATGCCAAAATTCACATATTTACCGTGGCAAAAGGCTACAGAAACATCAAATTTTCAAAAAAATTTAAAGAATAAAAAAACGTCTCAATGCCAGTTATTCAAGCAATATAATGTATCTATAATCTTTCTAAATCCACGACTAAGGCTACAGAACTGTGAAATCCCATTGAAACTAACACACTTTCAACTTAATCACAGTCCTAATTAATTGTCCAAAAGACCGTATTGAAATTTTAAAGACTACAAAAGACATCAAGGTTTGACATGTTTCCTGACAGGAGTTTTGAAGGGTACAGAAACACCGAGTTTAAAAAAAAATTGTTTAAAGTAGTGTAATTGACTGGTTCCGAGACAAGTTACTCGGGCAATATAATGTCTCTGTAGTCTTTCGAAATCCACTGCTAAGCCTAAGAAACTAACAGAGTAGGTACCAGTGAGATGTGGAACAGAGCAGAAGCAGGCAATATCCACCAGCGTGTTTTAGATCCAACACAACTGCATGGCAGATGGCTCTCGGTTCTAGAAGCAGCCCAATCAATTTGTCGACCAGCCAAAGCTGTACTGATGAGGGGTAGACCCCGAAACTAGTATGCAGATGGGTTGATCGACAAATTGATGACTAACTACGCCCTAAGAAACTAACACAAACTTAATAACAATCTTAATTGTCCGAAGAAACTCCATTAACATTTTAAAGACTACAAAGACATCGAGTATTAAACTGTTTCTTGGCAGGGATTTTGAAGACTACAGAGACACCGAGTTTTCAAAAAAATATAAACTTGTTTAAAGCTTTATTGATTTTAGGCAGTTTAAAGTGTAATTGACTGAATGAAATAAAATTTGTTCGAGGTAGTGTAATTGATTGGATTTTCAACTATAAGAGTAAAAAACGTCTCTAGGCAAGTTAATTGGGCAAAATTATGTCTTTGATGTCTTTCTTTGTAGTCTTTCGAAATCCACTGCTAAGCCTAAGAAACTAACAGAGTAGGTACCAGTGAGATGTGGAACAGAGCAGAAGCAGGCAATATCCACCAGCGTGTTTTAGATCCAACACTGCATGGCAGATGGCTCTCGGTTCTAGAAGCGGCCCAATCAATTTGTCGACCAGCCAAAGCTGTACTGATGAGGGGTAGACCCCGAAACTAGTATGCAGATGGGTTGATCGATAAATTGATGACTAACTACGCTCTAAGAAACTAACACAAACTTAATAACAATCTTAATTGTCCGAAAAAACTTCATTGACATTTTAAAGACTACAAAGACATCGAGGATTAAACTGTTTCTTGGCAGGGATTTTGAAGACTACAGAGACACCGAGTTTTCAAAAAAATATAAACTTGTTTAAAGTTTTATTGATTTTAGGCAGTTTAAAGTGTAATTGACTGGATTTTCAACAATAAGAATAAAAACGTCTCTAGGCAAGTTATTTGGGCAAAATAATGTCTTTGTAGTCGTTTTGAATCCATTGCTAACCGTTCAGAACCGCAAAATCCAATTGAAACACAAACTAAATCACAATCTTAATTAATTGTCCGAACTAAATTGCATTGAAATTTTAAATACTACAGAGACATGGAGGTTCGAACTGTTTCTTGACAGGGATTTTGAAGACTACAGAGACACCGAGTTTAAAAAAAAAACAAAAAGTTTGTTCAAAGTAGTGTAATTGACTTGATTTTTAACAAGAGTAAAAAGCGTCTGTAGGCAAGTTATTCGGGCAATATAATGTCTCTGTCGGCTTTCTAAATCTACTGCTAAAGCTACAGAACAGTAAAATCCCATTGAAACTCATACGCACTTAATCACGATTATAATTAGAAAAAACTGCATTAAAGTTTTAAAGACTATAGAGATATCGAGCTTCCAATTGTTCCTTGACAGGAATTTTGAAGACTATAGAGACACCGAGTTTTCAAAAAAAATTTAATTTGTTTAAAGTAGTGTAATTGACTGAATTTTTAGCAACAAGAGTAAACAACGTCAATAGGCAAGCTAATCTCTCTGTAGTCTTTCTAGACCCATTGCTAAGCCTACAGAACAGTGAAATCTCATTGAAAGTAACTCAAACTTAATCACAATCTTAATTAATTGTCCGAAAAAACTGCATTGAAATCTTAAAGACTACAAAGACATCGAAAACTGTTTGTTGACAGAGGAATTTGAAGACTACAGAGATTTCAAGTTTTCAACAAAATAAAATTTGTTCGAGGTAGTGTAATTGATTGGATTTTCAACTATAAGAGTAAAAAACGTCTCTAGGCAAGTTAATTGGGCAAAATAATGTCTTTGATGTCTTTCTTTGTAGTCTTTTTGAATCCATTGCTGAGCCTTCAGAACAATAAAATCCCATTGAAACACAAACTTAACTAATTGTCCGAAAAAAAACCACTTTGAAGTTTTAAAGACTACAGAGACATCGAGATTCGAAGTGTTTCTTGACAGAAATTTTCAGGGCTACAGAGCCACCAAGTTTTCAAAAAAATCTAAGATTATTCAAAGTAGTGTAATTGATTGAATGTTCAACAACAAGAGTAGAAGCATCTCTATATAGGTCATTCTCTGAGCTCAGCACAAAAAGACTCACTTTTACTCCTAAGTAGAGACATAGTCTACTATTTTATGGAAAAACTTAATAGAATTGATGTTTTGTTGGGAACATTTATGCTTTTATTCATCCAGACATTGAAATCAAATCATACCAGGTTTCTGTATTTTGCTGGCTAAATTAAAATACAGTGGCGCTCATTAAACAAAAAAAAAGAATCTCCTTGCCTCCAACTAACCTGCACCCTGCTCTCCAACCTTCATGACTATGGAGGATACATTACACATGATATATTTAAAAAAAGGTGTTACAAGATGATTAACCCTTGTTGGCCGTGTTTTTCTTATTATTCTCGAGGTTTGTTCTCACGAGTAGCTGGGGAATTACCACATTACCACAGCAAGGATCTTTCAACCAGGATTATGTCTCTTCCCTGGAGTGTACCGTTAGCGGTACAGTCATTCCTGTGTTACTTCTTCATTAGGACAGTACCACACATTAACAGGGGGGTTTATCGACCTGCTCAGTCTAGATCCAATGCTTTTGGTTTCACAGCAGGAGCAGGTCTAGCAGTATGTGGCTCTTCATTACGAACATTACTTTTGAACTATCGTTGTCACAATGGAACCATATATAGCGAACCATGGACACTATGCACCAAACGCAATCCTCGTATTTCCGTTTACCCCTAGAGTCAGCCTTACAAAAAGAGTTAGCGGGGACGAAACAAATAGGATTTTTTACTATTTCACATGATTTCATCGGCAATAATATAAAGATTTACAATTCGGTTCTGCCTTGAATAACAATATTTACTGTTAGAGAGCCATTTAGGAGCCCCTTTTGGTAAAGCCTTCACCTATAATTTTAGCGTCCTGAGGATGCAGAAATATATCTGCGAAACGTAGACTAATTTAAATAGTTGTCTTCGTCATTTCGTGATCTTGTTCCCACACAACCCATCATATTGTTGCGAACTCAGTGTATTATTATAATATTATATAATAATATTAATTCCAGTGTAGCGATTTAACACGAAAACTACTTAGCTCACTACTTAACACATTATAGCCTTCTATTATCGTTTGGTACCTTAGCTTACAGAAAAGCTAAAAATACAGAAAAGCCTAGAATATTCTTAAAAGAAAAATAATTGCTAAGAGACACATAAAAAAAGGTCGTAAATAACTGCGTTCTAAATAAACAGAGTAATAAATCACTCGTTTCAGTTCCCATGTCGCAGCGCCAGGATAGGCCGCGAAGGTCCAACCTCCAATGTTGCTCCGCCTCCCAGCGCCTGCTCTCCGTAACAATATTTTTGAACTTGAGAATCGATAACAACCACCAAAAATCATATAAAGGCAAAAGCAGAAACTTATTATACAACATAAACTGCTGGCTAGTTGCTTTGCAACACTCGATTTTTGCATCAAGTTTGATGGAGCATAGCTCTAAAATGGTTCAACGGATTGCTTCGATCGAAGAGAATTTTTGCAGACCTGTCTTTGTACTAATTTACGTGGTATATTCAAAGAAGGTAAGTTACTCAGGCGAAATTATACAGGGTTGAAAATAAGGTGATGTAAACTTCTCGTTTGCACAACTTGAAGGAAAAAAATCAAAACGGGACTTGTTCAGGTTTTTTTTCTATGTATTGCCTAGTTTCATAAATATACCGTGTTTTCGAAAAAGTTCATTTCGTTGAAAATTTTAGCCTGAAATGGACTACGCTTGATTTTTATTCAATGCTCTATTTATGATCGATGAAGTAAGGTCACAGGAGCTTATTAATGCGCTCTTCGACATCCTTTAAATATAGTAGAGGTAAGAAAAATATTACACTTGATCGTCATTATTTTTTAAGGTTTTCCTCGTTTCTGGAAAGCCTTTTCTTTGGGACCTTTTTTTGTTTTCACCGATTCTTGTTATACCTAACAAGCGTAACGACTTTTTTAAATAAGTCTATTTAAAACAATAACAATAAAAATGAAAATCCAATAAAGGATCGAAACGTTGGTAATTTCGTAAGTGTGAAGTGCATTTTTCAAGTCCTACACCCGCAGTACTTTTTACACCAATATCTATAAGGACGCGAAGTATCATGATAAAACAATAACATATGAAATGCGCTTCTATAACATGATGAACTAAATGTTTCATGGTAAAAATATCCAAATATCCTCTGTTTAATAATAGATAATTAGAAAATTGCTCAGAATTATTACAAAATCATTTCAATAACTAAAAAAAAAAAAAGTGTTGATTTGAATAAATTAAAAATTATGGTACAACTTCAATATTTTTCTTTCCATTGGTATATCTATAGGATGTAGTAGTCATTTTTGGCGCATGAATAAGTTTGTGTGATCTTACTGCATCGATTTTGTATGATGCATAGCATAAAAAACATCAAGTGTACTTTGGGAAAATATGGTATATTTATCGAACTAGGCAATATATTGAAAAAAAAGACATGTCCCGAGGTGTTACATCATTCTTTACTGTCGTGTATCAAAAAATCACACAAAAATTACATCACCCTGTTTTTCACCTTGTATAATTTCAATAGAATAACTTATTTCATTTGAATAAGTTACCCTCTTTCAAGACACTACGTAAATTAGTGCAAGGGTAAGTCTATTCAAATTTGCTTCGACCAGAGGAGTCCATTGGACCATTTTAGAGTTATGCTCTCTCAAACTTGTAACAAAAATCGAGTATTGCAAAGCAATTGGCCAGCAGTTTAGTTACAACATATGCTATAAATTTTGGTTGCATTTCGTATACTGGTATTTTCCGTAGGTATATGAAATCCAAGGTACATATGATCTAAAAAATAGCGTATGTGCTACCTGGAAGCCCTAAAATAAGATAATCTAGTCGACTTAGATAATTTTAAGTTAATGAAAGAGTTGATTTTCAAAGCCACACGCTCGTGTCGAAATTAGAAGTCTAAAGGATATTACAAATTACAATATAACTCCCTGTGGTTACCGCTCCTGAGCCAAAACACATAAATTCCTTATTATAGTACCCATAAACCTAAAGTGACTACTAAGATTTTTATGGGAACACCATTAAAACCACGGAAAAATAGACATCAGATAGTGGAAATAACGGCACCCATTAGGCAATCAATCCCGAGTCCATATTTAAAACGCGATGCGCTATTAAGTACATCTAATCCTCTTCGAAGAAAATCTTATAAGAAAGAGGAACATCACCTTCCCACGCATAATATCGCAGGCAATATTTATTCATATCTTCATAGGCTGCCAAAGAATAATTACACGCCGAGCCGTATGTGCAAACATGATGTTCTTTTAATTGTGGAGTACCTTAAGAGTTGTTCGGTTAATGCACTGGTATTAGGTAAGTACTTAAGCAGCTTAACTTGGAAATAGTTATTAATTATACGGTTACTTTGATAACTAATGGCAAAGTGGGAATATATTTGAATAGGCTGATGTCGCTTAACGAGCCATATAATAAAGCGAAATTGGTGGATTTATGTGTACAGGGAGGTTCAAATGCTAATGCGTTGTAATGGTTCGTTTAACAAGTTGCAAACCTGAGCTGTGTTACACTAAAACAGCAGGGAGAAAGAAAATATACCGCATTATACAAATATATAAATACCTACCATAGGAATTTTTTGTAATAACTCTAAACAGCTCCCAAGCTATTTTAGTCAGCATTCCTCGATGGCCTAAAGTAACCAAAGTCCACTTAAGAAAAGAGTAAAAACATAATTACACGCGGACTTAAGTCTTCCCAATTTCTTCATTAACACGCCTTTGTTGTCGACGAAACTTCAATCTCGCAACTTCAAGACATACCACCGGTAAAAGCCATTATCGGCTCTGAAAAAGATAATTTCAGCATCAATAAAAGTGTATAATTAAGAGGTAGATAGCTATATTTTAAAAGGGAAACACTTTTTAATTGCACACTTAATGGAGTGGTGTATTTAACGCAGGACCGTGTTCACAACAATGTAATCGTTTGCGTTGTTCCGCCAATGATATTGTGAAATGAAAGCTTCGAAGTGTGGTTACTTAGAGGTTGTGTTGAATCTTTGCCTCTTTACGAAGAGCAAGATACTTGAAGTATGTATTCGTTCACGCCTTGACATCATCTCATACCTCAAGTTAACCAGTAAAAGCAGCTATTCACTATTTTGATTGAAATGGCATGAATACGTGATTTTTTAACGATGGTTGATAGATTGAAGCTACATTGTTAGAACACCTACTTCCACATTACCTTCAACGTAAATAAAAGTTACTTTAAAAGCCCTCTTTCAATCATTCATTAGGCTATTTTTTACTGGTTTTGAGTGGGTCGGGCGTTATTTACAATTTTTTGGCTCGCTCTTTATTATATAATACAATAATTTAATATTCTTATCCTTCTGGTAAAAAGATATCAAGAAATTTTAATATGAATTTTTCAGCGACATTGGTCAGATAAGTTAATTTACTTTTGTAATGTTGGAAGAGTTTAGTTCAGTTCACTTTAACTTGAAGAGGGTTTAGGTGTGTGATGTAAATGCTAAAAAAGTTTCTTTAACTTTAACAATAACTGAAATAAATGTTTTGCAATTCTGCAAAAAAAAGAAAATTGATTTTTAACCCAATAAACAATCGAACATTGTTTCAACGTAGAATCATCGTTTGGTCCGTTGATTTATAGTTGACCCATTGATTTTAACGTATTAATTTCAGGTTGATATAAGCGATAGTACACAATCACGATTTTTGACGTTAAATCAACGTTGTCAAAACGTGTTTTGGATGTGTTTTGATATTGATTGAATTTATCCTGTTGATTAAACGTTGAAAATAGGTGACAGTAATTAAACCGTAACGAATACGCGATTGCGAAATGTCTTTTAAAATTTATCATCATTTATTCGGTTGATTTATAGTTGTCTCTTTGATTTTAAGCTGTTGATTTGTTTCAACAACCATGTTTTTCGACGTTAAATCAAAGTTGTTAAAAGGTGTGTTGAATATGTTTAGATATTGGTTGAATTTATAATGTTGATGATTAAACGTTGAAAATAGGTTTACGTGCCATATACTCTGAGCGTTAGGTGGCGTTGGCGTAAACGATGGACGACCCAGATTCCTATAACGAGGCTTAGAGGGGTAGGACGTATTGCCCCGATCCTCGGTGTTTACTTTCTCACGGGTGTCGGGCGTCGGCACTGTCGGCTGCTTGGGAATTGAGATGTTATTGTCGGCCATGACACGTCGTTCGTTGTTCGTTTCGTTTTGTTTGTTTACCGGTTTTTTAGAGGGAAAAATTTCAAGTCGCTTAAAAGGTGAGTACTCATGGGTTGAGATTTTACTGATTTTCAAGATTAGGTACAAGATGTGTGTATACCTACCTGATTCAATTTCCAAGAAAATTCTTTTAAATTATATATACCTAATTTGCCTTGAGCTCCACTAAATGCTTTGATATCAAAATGTCTTTTTTCAGAATTTCGAACGTAAATAGGTACTCATAAACAAACATACAAATAAGTATAATTTTTGTATTTCATCATTTCTAGGTAGTTCTGAAGAAGGCAACAGAGAAGTTGCCGTAACGTTAACTAGGTGGATTCGTCCAAGCCCTTTCCAGGGTAAATTGTTATTAAGAGTAACGTTACTGTGAATTGTGCGAAATTCCTTTTCCAACAATGAACGAATAAAAAAAAAGCGTATGAGGTAGACATTACCCAAAAATCAGTACTAAAAAATTTAATTCTTGTTTAAAATTATCCCTAGTTTACAATCACCCTCAGTCAACCCCTAAGGGCGACTTTTACAAGTTCAAGTAAAACTTCAGATTGAAGATAAAACACCAGACATGATGTACATTGCATTGTTTACCTGACAGATAAACAATGCAATGTAGGTTATATCTGTAGTTTTATCTTCAATCTGAAGTTTTACTTGAACTTGTAAAAGTCACCCTAAGTGCTGTCCTACCTTTGGTTTTAAGTTTTAACATATATATCATCAAAAACAAATATACAGAATATAACTATTTTACTAATGATTTAATTAGCACCAGTATTATATTTCCAATAAAACATGTTTAAAATATGTAATGAATTTTTTTATGATTAAATGCAAAGTTTGATATATTATATACGTAGAGATCAAGTAAATAAATGGACGTCTTGTGGATGTAGCATGTAGCCGTCATTTGGACGTCCATACGACGTAGGGTGCTACCTGGGGTACAAACACTTTTTTGTATGTGGTTTTTAATTAAACATTAACGCTCTCAACGCTCTCATTACGCTTTTCAACGTAATTATGTCTATTGAATCAACGTTTTTATCAACCGTTCTTAAAACGTTTTATCAACGTTTGCTTAAGACGTTTAATCTACGTTTAGTTAAAACATTTAATCTACGTTTGCTTAAAACGTTTATTCAACATATTTATCAACCTTACTTAAAACGTTAAATCAACGTTTTCAATATATTTTTTCCATTTACATGAATATCATTTATGTCAAATGAGCTTTACCAGGGTTTGAACTTTGAACCCAGTTAAAACTTATTCGATAAAAATTAGTTTAATAATAATAATAATAAGAACACGTTTAATCAGTTTTAATTTTAGTTTGAGACTTAACATAGCGTTTTTGGTTTACAGTTTATGTCTCAAACTAAAATTAAAACTGATCAAACGGGTTCTTATTGTTATTATTAAACGAATTTTTATCGAATAAGTTTTAACTGGGTTCAAAGTTCAAACCCTAGTAAAGCTCATTTGACATAAATGATATTCATGTATATGGAAAAAAGTAGATTGAAAACGTTGATTTAACGTTTTAAGTAAGGTTGATAGATACGTTGAATAAACGTTTTAAGCAAGGTTGAATAAACGTTTTAAGCAAACGTAGATTAAACGTTTTAACCAAACTTAGATTAAACGTTTTAAGAAAGGTTGATAAAAACGTTGATTCAATGGATATAATTACGTTGAAAAAACGTTTGGTTACAGGTTTTTTATAAAGTTGAATCAACGTTCAACTATTTACTGGGAAGCCATCGTACAATGAAGCATAAAACTTCTTAGCTGCGCCATAATTTCCACTTTCAACCAGTTCGACTAATCGAGGGTTTTACTGTCGACAAATGTCTTAAACAAACTGAAAAGCTGTAGGTGACAAAAATAGTCTAAGGAAAGGTTAACAATAGTTGATCTTCCCAATATTTAATGCCGGAAAATTTAATGTTTCATTGTCCCATGACTTAAAATCCAAAATCCCATTTTTCTTTTTGGGAAATTTTCATCATTTCTACACGACCAGGAATCACAGTCGATTGATTGGTTGGGGATTTTTACTCATCATTTAGCAAGGTGGACGATGTATGTTTTTGGTCTCCAACTTTGAACCAATTAGAGAGCCAGTACATAAAACCGGAGTTAGAACTTTTTTCTACTCCTACTGGGATATTTTCAGTTTTCTTTTCAGTTTGCAGAATCGATAAGCGATAAGCATTTGCTGCTAACTGAACTTCTAGCTATGATATATGAAACTGACCAATCATACGAGCAATTCTATCTGTGCGATATGAAGTAAGCAAATGATAACTAATTATATCTATGAGATATGAAATCATATTATATCATTCATATGGGCAATTTTATCTGTGCGGTTTGAAAGAGGCAAATCATAGCTAATCCTGTCTTTAAAATATAAAACATACAAATCATATGGACAATTCTATCTGTGCGATATTAAATAAGCACTTAATATCTAATACTATCTATGAGTCAATTTACACACAAAGTCATATTACTTTATAAAAAAGGAGATATCAATAACATAGAGAACTACCGTCCTATTAATCTGCTATCCCACCTATATAAGCTGCTCACGAAAATCATAACCAACAGACTTACCAATAAACTCGACTCCTACCAACCAGTGGAACAAGCTGCTTTTCGAAAGGGATTTGGCACAACCGACCATCTACAGACAATAAGAACACTGATAGAAAAGAGCACGGAATATAACCTACCAATACACTTGGCCTTCATAGATTACCGGAAAGCCTTTGACTCTGTCGAAACCTGGTCAATCCTGAAAGCTCTGGATAACGCGAGGGTGGACTCTAGATATTCAAATCTCATCAAACATATCTGCGAGAATGCCTTTATCCAAATCAAGATAGACGAAGAAACAACAACAAATAAAATGCCAGTCGAAAGAGGAATAAAACAAGGAGATACAATCTCCCCTAAATTATTCACATTAGCCCTAGAAGATATGTTTAAGAACTTAAACTGGCATAACAAGGGCATTAACATAGATGGAGTGTATCTGAGTCACCTGCGGTTTGCAGACGATATAGTCATCATAGGCAGCTCAGCGGACGAACTCAAAACCATGGTAGAAGAACTACAGAGAGAATCCCTGAACATAGGACTCGAAATGAATCTGGACAAAACAAAAATAATGAGCCCTGAAAACATCAGAATAAAAATAGACGACAAACTTCTAGAAAACGTGTCTAACTACGTATACCTGGGCCATAAAATTCAATTGGGCAAAGAAAACCAAGGGGCTGAAATATCTAGAAGAGTAGGACTTGGTTGGGCGGCATTTGGGAAACTGGGATTCATACTCAAATCTAGAGAAATACCAATTAATCTGAAGCGAAAGGTCTATGACTCGTCCATATCACCGGTTCTCACATACGGTCTTGAAACAATGGCTATTACACGCAAGATGGCGAACAGGCTCCAGATCACGCAACGAGCCATGGAAAGATCCATGCTTGGAATCAGCATAAGAGACAAAGTACGAAATGAAGACATACGGAGAAGAACCCAAGTAATGGACGTACTAAAAACAACAGCCCAACTTAAATGGCAATGGGCAGGGCACATAGCAAGACAAACCCCAGATAGATGGACGCACAAAATACAAACTTGGCGACCAAGAGAAACAAGAAGAAGCGCGGGAAGACCCCAGAAGAGATGGCGAGACGATATCCAAAGGATAGCAGGGAGAAACTGGATGAAAACAGCGGAAAACAGAGAGACATGGAGAAATTTGGAAGAGGACTACATCCAGGAGTGGATGAATGCAGTCTGAGGAAGAAGAAGAAGAAGACTATCTATGAGATTTGGAATATACCTATCATATGTACAATTCTATCTGTGCGATATAAAATAGGCAAAACTTTGCTAATTCTATCTATAAGATATGAAACAGACCAATAATATCGGCAATTCTATCCTTGCGAAATTAAGAAGGCAAATTATAGCTAATCTTATCTTTGAGATATAAAACAGACCTATCATATGGGCAGTTCTATCTGTGCAGTTTAAAAGCAGCAAATCCTAGCTAATCGTACCTTTGAGCTATAAAATGTACGAATCATATGGGCATTTCTATCGGTCCGATATGAAGTAAACAAATCATAGCTAATCCTATGTGTGAGATATGAAATACACCAACCATATGGACAATTTTATCTATGCGATATGAAATAGGCAAATCATAAATAGTACAATCTGTGAGATGGTGGATTGGACTAATCAGAGGCTAATCCTATTTGTCCTATATGAAATGACGAATCATTACTAATTCTATCTACAAGATCTGAAATACACCCATCATATGGGCGATTCCTCGGAGGACAGTATTCCCGGAGCAATCTTGCTCCGATCACAAACATAACGTTTAACCTAAAAACATGACCTACGGTCACATTTAAAGATCCTAAAAGCACAAACTGGGCTTCGTATCGGGAGCCCCTCCAGACACAACTGAATACGATCAACATCTCTTTTGACGATCCTATCAACATAGATTTGGCAGTCGAGCGGCTGGCAAAAGCTGCTCTTCAGGCCTATGAAGACAACTATCCAACGAGAACAAAAAAAGACAACAGATAAACATCCTGGTGAAATAACCGCCTGGAAAGTACGAGGAAAAACGTCCGACGACCCTTCTATAAAGCAAAAATAACCGGCGACTGGGACATTTACAGACAGACCCTAACTAACTACAACAAGCAGATCAGGGCTGCTAAAAAGAGTCTTGGAGAAGGTTCTGTGACGGGATTGAAGACCTGCCAACAGGAGCACGAATCCATAAGATTCTCTCCAGGAAGCCATGTCAGGAGCTTGGATCGATAAAACGGTCCGATGGACCCTACACCTCAACTAGGTAGTGAAACGTTAGAAATACTGGCAAGCTGTCATCTTCCGGGTAGCCGGCTGATAAATTTAGAGACTAATACAAGCCCTTTGGGACGATTGAAACGACCCAACAGGGCAGATTGGGAGCGCTCCAAAAAAGTGGTCAGACCAACCCTCTTAAAATCCACGATTATGGCTTTTCAACCATACAATTCCCCTGGGGAGGATAGAGTGTTCCAAGCTCTATTACAACAGGGCCTGGACCAACTCGCACCTCTATTAACAAAGCCTTTTAGAGCGAGCCTTGTTCTGGTCCAGGGTGAGGGTCGTCTACACACCAAAGATGGGAGGTAAGGGAAAAGATCCTAAATCGCTCAGACCAATCAGTCTTACCTCGTTTCTGCTGAGAAAAGCTTGCAAAAGCTGCTAGACCTATACATACCGGAGGGAGCGCTAACAACTTACCCCCTTAATACGGAACAGTATGCATACCAGGCTAACAAATCAACAGAGCTAGCACTCCACAACCTTGTGCAGAAAATCCAAGATACCCTGGATTCAAAGGGTATCGCAGTTGGTATTTTTTAGACATCGAGAGGGCCTTTAATAATGCACCTACAGCCTCCCTCCTCAGCGCCAGTAAAGCGAGAAGGATGAAACCATAATAACCAAATGGATTCGCAAGATGTTAGAATCCAGACTGATCACTACATCATTAAACGATGACACTGTCAGATTCACGACAGCGGGAGGTTGCAGGGCGGAGTCCTTTCACCATACCTGTGGTCCCTACTAGTGGACGACCTTCTGGCTACTTTGGAACTATGGGGAATCGAGTTCCAATCATACACGGACGACATCGTTATCCTTATAAGAAACTCAGACCAACAAATCTCCAGCACGTTGCAAGAGGTGCTGGATGTTGTACACAGCTGGTCTTCAAAGGAAAACTTAGCAATAAACCCTAGGAAATCGGTGATTGTGCCATTTATCCGAAGGAAGGCTAGACTTGAAACCTCCATCTTCGTTCGGAATGATGATCCCGTTTACCAACGAAGTAAAATTTCTAGGAGTCATCCGACTAGATAATCCGACCGATTTCTACGAGTTATTTCTAAGGCAAATCGCTCACATGGACCTCACATGTGACTCGAACCGTTAGGAGGGCACAGCTCTCTCTTTGGTCATGCAAGAACCTCTGCGGCAAATTATGGGCAAACTATGGCAAACCGCAACAAACTATGTGGCTATACGTGACGGGAATAAGACCGATAATCACGTAGGGAGCCATAGTTTGGTCTCGAAAGAGCAGACAGAGCTCCATGAAAGCTAAACTGTCCGCTCTGCAAACGACGCCCACGGCAGCCATGGAGTGCATGCTTGACCTGCTTCTACTTCCAATCCTCCTGGAACCATGGGCAATGAAGGAGACATACCGGCTACAACAAGTGACGCACATAGCACCGCAGTCATTCGATGGTGAGACCAACAATGCCCAGGCCGGCTTGGAAGGCTTTGCGGTATTGAAGATGGTCTCCGACCTAATGGCATCAAAACGTACATTAGACACTCGCTACGTCGTCAAGGTTCCCTCACGGGCAGACTGCGACAAACGAGGCGAAGTCTGCAACTGGCAGGAAGTACCTGGTACACGAACGGATCCAAAACGGACGAAGGGGCTGGCTCGGGCGTGTACGGGAGATCGGATGGCATCTACATAGCAGAGAGCCTGGGTCGATTCACCACAGTGTTTCAGGCAGAGATACATGCCATTGAATTGTGTGCCCGACACCTATTAGAGGAGGGAGGGCACTATAGATCAATAAAGATCTGCTCGGCTAGTCGTTCAGCACTTCCAGCGTTTATATCTTGCTGCAATTCCAAAACTGTTTAGAACTGCCACAGGACTCTGAACACCCTATCGCAGGAGAACAGCGTCACACTGGTATGGATCCCGGGCCATCGCGGTCACGAAGGCAATGAGAGGGCCGACTCTCATTGGGAGTCTTATACTCTCTGGGGCTTAAAAAGGGCGATCAAAATAACGAATAAAGAATCCAGGTTCATATTTAAAAAAGTAAAATTGATGATGGATCTCATAAAACGAAACGTCGCAAAAAGAAACTAAATATGTCACCTTACAAGGCAGAAAAATATGCAATGAAAAATGTCAATCATTTTGAATTATATCTTCGAATAAGCTCAAAACAAAATAATTTTTTTTTTTTCAAAATTTAGGATTTTTTAGAATAACTCCGGAAGTAATCGGAATTTTTCAAATATTAAAACGGTATATTGTTGAACTGAAAATTGCGCAACTTTGCCCCATTTAATCGACCCTGTATCTCTTACCGTTTGCTGAGATCCCAATGATGTGGCTTGAAACACCCTGTGCAAATCCACTTACATTGAGTACAATACAATGGGCGATCTATCTGTCCGATATGAAATCATAGCTAATTTTATATATTGAAGGGGTTAGAAGCAAAGGTTCAAGTGATCATTTTTGAAAATTGGAGAAATTGCTTTCAAAGTTTAAAGCTTATTATAAAATGTAGGTAAAAAAAGTTCAATTTTTTTTCTATGTTTGGTGGGGTTTAAGGAAGCATTTTAGACTATTTAACTACATCAACGAAAACATCAACCATTTTTTTGAAGAATGCACTTAACTCCTTTTGCTTCCAAATTAAATAGTCAAGAACTCACTTGTATCTTGACATTCTTTAATAATATCTTATTAAACCAAAATAAATTACAACCCTTGCTACAACTAATATTGAGAAAATATAGAAACAAAATATTATTGTCATAATCTGACACTATCTTGGTGGTCCTCTTCCAAGTTTTCTTCTGGGTCTTCAATATTTTTGGTAGTTTTCTTTTTTGTTGTAGATCGTTTTTTTTTTTTATTTTATGCTGTAAAGATTTATAGTAGTCGTGGTGGATTGGTGGAATATAAGGTAACAGTTGGATTAAATTGTCATATTTTTCTTTGGAAATCTTTAAAAGATTTTCATAAAGCACTTGACTTAAATCAGAAACTTTTATATTCGGCCTTCCTTTTTGAAGAATAGAACAGTTCTCAGATTGAAGAAAAGGAAAACTAATGTTTATGGTTGATTTAAATAAAAATGTCTTTTTCATAGCGAAACCACGCCATTTCAAGAGTTTTTTGTCGATGGCTTTTTTTGGGTCTTTCATAATAGAGTGTAAAAATTGGAAACTCACAAAATCAGTTGCTATCATATTATCCACCTGAAAGTTTTTGGACGACCTTCGAATAACATCTGACCAATGATCAGGAATAAAAACGTGCACATTTTTTTTTTGTCTTTCAATAAGTCCAAAGGAGTGATCACATTCCATGTAGGAATGTCCTGATTCAAAAAATATGTGATCTATGGTTTTCACGCTTGAGCGTTGTACTAAAAACGTCAGTAGTTTCGCTATATTTTTGTTCTTGTTCTAACTACCCGAGGAGTCACTGTAGTCACTGAGTATTAGCTGTTCAACCTGTTTTTGGGGTAGATCCTTGGTGAACTGTAAAACGAGAGGGATTAAAATAAACTATTTTAACCTCATTATTATAGGTACACTTACCTTAAGTAGACAAAATCCTATTTCTTGAGAACCTCTGGATGCAATGATCTCATTTTACACGCACATGTAAGATTTTCCAGAATCCATATCGAACACGCAGAAGTTATAGGTCCATAGTTGTCTCAAATAATACATTTTATTGGTTGTCAAAACTGGTGTAGGAAGAGTTTTCTGCAGGTCAAAACAAAGTACCCTTACTTTTTCACGATTTTCTTTGCCATACTGAATATTATTAGTTCTAGACTGTTTCACAGCTTCAACTTTCCTGTGATGAACTGACAGCTCAACCAGACTCTACGCTTCCTCAGCAGTACTGTTATTGATGATATTGTTAAATCTATCACATGTATGGCATGTATCCGAGTGAGGTTTATGAAACTTAAGGTTAAATTCAGTTACAAAAATGTCTCTATAAACTGACTCCTTCACTGTATGTATACCTTTTTGTGTACACCATTCAAGGTAAAGTGAATACATTTTCTTAATATTGAGATTTTCAGGAAGGTATCTCGTAGAAGCATTTTCAGCTCTAGAGTAATAACTCTTATAACGAGGAAACATTCTGATATGAGTAATAATATCATTTCTTAGGGAACCACTCTCAATCTTTTGCAGCTGATATTAAGAGTTCGTAAAAAAAATTGTTTACAAACCCTTAAACTCATTAGTTTAATTATTGTACTAAATCTTTTACTAGTTGCGGCTCGAACTTGGTGTCTTTTCGGAGCAATTTTGTTAAACATGAAGCAATAAAACTAGTTTGCAAGTCATAGGATGGCAGTCCATAAAATTTAGAAAACACGCTTTGCCTCTCCGTTTCAGAAATTTGACTGGATTTATATCTGCAACAATGTTCATAGAGCAGAATTGCTTTTTTCTTTACCAAAGCAAAAGTCCTTTGGCTGTTTCATACTCTAAGCCTTGTAGTTTTGCTTTTTTCCTTACTTGCCTTATCCAAGAGCTCACATTTTTTTGCCTCTTTCTTGGCCTTTTAGGTGTAACTACAAAATAAACATTATTTTTCAGAATATTTTATTGTTTTCTAGTTCTAGTTGTAGGCAACGATACTGGAAATTTGTGAGAAAGCCATTTCGTAAAATTGATGAGAAACTATAGATACCTAACACTAAAAAACCGTACCGTGTATTCCTATATTAACAGTATTACCTGTATCGGAGGATTCCTCAGAGAATTCATATTCGATATTATTCTGAACTGGATCTGAGTTCTGCTGACTTCTGCTGACAGGACATTAATCACTGTCCTCATCAGTGTGAAACCAAAACTTTTAATAAAAAAAAAATAGTATATTACTATTACTCTTTGATATAAAATTTCAATTAATCTTAAAAAATTTAGACTGTAAAACTCGGCCGGTTGACGATCAAAGCTCCTTCGTCGTGTGATACAGCCATCCCAGTCACCCTTGTTGAACCATATACTATTTTCTACTCCCACAAGGATATTTTCTGTTTTCTTGACAGTTTACTGAAAGAACTCCTGAAGAAGTCTTTGAGCAAATACAAGAGACCGTTATTGTTGGATGTTCCTACGAAAGTAATCAAAAAACACATTCTAAAAAAGGAAAAAGACTTCAAGGAGGAAAAAGCACAACTTGTTACGGTAAACTGGCTGGAAAAGAACCATTCACTACAGAAGCATAACGAGAAGGATTATATATAAAGATATATTTAGGAGGGGAGGAGGGAAGGAGTAGAAGGAGTGCGCATTTTATACTATTGAAGAGCTACCTGAAGAAATACAAGACACCACAGATTATAAAAAGGTTTTCCAAAGCAAAGCAGGGTGAAAAATCTAGTTGCCAAAACAAAAAAAAAATGGAAAAGAAAAAAAGAGCTGAAATAGTTACAGTTGAGTAATTATAGATTTACAGTAGGATTAAGATGTTTCTGAACGAGACGATAGCCGAGTCCGGAATTTCAAAACGAGTACTGTAACACGTTACCGCACTATGAGATACAACATTTTACTTTATACTTATTAAATTACTACTAAAATTTTACACTTTTACGTACTTAATTTTAATCCGGGAAATAGCTTTTTACAGGATTGGATATCGTAAAGAAATTTTACAGTATTGAGTACCGGCACATCTTCTATAAATCCATTGTATTCATGGTAACATGCACCGATACTTTTTTCCTGTTTTTAATAAGTATGAAGTAAACTGTTGTATATCATACGTCCGGTAACGTGTTACAGTAGTCGTTTCGAAATTCCGGACTTGGCTAACGCCTCGTTCGGAAACATCTTACTCCTACTGTAAAACTATATTTACCGAACTTATAACGTAAATAACTATTACGTTATAAGTCCGGTAAATCTAGTTTCACAGTAGGAGTAAGATGTTTCCGGACGAGGCGATAGCCGAGTCTAGAATTTCGAAACGAGTAAATACTGTAAAACGTTACCGGACCTATGACGTACAACATTTTACTTCATACTTATTAAAAAACACGAAAAGATTAATTTTATGCGCGGCGAATATATTTTTGAGAAATCCGATATAATTTCATTACCGTAATAAAATTTCATTACGGTATTCAATACTGTAATAGTTATTTACTCCATACTGTATCATTTAGGACACTTTTACGTACTTGATTTTAATCCGGTAAATAGCTTTTTACAGAACTGGTTATCGTAAAGAAATTTTACAGTATTGAGTACCAGCACATCCTGTGCCGGTATTTAATAAATCCATTGTATCCATGATACAATACCGGTACAGGATACCGTAATGAAACTATACCGGATTTCTCAAAAATATATTCGTCGCACAAATTATTTTTTCCTGTTTTTACAGTTTTACAGTTTTACAGTATTGAGTACCAGCACCTCCTGTGCCGGTATTTAATAAATCCATTGTATCCATGATACAATACCGGTACAGGATACCGTAATGAAACTATACCGGATTTCTCAAAAATATATTCGTCGCGCAAATTATTTTTTCCTGTTTTTAATAAGTATGAAGTAAAATGTTGTACATCCTACGTCTGGTAACGTGTTGCAGTAGTCGTTTCGAAATGCAAGACTTGGCTAACGCCTCGTCCGGAAACATCTTACTCCTACTGTAAAACTATATTTACCGGACGGTATACAACGTAATAGTTATTTACGTTATAAGTCCGGTAAATATAGTTTTACAGTAGGAGTAAGATGTCTGGACGAGGCGATAGCTGAGTCAAGAATTTCGAAACGACTACTATAACACTTTACCGGAAGTATGATGTACAACATTTTACTTCATACTTATTAAAACCAGGAAAAAATTAATTTTATGCTCGGCGAATATATTTTTGAGTAATCCGGTATAGTTTCATTACGGAATCCGGAGTACAAGTAATGGATTTCTTGAATAACCGCACAGGATGTACCGGTACTCAATACTTTAAAATTTCTTTAGGATATCTAGTCTTGTAATACTTATTAACTTTATCGTAACTGGTTACATAATAGCTATTTATGTAACCAGTTACAAAAAGTCCGATTTTGTGTAACGAATGAATGTTTGCGGGACGAGCGCAGCTAGTTCCCGCAATTTGAATGAGATACACAAAAAAGGTTTTTCGTCACGTGTTTCATACAAGATTTTTTCTAATTTTGACTACAAATACCTACTTAGAGAGAGAATTATTATTATTAAACTTCAATATTTACTTTTAAACCACTTTGTATGTACTTAATAGCATAAAACTATAGCAACGGTGTGCCACAGCCGAAACCTGCAACTGGTGGTGACACCAACTTTTCATCACTAGTTACGAAAGATTTTACTTTTCGGAACTAGTTACGAAAAGTAGGACGTTAAGTCACTGTCATCAGTATTGAAAAGTGCCACTTTATATGTCAAAATTAGAAAAAAAGCTATTATGCACTGCGCATATATTTTTGAGAAATCCGGTATAGTTTTATTACGATATCCAGTCCCGGTACCTGTACCGGTATCGGTAATGGATTTATTGAATACCGGCATAGGATGTACCAGTACGCAATACTGTAATAGTTATTTACGTTATAAGTCCGGTAAATATAGTTTTACAGTAGGAGTAAGATGTTTCCGGACGAGGCGCTCGCCGAGTCTGGAATTTATTTCGAAACGACTGCTGTAACACTTTACCGGACGTATGATGTACAACATTTTACTTCATACTTATTAAAAACAGGAAAAAGATAAGTTTATGCGCGGCGAATATATTTTTGACAAATCCGCCAATTTGACAAATAGTTTAATTACGGTATCGGTACAGGTACTGGTACAGGTTACCATGGATACAATGGATTTATTGAAGATGTGTCGGTACTCAATACTGGATTAAAATCAAGCACGTAAAAGTGTTCTAAATGATACAGTATGAAGTAAAATTTCTTTACAGTATCCACTACTGTAAAAAGCTATTTACCGGACTAAAATCAAGTATGTAAAAGCGTCCTAAATGATTCAATATGAAGTAAAAGAAATTGGAAAAAATATTTATAAATATTTTTTTAAACCGCTAGAATTCGCTTTTTTTACCAGGCCTTGTAAACTGTTTAGAACGGTTCGGATGAAGATATATTTTGGAGCTATCGAGATAGTGTCTAAAAAGTCAATTATTAAAAAACATATTTACTTCATACTGTATATCATTTAGGACACTTTTACGTACTTGACTTTAATCCGGTAAATAGCTTTTTACAGGACTGGATACCGTAAAGAAATTTTACAGTCGGCACATCATTACAGTACAGCATACCATACTGAAGATATACCGGATTTCTCAAAAATATATTCGCCGCGCCTAAAACTAATCTTGTCCTGTTTTTAATAAGTATGAAATAAATGTTGTTTAAGCCATTCGCTTATTATTGTCCTCAAGTAGGCGTTGGAAAATTGATTTTGACATTTTTATCGCATCGTCTCAACAGGTGCTAAAAGGAGATGGGTATAAAAAATGAAGGTTTCAAAGGTAACTAGATGCCAAAAATAAGTGAATGGGTAATACGTCATACGTCCGGTAACGTGTTACAGTAGTCGTTTCAAAATTCCAGACTCGGCTGTCGCCTCGTCCAGAAACATCTTACTCCTAGTGTAAAACTATATTTACCGTACTTATAAATAACTACGAAGGCGGTTTGACAAATGTCTTGATTCAATATAAAAAACAACAATTTTATTTGCGTATCATACTTCATTTTGCGACATAATCTCCGTCAAGTTCAACGCACTTACTCCATCGTTTCTCAAGCATTTCGATTACTTCACCTTCAGTTGAGATGCCTGTAGAACCTGCTATTCCTCGCATTTTGACTCGTCTGTCAGCATAAACTATTTACTGGACCTTATTGATGAGGCAAGTGCCACTGCGGATTTTGGAGCTCAAGCACGTGGTGCATCTTCGATGCTTGTTTTCCCGCGTTTGAATTCATTTACCCAAAATCTAACAGTTTGTTTCATAAGAAGGATATGACTCACATAATGTAGATAAAATCCTTTCGTAAATTTCTTTCGGCGTTTTTCCTTACAAAAAAAAAATACAACACTATGGATTGCAATTGTATCCATTTTTTCTTACAGTGGAAACACTACTGTTTTAAAAAATTGCCAAACCACAAATTACTGTCAGAATGGCTTGTAACCATAGATCATTAATGTATAAGAACTGATGTTTATGATGATGTATTTAGATTATGGCAGTGCCACCTATTAATATGCGAACCAAGTTATTTATCAAACCATGCTCGTATTATAGCTATATAAAATATACAGTGTGTTTCAAATTGGCTTTCTATGTATTAGGATCTCGGAAACTTATAGAAGCTACGAAATGATGGTTAAATGGAGAAAAGACGAAAAGGTGGTGAATTAGGACATGTAGGTTAGACATTAAGTCATTTAGGTTAAAATGATGCATGAATAAAAAACCTTTAAACAAAAACCTCTATAGGTAATCAAATATTTTTACTTTTTTTGTATGCTCCTGATAGTCTTGGGAAAAATAGGGTGTCTATACAATTCACAAGAGAGGGGCATAACATTTCAAGCTGATGTATTACTGTTAAGAATTACTTTCTTTAGATTGTTATGCAAAAGTACACTACTACTACACTATAAAATTCACAATAAAAAAAAAAGAAAATCAAACACTTCTAATTTTAGATATTTTAATAAAAAAAGATTTAACCAATTTTGAAACTTTAGTTTATCGAAAGCCAACACATACAGATAGATACTTAAATTACAACAAAAATCACCCTATTATGGTAAAAAAGAGGTTGTAAAGGGGTTATGCTATCGTGCAAAAATTATTTGTAATAAACAAAATTTTTAAGTTTCATAAGTAAATGCTTTAATCAATTCGAACGAAGTATGAGGCAAAACCAAAATAGGCATATTACAAACTTTTTTATACGATATACTAAAGGTATATCAGACAAAATTAAACAACTAGGTAATACATTCATAATTAGAACAATTGTTATAACACAAAACACATTACGGGCACAATTGACAAATATAAAACTACACAAAAAATGTCTGATAAAGGTCCTTGCGAATGCGCGAACTTTTATATAGGCGAAACTTCTTCTAGACCGTTAAAAAAGATAATAAAAGAACATCAAAATTACATAAAAAATAGAGAGTTTGAAAGATCAAATATGCTGTCACGCCTCTGGCAATGGTCAAAGAATAAAATGGAACAATGCTAGTCTCTTATCTCTCTCTCTAGTGCATATACAGGGTGATTCAAAATTCAGAACAGAGATTTTGACATATTTGTGGGTCAAAAGCGGACTAAAAGTATTATTTGTATTTGTTTTCTCCATACGGACACCTAAAGTGGGCTTTCTAATCCTGAGACCAAAAAAAGTAGCAAAAAAGTCCTAGGCAGTAAAAGTAAAGTCAAAAGTCACCGCTACTGTCGTGATGGCGTAGTTGTACATAAATGATTGGTAATATTGTAATTTACGAAAACTTTTAAGCACGTGGCAGTATATGCCACTACAGCAGTCGTTGAATAAAAAGAGTACAATCAGAGTTCTTGGTGCGAAGGTGTTTCAGTTTTTGATGCAAATTCTTAGCTGTTTTCGCGTATTTCGACTGATTAGTAGTGGTGGGTTTTAGTTTTGTAATGTATAAGGGGTGTGATTAATTAAAACTTTGTTTATCAGAACAATCAAAATAACAATGTTGTTTTTCAGAATTACGTCTTAATGTTTTACTGATGAAGATGGTAAAACATCATTGAACTGCTACATTTTTACAGTTAAAGAAAGAAAATTGTTTCTTTTTCCCAACATATCAAGGGACCACAACCCAAGAACTCACCCCTCTCATAGCAAAGAAAAAACTTAACTTGGGTCTGCCATGATTATATGTATATAACACACTGTATGCATATTGTCAAAAATTCATGTCTATTTCTAAATAATTCTATAAAACCCTATACAACTTGCATTGAACATTTTTATCTAATTATAAGTAAAAAATAAGAGCATATTAACGTACTGATGAATCACCCTGTAGACTTGATATTTAAATAGCTTGAAAAGAAATAGTATATGTTACACGGAGTAAAAGTTTTTTGTTCTTCGCCCTGTTGCAGGCCTCAGCTTCGCTTCGCCCGTCAATCTCTGGACTCAGCGCAAAAAGACTTTTAATCCTAGTTACATAATCTACTATTTTATCCTATAAATATGGGTCCTAAAATGAACCCCCACCCCCTACGGGCGCTCAGAGTTAAGTACTCGAAATAAGTGTATTGGCGCCTCATATAGCGCTAAATACATTAATTTTTTTTTTCAAGCGGAACAAAAGTACGTCATTTGTTTTCTCCATATGCACACCTAAAGTGGACTTTCTAATCCTGAGACCAAGAAAGTAGCAAAAAAGTCCTAGGCAGTAAAAGTTAAGTCAAAAGTCGCCGCTACTGTCATGGTGGCGCATATATAAACGATTTTCATTCACCAAAATTATTTGAACACTAGATAACACCAGATAGACCGATCTGAGTGTATTGCCATCTTTACATTCTTATTGAAAAAACAAAGGATAGGAATACTCTCAGAGCCCTCGAGAGCGTCACCCAAAACCGTTATTAGTCGAATCGCATAGGTTCTCGAATTCTGAGTTCGTCTGTTAAATGTCATGCGCGTCATCATATTTATCTGTCAATGTGACTTTTATTAATTTAGTATTGATAATAATGCTACAAACTGTTAGTTTACCATAATTTACCTAAACCACCTAAACCATTGATTATGATTTAACACCATTAAAACCATTGAACATTGAAAACTACCGTTCTAGCACATTCTATATTTTACAAATAATATACAACACTAATTGGGTAAGTACCTAGACCCGCTTAAAGAGGATGAGAGAAAATTTTAAAACTGAATCACTCTGAAATAAACTGCTAACAAAAAAGATCGATAAGGCAAAATGTTTCGTCATGTTTAGGGATCTGTATCTCGGAAATGCCTTAGCCGAAATTCATAACTTAAATCAGGGAGGGAGGCTAGTTTTAAACCAAAGTGATTTTCTAAATGATATACAGGGTAAAGAAGAAAACACTGCAAAATGGTTGCATTTCAACCCACTGCAATTGGTAGCTAGAGTATCTTCAAAACATTCGTTCCTATGAGATTTGAGGACCTTGACTAATATCTCGGGACATGTTCGGCGGTTTTTAGTTTTATGGCCCACAAGAGAAATTACTATTTTTCAAAAAGTGTGCGTTTTCTTATAAGTTGCCCTGTATCGCGAGAATGCCGCTGCCGATTTTAATAACTTAAATGATCTCCAAAAGACAAATGATTGTAAAATCAGCGACGTACACTCAAGTTTAACAAAACGTTTCTATTCCACGTTGTACAAAAATGGCAAAAAATTTACTGAAAAACTGATCAATATTTTGTTAATAAGGACGTCATGGCGGGTATTCTAACTTTAAGGCTCTTATTGTAATTACATTTAAGAGCCATGGTCGATATCTCGGGATGTTTTTGTCAGTTTTTTGTTTTTTGGCCTACAAAAAAAAATTACAGGGGTTTTTCATAAAGTTTGCGTTTTCTTATAAGTTGCCCTGTATCGCAAGAATGCCGCTGCCGATTTTAATGAAAGAAATCATCTTTAAAGACAAATGATTCGCGAATCTGTGGCGTACCGTGGGTTAGTAAAACATTTCTATTCCGTTGTACAACAATTGCAAAAAAATGTAATGAGAAACTGAGTAATATTTTGTTAAAAACGACGCCTTGGCAGATGCCCTAAATTTAGAAATCTTATTGTGATTACATTTTGATTTGTGATTTTTGTTTTTTGGCCTACAAAAAAAATTACAGAGGTTTTACAAAAAGTTTGCGATTTCTTATAAGTTGTCCTGCATCGCGATAATGTCGCGGCCGATTTTAATGAAATAAATTATTTTTAAAAGAAGAATCATTCACGAATCAGTGAGGTACCCTCAAGGTTAATAAAACATTTCTATTCCATGTTGTACAAGAATGGCAAAAAATTTAATTAGAAATTGATCAATATTTTGTTAATAAAGACGCCCCGGTAGGTGTCCTAACTTTAAGACTCTTACGGGAAGAGTTACGGGGTGTTTACAAAAAGTTTGCACTTTCTTTTAAGTTACAGTGTTATGCGGGAATACTCACGTCAATAAACTAAAAAACTTTAAAAGTTCATTAATTTTAAAATAATCGAGGCAGATTGATAGTTAGTAAAACGCCTCAGTTTAATTTTATACAACAACAAAAAATTAAATGGAAAAAAATGAACACCTTAAACAAATTAAGGGGAGAGTCTGTCATAAAAATGAGTTGTCTACAATTTTTCGTTTAAAAGTTATAGGGTGTTAGTTTTATTTTAAAAATAGGAAGTTATTGATTTCTGTAAAACCGCCAGAGATATCTCAATGAAGGTTGATAGGCATTTCATTTCCGTAGTTAAACATGGAGACTGGAGACGCTAATAATGTGTAGGCCCACCTAAAACTCGCATTACTTCAGCCACCCTTCTCGGCATACTCTCCACCAAATGTCTTATAAACTCCTGGAGAATAGCTTCCCATTCTTCCCTCACTGCCACTGCCAATTCATCCAAATTTTGAAATTCTTGCTCTCTCTCTTTCAGCTTTAGTTTCATTCTGCTCCACACGTGCTCTATAACATTCATATCGGGCGACTTAGCAGGCCAATTCATGCGCTCGATGCCATTCTCTCTCAGAACTTCGTTAATAATTCGAGCTAGGTGTGGACGTGCATTATCGTCAACTAAGATAAAATCATCTCCAAAGTTCTGAGCGAAGGGAATAACAATTTCATTCATACACAAGTCTCGATATCTAACTGCGTTCATAGTTTGCCCAATTAAAACCACTAAGTCAGTCCTTCCATTCCCCATTACTTCTCCCCACACACTCACACTTCCACCCCCAAATGGCACTCTGGCTTCCATATTTTCTTCCAGGTTTCGTTCATTCCGCCCTCTCCACACCAAAATACGTCCATCTGATGCATACAACGAAGATCTACATTCATCTGAAAACATGCTATTGTTCCACTCAGCTATTCCCCAGTGCAAATGTTCTTCTGCCCAACGTCTTCGAGAAACTCGATGGATACGTTGAAGCATTGGACATGCGGCACGTCTTCTAGGCACTCTTGCTTTTATTTTGCTGGCATTTAGAGTCCTTGTCCTCCTGACAGACAAATTAATTAGCCGATCTTCTCTAGGGGTCGTAACTTTTGTGCGACCGCAACTCTCACGCATTTTATAAGCAGGAACACCATAATTTTGTCTTCTTTGAAGTGCCCGTTGAATCGTCGACTTAGATGTGCCTACTAAGTCAGCAATGTTGCTTAAACTCAGACCTCGCCGGCGCAACCTGTTTAAAATTATTACTTTTCTTATTCTACATTACTAAAAGACCTCTAAAACTTACCTCACAATATTTTCTAATTCTCTCTCACTTAGTAACGACATTTTTTAAATTAAGAAACCAAAAAATTAATATGTGACAGATAATTTAAATTTATGTCTCTGACATGTCATACTTTGTTTACTTCGTTTCCATGGTGATTATTATAGATACATTTTTGTGGGCTCACACATTATTAGCTTCTTCGGACTCCATGTTGAACTAATATCCCTAATTCTTATTTATCCATTTAAATAAAAAAATGCACTCTGACGGCGAAACTTTCTTAAACGGGCGGCAATAAAAGCTCTCAATGTAAAATCTTTAAAATGCAAATCTACTGACACAATAAAAACAATTAAGTACATAATTTTGTAAATTTTAGTTTACCTTATAACATTTTTGAATGGTAGGTATGGTAATGGTAATGGTACTCGTATATTTTATTGGAATCAAAAAAACAAAAATCCCCAAAACCGTTACCAGATATTTATCAAACTTATGAAATGTCACTTCACTTAAAATTCTAAATTCGCAGCAACTGAGCTGAGAAATAAAATGCTAACAAAAAAGATCGATACGGCAAAAATTTTCGTCATGTTTAGGGACCTGTATCTCGGAAATGCCACAGCCGAAATTCGTAACTCAAAGAGACTTTGGAAGACGTTTCTTGTAGAATCAGGGAGGGAGGTTAATTTTAAATGTTAAAAGTTAAACGAGGTAAAAAAAAGTGATTTTCTAAAGGATATACAGGGTAAAGAAAAAAACACTGTAAAATGGTTGCATTTCAACCCACTGCATTTGGTAGCTAGGGTAATTTCAGAACATTCGTTCCTCTGAGATTTGAGGGCAGTTTTATTCCCGCAAAACACTGTAACTTATAAGAATGTGCAAACTTTTTGTAAACGCCCCGTAACTGTTCTCGTAGTCCAAAAAACAAAAAAAGCACCAAAAACGTTCCGACATATCAAGCTTGGATCTTCAATGTAATGACAATAACAGCCTTAAAGTAGGGCACGCCATGGCGTCGTTATTAACAAAATATTGATCAGTTTCTCATTAAATTTTTTGGAATTCTTGTACAATGAGTCTATGCCACAGATTTGTAATTCATTTATATTCTAAAAATAATGTATCTCATTAAAATCGGCAGCGGCATTATCGCGATACAGGGCAACTGATAAGAAAACGCAAACTTTTTGAAAACCCCCGTAATAATTTTTGTAGGCCAAAAAACCAAAAACTGCCGAATTTTTCGAGATATCGACCACGGCTATTAAATGTAATTAAAAGAAGAGCCTTAAAGTTAGGACACCCTCCATGACGGCTTTATTGACAAAATATTCATTAGTTTCTCAGTAAATTTTCTGCCATTCTGTAAAACATGGAAGAAAAGGTTTATTAAACTTGAGTGGACGTCACTGATTTTACAATCATTTATCTTTTAGAGATAATTTATTTCATTAAAATCGGCAGCGGCGTTCTCGCGATACAGGGCAACTTATAAGAAAACGCAAACTTTTTGAAAAACCCCCTTAATTTTTTTTGTAGGCCAAAAAACAAAAAACTGCCAAAAACATCCCGAGATATCGACCAAGGCTCTTAAATGTAATTACAATAAGAGCCTTAAAGTTAGAACACCCGCCATGACGTCCTTATTAACAAAATATTGATCAGTTTCTCAGTAATTTTTTTGCCTTTTTGGTACAACGTGGAATAGAAAGGTTTTGTTAAACTTAAGACAAATGATTGTAAAATCAGCGACGTACAGATTTTACAATCATTTGTCTTCTGGAGATAATTTACGTCATTAAAATTGGCAGCGGCATTCTCGCGATACAGGGCAACTAATTAGAAAACGCACACATTTTGATAAACCCCCGTAATTTCTCTTGTGGGCCATAAAACAAAAAACCGCCGAACATGTCCCGAGATATTAGTCAAGGTCCTCAAATCTCATAGGAACGAATGTTCTGAAGATACTCTAGCTACCAATTGCAGTGGGTTGAAATGCAACCATTTTGCAGTGCTTTTTTCTTTACCCAGTATATCATTTAGAAAATCACTTTGGTTTAAAACTAGCCTCCCACCCTGATTCTAAAAGAAACGATCTTCCAAAGTCTCTTTAAGTTATGAATTTCGGCTAAGGCATTTCCGAGATACAGATCCCTAAATATGACGAAAAATTTTGCCGTATCGATCTTTTTTGTTAGCAGTTTAGATTTCTTATTTCCTGCACGCTTGAAAAAAAAATAGTATATGTTACTCGGAGTAAATAGTTATTTATGTATTAAGAGCGAAATGTACAACTTTTTTGCTCGGAGAGTGAAGTTTGCCGCTCGACGCGAAGCGGAGAGCGGCAATCACTCGAGAGCAAAAAAGTTACTTTGTGCTCGTAATGCATACAACGTTTTTTCTACAAACAATAAATTCCAAATAATCTGAAATTTGAATGAAGACACAATCTGAAAATTTCAATCAAAGTGACAATGACGTTTTAAATAATTGGTTGAGTGGTGGTAGTTGCTATTGACAGCAAGCAATAAAATCTTTTTCGCTTGCTGTCCTGGGCAACGCGCGGAAAAGTAAACTCACATTCTGATCCTCAAAAATGGTTAGGTTTTCGTTTGTCTAATGAAAGCGTAAAATGCGTCATTATTTGACGTTTGTAGAAAAAGGTCTTTTTCCGCTTCGCTCAGTTGCAGGCCTCAGCATCGCTTCCGCCGTCAATCTCTGGGCTCAGCACGAAAAGGCCCACTTTTACTCCTAGTGACATAATTTACTATCTTCTAATTTTGAAATATAAAGTGGCACTTTTCAATACTGATGACAGTGACGTAACGTCCTACTTTTTGTAACTAGTTACGAAAAGTAAAATCTTTCGTAACTGGTGATGACAAGTGGACTTTTCGTAACTGGCTACATAAATAGCTATTAATTACACAATTACACAATAAAACATACGTCAACATAAACATTAATTGTGCAATTACACTTCTGATTATTCCCACCTGTATATCTCTGACTTGGAACATCCTGTATTAACAACTGTAACTGACACCCAAAATTATCTCATTATACATTTACAAACAGGCAGAATTCTCGCAAACTGCACAAATACCCGTGGATCCCTCATTAGGACGGCGGCCAGAAATGAAAGAGGTTTAAACCTATTATTTATGTAAAGTTGGTCGTGGTTGGAAGGTGGCCTTGAGCTGCCAGACGACCCGCGATGTCTTCATCAACTCCGTATGGGTTCAGCCGATGAAACAACAAAAAGAGGTCCGTAACAGAGAGGGTCTTTTGACGGCCATGTAACGTCTGTATCGCGGGTTATTTTGATGGAACTTGTGCTTTTATTTGCCGATAAACGCTTTTGTAATGAATATTCCCATTGTTTCTTTCATCGATGAAAGAAGTATGCTGAGTGATATAATGATATATAAGATGTTATATAACTTATTAAACCAGGCAAGAAGAGCATTCTCTCTTATGCGCTCTGGTAAAAGTTCATTTTGGAGCAAGGATTGTTGGAATTTCACTAAGACCATAGTGTGTGTTTAATTAAAAGGCATCAAGATCACTTTTATAGGCAGTTTTACTAAAGCCTTTTGACTAGTGTAACTAGCTAAATGTAGTAAACTCTAAACGTGTCTCAATGAGACTAGTTATATTACTAAGAGTTATTACTATATTACTAACTAGCTGTTTCATTACTTGTTATCGGATTGAAAAAATAAGAAACCTCATTGAGATTCATAATTAATAAATGCTCAGTTATTTTCTTAGTATTAGTTTTTTAGAATATAGATAAGGAAGACCAAAACTTAAGCTTTAAATAATTCAGTAATTACTAGTATTACTGCTACTACACTATCAAAGTAAGAGTCTCATTCACTTTGAGGACGCCATTTGAATTAGGGATTCATTAAGTCAAGTATATTGTACTTGAAACAAAATATTGACTTGAAAAATTAAATACTAGACAACTCGGTACTTGAATTGAGCTCCTTACAGTTGAGTCTGACTTGATGTCGAGTATTTTCAAACTATTTATTACTTGACCGAAGTACGTAAACGATTTCCAGACTTTCTAATTTTCAGCTCAATATCATTGTTGTAAAAATAAATTTGTCAAACCTGACATTTTTCAAAACCAGGAAATGTCACCTGCTCCCCCACTCCTAATTGATTGGTTTTAGACGTGGTCGTGGATAAACGTTGAATTAAATTCGGGATTAACGGCCTTAAATCCTCTCGCAAAAATGTAACTCCCGGTTGCGCCTCGAGTGTACATTTTTTTATCGTGAATTAAAGGCTTGTTAATCCCCTTATATAATAAATAACTATAATGCCAATACTACAATAAAAAAATGTTTATGATCCCAAAGATAAGGAAATTTTGACCCTCTTACCATTGACATCAAATACGCAATTAGAACTTGAGAAATTCATAAAGAAAGACCCCAAAAATCTGTCGTGTCATGATGGGGCTCTTATGGAAGTGTCTTGAACTGTTAGAGGTACGAAGAGAGCCAAATTAGGAATAAGGTCCAAATAAGGAATCCAGGGTCAGACTAATATATTTTCTTCCGGGTTAGCAGATACAGGGTGAAAACAAAAATGCAGTTAAAAACAACAAAAGCCCAAAAGTAATTGTTTTACATACCTAATTAAATGAATGGTTATGTAATTTTACCTTCACTCTGCAAATTTGGCAAATTTATTAATAATAAATCTATGCAACTATGGCGTCGAAAATAACGTACATACCCTAGGTGGGAAATGTATTCTCAGAAAAGATTTTTGTTATTCAGGAAACACCACTGGGATGACGTGAGGTGGTTATTTATAGCCTATGTATGAGGTGTTGGCGTTTCGTCCCGGGGTCTACCTTCGACTCGTCAGTAAAGCGTTATACGCCGGGGTGAGAGTTCATAGTTGGAACTTGTATTTGAAGACAAGTTCGGCGAAGGAAAGGCGGTGTGATGTTATGGAGGATTTCGACTAATGCTGCCACCTGTGAGTCGGTGGATGAAGTTCCGCCACAATAGTCCCCTCCCACTGACAACGAGAACGGAGGTTTTATGACGAGATAGACGATACACATATGGTCTTTGTGAGAGAAAAGCGAGGCTCTTTTTGCGAACTGAGGGACGAAGTTGTGTTGCTGTCACTTCAGCGAGGAGAGTGATGGAGGAGGCGCCACTGTTGCCGGGAATAGTACCACCAGGGAGTGATATGTGTAAGATAATTGCGCGGTGCAGTGAGTGAAAATTTTTGTTATTCAGAGAAAAACCATTGGGACAAACTGTCATTTCAATCGTCAAACCTTCGTTTTTAAAAACTGTAAAAATTATGGTAAAAAAATAAACCTTAGTAGGTACTTATCCTTGTCCCAAATAGCTAAAATATGTTGAATGTTACATATTCTATTTTAGAAGCTGTAAAACTCAACACAGCCAACGGCAGTGCGTCAGAACTGCCGATGTCATGAACATCACATGTCACATCCACAAGACGTCCATTTGTTGACGTCTTTACGTATTTAATATATCAAACATTGCCTTTTATCATAAAAAAATTCATAACATATTTTAAACATGTTTTATTGGAAATATAATACTTGTGCTAATTACAATCATTAGTTATATTTTATAAATTCGTTTTTGATGATATATATTGTTACGATCGCAGCAACGCCGCATGGGAGGCGGGGCAACGCATGGGAGCGTGTTGGTTGGTGGAGCTTCGCGACCTATCCGCGCTGCGTCATGGCTGACACGAGTGATTTATTGCTCGTCTGGCTTAATCTAGAAGGCAGTTGTTTACAACCGTTTTTTTTATATGAGATTATTCAAGAATTCTTATAAAGAACTTTCTAGGTTTTTCTGTAATTTTAGGATTGTATATAAAAGGCGCATAGAGCGCCCGAGTAGAGTAGTCTTATTTTAATCGAGCTATAAGTAAGCTAAAGTTACGAAGCGATAATAGAAGGCTATAAAGTGTTAAGTAGTGAGTTATTTACTAGTCGAATTGTACCGGTGTGTATTTGTGGAGTTAATAAATAGTGTTTTCGTATTAAATCGTTACACTGGAATTATTGAACCCTGAGTTCGCAACAAATGGTGTCAGAAGTGGGATTCCAGTGGGAATTTGAGGACTAATATTGCTGAACTGTAAGTGAGTGCTTCATTGCCGGACATTACGTGTTTATGCCAGTGACCAGAAGCCAGCATCAAGCGATGGAGGATCAATTTGCCACCCTTCTCTCCTTTATGCAACAACAGAGGGAAGAGCAGGAAAAACGGTATAAGGAACAAAAAGAGGAACAAGAAAGGCGTGATCAAGTACAGGAGCAACGTTATCAACTGCAGAAGGAAGAGCAGGAAAGACGTTATCTAGAACAGAAGGAAGAGCAGGAAAGACGTTATCTAGAACAGAAGGAAGAGCAGGAAAGACGTTATCTAGAACAGAAGGAAGAGCAGGAAAAACGTGATCAAATACAGGAGCGCCGTCATCTAGAACAAAAGGAAGAACAAAAACGGTTTAAAGAAGAATTAGTGAACCATTTCGCAGCTAGGGAGCAACAATTGGAAGAAAGAATAATGCAATCTGTTACCGGCGTTAACGAAGGACTCGAAGCTGTCAACCAGAGGGTTCTCGAGCTAGAAAAGAAATTCCGGGAACAACTTGAGGACGACAACGTGTCTACAGAGAGTTTTAGCACAGCCAACGCTAAAATTAAGCCTCCCGATTATGACGGTACTACGGCCTGGGAAATCTATAAAACCCAATTTGAAGCAGCTGCAAAAGCTAATGGCTGGTCCGAGCCCCAGAAAGCTACATCATTAGTGGTAGCACTTCGTGGAAAAGCGGCTGAGTTACTCCAATCTCTGTCGGCAGCGGATCAAAGTAATTATGCGGCTTTAGTACACACTCTGCAACTACGATTTGGAAATGAACACAAAGAAACCGTGTTCCAGGCCCAACTGAGGATGAGACAGCAAAAGTCAGGTGAATCCTTACAAGAATTTGAGGCGGACATAGACAGACTCATTCACCTGGCATATCCATCGGCTCCTGAATCTTTTCAAATGCAATTTGCCGCCGAAAGGTTCATCGAGGGAGTTAGAGATAGTGACATGAGATACCACTTACGTCTAGTAAGGCCCAAGGATATCAGCGAGGCACTAGTTCGGGCCCTGGAATTCGAGGCGTCACGAGTGTCATCTAGTTCATCTCCACGTGTACGAATGGCAACTTGCGGTGAAGAGGAGAATACGTCTATGGCTGAATCCATGGCCAGTTTACATAAAGCGATGAAAGATATGGCAGTCAGTATGCAAGCCCTGTTAGAAAGAACTCCTCGATCAACAGACAATCGGGGCATAAAATGTTTTAACTGCGGCAGACTGGGTCACATCAAGAGTAACTGCCGTAATAGGGCAAGAAGTCCGTCGCCGTCGTTTAGAAGACCAAGCGGCGACCAAGACCGCCCCAGGTCCCAGGAAAACTAATTCCGGTCAATGCAAGGGGGCAATTGACCGGGCCCGTTAAGACCCCCAGGATCTTTAAAGTCAATAATTTGGGTGGAAAAAGTCTCACAGTGGTCGGACGCATTAAAGGACAGAAGATCCAGATTACCATCGATACAGGAGCAGATGTGACCATTGTAAGGCCAGATAAACTTTTCGGATATACCATACAACCATTGCCCAACCCTATTATGTTAAAATCAGTCACTGGAGAATCTTGCCCTATAGACGGAGAAGCCGATGTCACCATCATTATTGGAGAAAGACTTGAAGTTCGGCATAAAGTGTTGGTTGCCAGGATCAAAGACGAGTTTATTTTGGGAATGGATCTCATCAGGAAACATGGATTCTCCTATGATCACAAACAGAATATTCTCACGTTTGGAGATGAGGAGTTTGCATTAACCAATGGAAATGTGGAAACTAGTGTCCGTCTACTGGTGGTGGAAGATGTGAAAATTCCTCCAAATTCAGAACAAATTATCACAGTGACTTCTGAAAATGATCCTGGGTGGTCCATAGGACTTATAGAACCTAACCTTGATTTGACGACTGAAATCATGGTAGCCCGAACTTTGACCGACACGAAGAAGACTATGCCAGTACGAGTTGCCAATATTGGAGAAAGGACCATCAAGCTAAAAGAAGGAACAGTTCTTGCCAATTATGAGCCTGTACAATGGGTATGCAATTGTGTCGAAGCAGAGACATCCAAAATTATATCTTCTAACCAAGCTTCCCCAGAAGTTATTGATGCTTTTAAGCGACAGTGGAGTCACCTGTCAAAGGAACAACTTCAGTCTGCTATAAAATTTGCCATGGATGAATCTGATATGTTTAACTTCAAGAGCAACGACAGTCAAACCGATTTAGTTGTCCATAAGATCAACACAGGAGATGCCCAGCCAATACGACAACATCCACGAAGGGTCCCTCTGGCTAAACAACAGGAAGTTAACAGTTTGCTGAATGAAATGTTAAAGGAGGGCGTCATAGAAGAATCATCTAGTCCATGGTCGTCGCCTGTGGTTCTTGTTAAGAAGAAAGATGGTTCAACGCGGTTCTGTGTTGACTACAGGAAACTTAATGATGTAACCAAGAAAGACAGCTACCCATTGCCACGTATAGACGACACCTTAGCAACTTTATCGGGATCAAAGTGGTTTTCCACTCTAGATTTAAAAAGTGGGTACTGGCAAGTAAAGATTGCTCCCGAAGACAAAGAAAAGACTGCATTTTCTACTGGTTCTGGACTATACCAATTCACTGTTATGCCTTTTGGATTGTGCAATGCTCCATCAACTTTCGAGCGACTAATGGAACTTGTCTTGAGGGGGCTGACTTGGAAAACTTGCCTGGTATACTTAGATGACATAATTGTCATGGGACGTGATTTCGACGAGCACTTGAAGAATTTAAGAGAAATCTTCAACAAGTTACGGAATGCTCACCTGAAGTTAAACTACAAGAAATGCAGCCTGTTCCAGAAGCAAGTCGAGTACTTGGGGCATACTATCTCAGAACAAGGCATTAAAACTAGCCATAGTAAAATATCTGCCATTAAAGATTGGCCAGTTCCCCGAGACAAACACGAAGTAAGGAGCTTTTTGGGACTATGTACTTACTACAGGAGATTTGTAGAGGGATTTGCCGACATCGCAAAACCGCTGCACAAATTAACGGAAAAGAAAACACTGTTCTTGTGGAACCACGAATGCAGTCAGGCGTTTGCAAGGCTTAAAACTGCCCTCTGTTCTAGTCCGATCTTGGCTTACCCTATAAAGGACGGACTCTTTATTTTGGACACGGATGCAAGTAACTGTGGTCTAGGTGCAGTACTCTCTCAAAGACAAAACGGGCAAGAGAAGGTCATTGAATACTACAGTAAGACTTTAAATAAGCCAGAAAGAAACTATTGCGTCACTAGAAAGGAGCTGTTGGCCATCGTTAAAGCAGTCGAACATTACCATCGCTACTTATATGGAAAAAGGTTCCTGATTAGGACTGACCATGGAGCCTTGAAATGGTTATTACAGATGAAGAACTCTGAAGGTCAAATAGCCAGATGGATAGAGCGCCTGCAGCAGTACGATTTCCAAATTGAACATCGACCAGGAAGGTCTCACGGAAATGCCGATGCATTGTCTAGACGGCCTTGTAAAGAAGATTGTCGGCATTGCCAAAGAACTGAGCAGCGTGAGGGACTTCCTTTGGTAAGGAGAACGTCGGTAGAAATAAACGATGGCTGGACCACACAGACCCTTCGAGAAGAACAAATGAATGATCCAGATATTGGACTCATCCTCTCTGCAAAAACTGACGACAAGAGACCAGAATGGCAAGAAATTGCTGGTAAAAGTCCAAACCTGAAGGCGCTATGGGCCCAGTGGCACTCTCTTAAAATAGAAAATGGATTACTGAAGAGAGCGTGGGAGAGTCCGGATGGCAAGACCGTAGTCAGTCAGTTGGTTGTTCCTGGAAGCAGAAAATCGGACGTACTACAGGAAATGCACGACGGAACCAGTGGAGGTCATTTTGGGGTCAATAAAACCTTGGCCAAAATTAAAGAGCGGTTCTACTGGGTGAATTATCATGAAGACGTCGAATCTTGGTGCCGCAAGTGCGAAGTTTGTTGTGCCACAAAAGGACCTCGAACAAGATCACGCGGCCGAATGGTGCAGTACACTGTAGGTGCTCCATTCGAGAGGGTAGCAATTGATGTCGCGGGACCGTTTCCTCAGACTGAGTCGGGCAATAAATACATCTTGGTCGCCATGGATTACTTCACTAAATGGCCTGAAGCATACGCCCTGCCTAATCAAGAAGCAACGACTGTGGCAACGGTGCTAGTAAATGAAATGTTCTGCAGATTTGGAGTCCCTCTCGAACTTCATTCTGATCAGGGCCGAAATTTTGAATCGGCTGTTTTCCAGAAGGTCATGGAACTTCTCGGAATTCGCAAGACCAGGACAACTCCTTTGCATCCACAGTCGGATGGGATGGTAGAGAGATTTAATCGGACCATGGAACATTACCTGTCTAAAATGGTGGCAGATCATCAGCGTGATTGGGACCAACATCTACCTCTCATGTTGATGGCATATCGAGGCTCTACGCATGAAGCCACTGGTTATACTCCGGCGAAAGTGATGTTCGGGAGGGAAATGAGGCTTCCTGCGGATTTGATGTATGGAACACCAGAAAAAGAGTCGCTCAGCTCTGAGAATTTTGTGGAGGAGCTTAAGGAGAGGCTGAACAATGTTCATGAGCAAGTCAGGAATAAACTGCGGATATCCAGTGATCGAGCCAAAGCAAGATATGACTTACTAGCTAACTCCCGCGGCTTCCAGGATGGTGATTTGGTGTGGCTATACAATCCGAGGCGAAAGGTGGGGAAGTCGCCCAAACTTAGCCAAAATTGGGAAGGACCTTATACAATTATAAAGAAGATTAATGATGTGGTGTATAGGATCCAGCGGACCCCTAGGTCAAAGATGAAGGTCGTTCATTTGGATCGATTAGCACGATACCATGGAACTCTATCTGTTCGGGACGAACAGACTTAGGAGGAGGGCAATGTTACGATCGCAGCAACGCCGCATGGGAGGCGGGGCAACGCATGGGAGCGTGTTGGTTGGTGGAGCTTCGCGACCTATCCGCGCTGCGTCATGGCTGACACGAGTGATTTATTGCTCGTCTGGCTTAATCTAGAAGGCAGTTGTTTACAACCGTTTTTTTTATATGAGATTATTCAAGAATTCTTATAAAGAACTTTCTAGGTTTTTCTGTAATTTTAGGATTGTATATAAAAGGCGCATAGAGCGCCCGAGTAGAGTAGTCTTATTTTAATCGAGCTATAAGTAAGCTAAAGTTACGAAGCGATAATAGAAGGCTATAAAGTGTTAAGTAGTGAGTTATTTACTAGTCGAATTGTACCGGTGTGTATTTGTGGAGTTAATAAATAGTGTTTTCGTATTAAATCGTTACACTGGAATTATTGAACCCTGAGTTCGCAACAATATGTTAAAACTTAAAACCAAAGGAAGGACAGCACTTAGGGGTTGACTGGGGGTGACTGTAAACTAGGAATAATTTTAAACAAGAATTACATTTTTTCATTCACTTTTGGGTAATGTCTACCTCATACACTTTTTTGGACGATTTCGGATTGTTGGAAAAGGAATTTCCCACAATTCACAGTAAAATTACTCCTAATAACAATTTACCCTGGAAAGGGCTCGGACGAATCCACTTAGTTGATGTTTCGGCAACTTCTCTGTTGCCTTCTTCAGAACTACCTTCAGAACAAGAAGTGAAAAAACTTTAGAAATGATGAAATACAAAAATTATATTTATTTCTGTGTTTGTTTATGAGTAGCTATTTATGTTGGAGATTTTGAAAATTACGTTGCTTTTTTTTAAAAAAAAAGACATTTTGATATCAAAACATTTAGTGGAGCTCAAGGCAAATTAGGTATATAGGATTTAAAAGAATTTTCTTGGAAATTGAATCTGGTAGGTATGCACCTTTTAGGAAGTGATTTTCTCCTGGGGTGAGAGCAAGGCAAAAATCACCGCTGAATTTTTATGTACACAGATTTTGACTTAGTTGTATTTAACGGATTGGAAGGCTTTCTCAATGAGACGGTAATTCTAGAAACAATAAAGCTTTAATTGTCAAGCATTAATTTTTGTTGTGATGCATAGGTAAATAATTTATATCAACCTTAATATGCCTATATGTACCTAATTTAGTACAGCTTAATTTAAACATATCTACTTAAATTAGTTGGCCTGCAAAATAGTATAGCCACACTCATCAAAACCAATGGTGGTGGTGAGATTCCAGCCATCTTGTCGCTAATCTTAAATAACAGTAAAATCTCAACCCATGAGTACTCACCTTTTAAGCGATTTGAAACTTTTCACCCTAAAAAAGGTAAACAAACAAAACGAAACGAACAACAACAACGACGACCGACACGCGCGAGAAAGATAAACACCGGGGATCGTGGCAATACGTCCTACCCCTCTAAGCCTCGTTGTAGGAATCTGGGTCGTCCAACGTTTAATCAACGTGATAAATTCAACCAATACCTAAACATATTCAATTCACATTTTAACAACGTTGATTTAACGTCTAAAAACATGGTTGTTCATTTTCAAAAAAATCAACCAAAAATCAATAGCTTAAAGTCAAAGAGACAACTATAAATCAACCGAACAAATGATGATAAGTTTTAAAAGACATTTCGCAACCGCGCATTCGTGACGGTTTAATTACTGTCACCTATTTGCAATGTTTAATCAACAGGATAAATTCAACCAATATCAAAATACATCCAAAACACGTTTTAACAACGTTGATTTAACTTCGAAAATCATGATTGTGCACTATTGCTTATATCAACTTGAAATCAACATGTTAAAATCAACGTGACAAGTATAAATCAACGGACCAAACGATGATTCTAGGTTGAAACAACGTTCTACTGTTTACTGGGAATTAGCCTGTTTTGCAGCATATTCCCATTTATTATTTTTCGACATTCCTGAGCCTCTAGATAAGTAATATAACGTGTAAAGAACGTGCATCTTTGATGAATTAAACATGCAAAAACATATTCATTTTATATATATTTATATAGAGTGTGCATATGAGAGTGGGAATACGAACTGCATATCTCTTGGCTATGTTGGTTGTACCCAAAATACAAAAACCAACAGTATAGATTTAGACAAAGAGAGACTCAGAAAGTGAATAAATGATGCGTCAGTAAAATTGACCTTGAAATTGAAAAAGCAGGCTCAGAGGTTTAAATTATGTAAAGCTCAGATTAGTTCAAATTTTTTGATAAAATAGTGAATAGATTTATCATATCTCCAAAAAAAATCAGGTAAAATATTCAGAAAACTTGAGCACTTTCTGAGTTATCTTCAGTCAGAGTGTGGAAAATTATTTGAAACCTACATAAGTAGATTCATTTTTGTGCTTTGTAGTCAACGAAATATTTTTGGATTTAATCAGAACGAGACTCAGAAAGTAAATAATTGAGGACCTCAGTAAAGCTGAAGTGTACGATAAGTACAGTTTAAAAATAGAGACAGTTCGAGCACTTCTTTCGTATCTGCAAAACACCGACAGTTTTTTGCTGTGACGTTTTCAGACAGAATACGGGGGTCTTGAATTCCAAAGCCAACGTGAGTGATGCGTGTTTTATGTATAGCGCAGGCCGATATCCTACTTATGGCGTGGACGCTGTATACTACACTGCTAGTCAGTAGTACAGATCTTGGGCAGAGAGGGAAGGGGTGGAAAATTCGGCGCCAACCGTCGAGTGATCAAACTTGTTATATTATTGAACGGTGCAATAAGGATCAGAGGTTCAAACTATGTAATACTCAGGTTAAACCCATACTCTTGATAAAGGTGATGGAATTCTTGACTCACGGTAGGTCTGAAGAATTAGGTAGAATATTCAGTAAGTGTGATTAATTTCTGAGTTAATCTCAGATCCAGAAAATTTGAAATTTGGAAGATTAGATTACTTTCTCTGCGTTCTATTTTGATGAGATACCTTTACGTTTAGTCAGAACGATTCTCAGAAAAGGAAATTAATTCTCAGAAGGTTAAACTGTTTAAAACTGAGGTTAATTTCAATTTCTTACAAAATGGATGAAATAGTTTCGTTATAAAGTCTGAAAAATAAAAAAATATTTAGAAAGTCTGATTTCTTTCTAAATCATTCTCAGACTCAAAAAATAAGTAATTATGGGTACCTGTAAAGTTATAAAATTGAACATCACAAAGACCTTTAGACGGTCAAATTATGTAAAACGCATTTTAATTCAAATTAAATGTGCTGATCTGTGAAAAGACATATTGTATGTGTAACACATAATATTTTGATACAAAAGGAAAATCATAAATTCAGTCAAAAATAACAAAGTTAAAAAAATTGTAAAACAAACCGTATATTTATGTTTTGTCTTTCTGGAGATAGCTGTAAAAAGCTTTTTACTTTTACTAACAGTTTTATGTGTCAAAAATGTAATGTGTTAAAGTTTTGAACGTCACGTTTAATAAAATGAAACCGAACCTATTTAAGTACTAGTTATGATGAGATTATGATGAATGAGATGGTGATAGAATATGATACTTGTCCGAATTATAAAAAAAATTACAGGGTGTTTCTTTGCTTTCCCTCGAACTCAAAAAACAAAAAAAACGATATGAAATCAAATTAATCCATTGAAAACCGTGGTTTTTATGTTATGTTAAATAAGTATAGCATATTGATTAAATTTATTTTGAAAGTTACTAATTGCTTGTATATCTGATGTTATATCTACCATATATCTGATGTTATATCTTGATGTTATATCTACCATACGAAAAACAGATCAAACGACATATTATGCCTAAATGTGCCAGTCTTTAATTTTAAATCTGCGTCTGAGATTTCCATGATATTAAGTCAAAAAATTCCTTACAGTGGTCTGGTATAAGTAGAGGGAGTCTGGTATAAGTAGATATCATCTAATAAAACATTAATGTCGTGCTCAAGTATTTTTCAAACTACTTGATCTTTGAAGTACTTCGCAGAAAAAGTCTTGACTTGACTTTATATTTACTCCCTTAAGCTTGACTTGAAATCAAGTAAAGTCAAGTAGCTTGAAAATTAAGTTAAGTTGTGAATCGCTAATTTATAACATTTTACAAGTGTGCGTCGACGCTTCGTCTAAAATTTATGGTTTCCCACCATTTAGATGGACAACCATGATAAATATGACAAAAATTCACATAACAAGGAATTAAGAAATAAATAAGTAAATCTATTCAAATAATTCCATTAAGCTGCCGGTAAGGCATTAAATTTGAATAAATTTCGAATTTATCTATTTTCCGCTATGGCCTGTTGTAAGCCTATTATAAGCGACGATCCACACTATAACTACTTATCGTTTAGCGGGTTTTAACTATCGCCTACGCCTTTATAATATATTATATCGGTATCTGGTTTCGTGATGAGGATTAAGTCGTAATTTTTTCATCTCCTAAAGAAACGTTTTTACCTAACATGGATTTTCATTAGTGTCAAGGAACATAATGGAAACAGTTTATTTATCTTTTATGTTGGTGTACAAAAACCTAGAGACCTTATACATACAATTATAAGAAAGCAATTAGATACGATGTGCAGGGAAAGGATAAATTTGAAACATCAGTAATTGATGATTCCTATGTCTACCCCATCTCAAAATTCCAACCTGTTTCTAGGTCCATGATTCTATATTTTCATTTGCTGTCTTTTATTTTTATATTTCTATATAGTTACAGAATAAATGTTCAACTCATTCTATTGAAAAAAATTTCTGCCTGTAAAAAAAGACTGAAATAGGTACACAGAAATTATTGTTATTCCATTATGCAATAAAAAAGTTGATATTTATACTAAGAATACTAATATGTCATTTGAGTTTATTACTTCCCATTTTATAGAGGGCGATTCAAAAGTACTTTGACAAACTTCAGGAGGTGATTGCTGGCATTATTTTAAGATCACTGGTTCTAATAAACGAGGGTCCTTGAGAGCGTCGTTACGTAATATACAGGGTGTTACGGTTTTATTGAATAATTTATTTAAGTTATTTATGAGCTATATAAAGTTTTCATACGTTAATACAGTATTTTAAGTCTAAAATCCAACTATGACTACTCGTCAAAATCCATTGTTAATAACTTGTTACGATTTTTATTGTGTAATGTTATTTGGTTTAGTCCGGCCCTTCAGAGGCACCGGACGACTATCAATATTAGGGTTTAATTAGTTGAAGTTTTATGACTCTTTACAATTTAAGGGAGATAGGCTGATTTTCTATAAACATTATTATATATCTCTTAATGAACTTTGTAATATTGAAGATGATGGAATTTTAAGTAAACAATTTTTATTGAATTTTTGTAAATAACAACAAACGTGTAAAACGAAACGAGAGTCGTGATTGGCTAAACATAGTGAACATGTTGTGGCGTCATGCTACTCTCTTCCAATCAAAATGGTGCAAAACATTTAGTACAACTTTGCTACAAAATAGTACCTTAAAACAAATCTTCTCCTTTGACCTTACTTTCTTTTTTTTTTGGTCTCGCTTACCACTACAAAATTTCCTTCTAGAAACTTCTTCATCGTCTGGCTCTTGGCTAAGAAAGCTGTGCTGAAGATTTCGCTCTGCGGATTTTTGAGAGTGTAAAAGAGTGTTAAATTCCCAATATATTAGTGAAGGTTGATAGTCTTTGACCGATTTAACCATACGGCAATAATTTAACTTCTCACTCCATTTGAATAAAAGGAAATTTGCCATAGTGTAAATCACGTGGTAATTACCATCAGGCCACCCTCTAACCCCAGGTACGTAGCACGTTTCCATTGTGATTAATAGTATCGATCTATTTTGCACCATATGATTTTAATCCGTCACCATTAAATTATTGCATGAAATATGATTACCTTTTCATTCATTTTCATTTCCGGAGTTTAAATTACATAAAGCTATTTCTATCCAGGCCTGCTTGATACTACTTCGTACTACTTCATACTGCTTGATACTGCTTGATACTACTTCATACTGCTTGATACTGATTTATACTGCATCCTGCATCCTGCTTTATACTGCATCAGACGCTGACTGCATGCTCTAAGTCATCCCTGGTGGCTTGACACCGCTTTTTGTGTGAACAGCATACTAACTTGGACCTCTAGAGTGCTACGTGCGTGATTGGTATTGCGTAGCAAAGGTGGGTGGATTACGATTATTATTAGCTCTGCTACTATTTTCTTCCTTTCTAGCCTGAATTTACTCTCAAGACCTTGCTGACCTTTTGAGGCAAAATACCCGCTAACGACCTTACGCCGAAGAGGGGTCGTGGGGTAGTAGATAGTAATTTTTTTTATAAAAGGCGCCACCTGATTTTATAGCCCCACACTGGGATCAGCAAGTCGACTTAATTGACAGAAGCCTCAAAAACGGGAAAATAAAATAACGGACTCAAATTGGAATAAACAATAAACAAAACGTAAAACAATTAAAATGCTGTTTAATAAACTAATGACGCTTTCTCATAAAAAAATAGTAGATTATGTCACTAGGAGTAAAAGTGGGTCTTTTCGTGCTGAGCCCAGAGATTGACGGCCGAAGCGAAGCTGAGGCCTGCAACTGGGCGAAGCACAAAAAGACCTTTTACTCCGAGTAACATATACTATTTTTTTTTTCAAGCATGCAATAAATAAGAAATCTATTTAAAAGTGGTTCAGTTTTGCAATTTTCTCTCATCCTCTTTAAGCGGGTCTAGGTACTTACCCAATTGTGTATATTATTTGTAAAATACATAGAATATGTTAGAATGGTGGTTTTCAATGTTCAATGGTTTTAATGTATTAAATAATAACCAATGATTATGGTAAACTAAGAATTTGTAGCATTATTTTCAATACTAAATTAATAAATGTCACATTGACAGATAAATATGATGACGCGCATGACATTTAACAAACGAATTCAGAATTCGAGAACCTATGCGATTTCGACTAATAACTGTTTCGGATGGTGCTCTTGAGTGCTCTGAGAGTATTTCTGTCCTTTGTTTTTTTCAACAAGAATGTAAAGATGGCAATACACTCAGATCGGTTTATCTGGTGTCATCTATTATTAAAATAATTTTGGTGAATGAAAATCGTTTATATATGCGCCACCATGACACTAGCGGTGACTTTTGACTTTACTTTTACTGCCTAGGACTTTCTTGCTACTTTTTTGGTCTCAGGATTTGAAAGCCCACTTTAGGTGTGCGTATGGAGAAAACAAATGACGTACTTTTAGTCCGCTTGAAAAAAAAAGGGTATTAATATAAAGGTTTAAACTATCGGGCGAGGGTCAGGGCCCCTTTAAGTACAGGTAAAGAACTGATAGTACCTAGCACCTAGCAGCTGATTTTCTACAATCACTTAAGAATTTGAACCCAAATATCGTTATTGCTTCCAGTAGGAGATTTGGTTCTTAACGTGATAGAACAGAAGTTAATATTTAAGTATGGGTTAATTTACATTAAACAAAGGTGTGCGCTTAACTGAGGTTAAATGTAGTGTGTGCTCCACATGAAGCGTAAGCTTTATAAAATAATAGTTAAAGGCTAATGATTTGTTGAACCGACTGGGCTGCACTAGAAGTCAAGTTAAACCAAATACTGCACACCAGTTTCCAGACAAAAATTATACCGTTCATATATATATGGATGGCTTACACAGATGTTATGATAATTTAAGTGTTAATTTTTAGTGTGCGTATCTCAGTTATTCACTACGAGTGTTCCACGGTATAAATAAACTGGAAAGGACCCACCTGAGTTTCCTGTGTTGCTCTAGAGGTCGAAGTTAGTCAGCTGTTCACACAAAAAGCGGTGTCAAGCCACCAGGGAAAACTTAGAGCATGCAGTGAGCGTCTGATGCAGTATAATGCAGGATGCAGGATGCAGTATAAATCAGTATGAAGTAGTATCAAGCAGTATCAAGCAGTATGAAGTAGTACGAAGTAGTATCAAGCAGGCCTGGATAGAAATGGCTTTATGTAATTTAAACTCCGGAAATGAAAATGAATGAAAAGGTAATCATATTTCATGCAATAATTTCATGGTGACGGATTAAAATCACATGGTGCAAATTAGATCGATACTATTGATCACAAAGGAAACGTGCTACGTACCTGGGGTTAGAGGGTGGCCTGATGGTACTTACCACGTGATATACACTATGGCAAATTTCCTTTTATTCAAATGGAGTGAGAAGTTAAATTATTCCCGTATGGTTAAATCAGTCAAAGACTATAAGGTATCAACCTTCACTAATATATTGGGAATTTAACACTCTTTTACACTCTCAAAAATCCGCAGAGCGAAATCTTCAGCACAGATTTCTTAGCCAAGAGCCAGAAGATGAAGAAGTTTCTAGAAGGACATTTTGTAGTGGTAAGCGAGACCAAAAAGGAAGAAAGTAAGGTCAAAGGAGAAGATTTGTTTTAAGGTACTATTTTGTAGCAAAATTGTACTAAATGTTTTGCACCATTTTGATTGGAAGAGCATGACGTCACAACATGTTCACTATTTTTAGCCAATCACGACTCCCGTTTCGTTTTACACCTTTGTTGTTATTTACAAAAATTCAATAAAAATTGTTTACTTAAAATTCCATCATCTTCAATATTACAAAGTTCATTAAGAGATATATAATAATGTTTATAGAAAATCAGCCTATCTCCCTTAAATTGTAAAAAATCATAAAAGTTCAACTAATTAAACCCTAATATTGATAGTCGTCCACTGCCTCTGCAGGGACGGACTAAACGAAATAACATTACACAATAAAAATCGTAACACACCTCCCCTTCCTGATAATAAGTTTTCTAGCATTAGAAAACTTATTTAGGAAATGACAAACATAAAAAGAAGCTACAATAATAAAACAGGAAATCACACAAAATATGAGGACATAAGAAAATTAAAACTATCAGGGCTTTTGTCCACTACTCCGCGTCAGGAGGATGTGCCTTAAGGTCCTTCGCATGCCATACACCACAGATTTTGCCTGACGGATGGGTCAACTCATAACACCATGGGGAGACAATTTTGGTTATGGTAAAGCGCCCCGTAAACATTGGTGCAAGCTTAGAAGAAAATTGTCTGGATGCATCCGACAAGATTTTATTTTTCTTCCACACCTGTTCTCCCAGCTTAAAGGAGTCCGGTCGCTTACGTAAATCGTAGCGGGTTTTTGTTCTCTTGTAGGCTTCCGCAAGACGAACCTGAACATCTCCGAAGACCTTTTTCAATTCTTCCGAGCGGGCAACAGGGTCAAACTTCCTAATGGGAGGCTCGGAAACATCAAGATCGGATGTCCCTAGCTGTACTTCTCTACCAAACATAATAAAATTTGGAGTCAACTTGGTCACCTCATGTGACGAAGAACGAATCGCAAACGATATTTTACCGAGAAATTGATCCTATTAAAGCTGATCGTCCCCCACGTAACTGGTTAACATAGTCTTGACAACACGGTGAACACGCTCCACAGGACGCTTGGGGGTGATAGTTAGCAGTGTACCGAAGCCTTACGTTAAGTTCGCTCATAGTCCTTCGAAATAGGTCGCTTCGAAACTGAGGACCATTATCACATAATATTTCCCGTGTGCCAAAGACAAGTATAAAATGGTCAACAAGCCATTTGAGGACAGTTTTTGAGGTTGCAGTTCGGAGAGGGAAGCGCAAAACAAATTTGCTAAACACATCACAGACAGACAGAATGTACGTGAATCCCGAAGTTGATCTCGGCAGTGGACCCACCAAGTCAATGCTAGCTAATAATCCCGGACGATTCAGGCAAGGCTGAATGCTCTGCATGAGTCCAGCAGCAGCTTTCTGATTAGGTTTTGTCTGAACACACACCACACACCTGGCAACAAAACGACCCACGTCTGTCCGCATATTGGGCCAATAAAACTTTTGGGCAATTCGAGCAACGGTCTTTGTCACACCCAAATGACCACACGACGGGGGGGTCATGATTACGCCTCATGATGTCCATCCGTTTCTCTCGTGGCACAACAAGCAACCAATCCTCTCCAGATATAGCGAACTGAGGATATTGCAGCTTGGCTCGTATCCACAATTTTCCTCTGTCCAAAAACCATTGGGGATACTTAGAGGGTTGCTTCTTGACCCGAGAACACATTCTTTTATTCCAAGGGTCACTGATATCTTCAACAGAGCAGAGCAGAACAGAATCAATAGGTACAACAGGAACGGATCGAGACAAAGCGTCTAGAACAACGTGGTCTTTTCTTTTACGATGTAGAATCTCGAAATCGTACTGTTGCATACGTACGGCCCATCTAGCTATACGACCGACGGGATCTTTAATATTATTAAGCCATTTGGGGGAATAGTGATCGATAATAACGGTGAATCTCGTACCCTCGATGTATGGGCGAAGTTTTTCTACGGCAAAAAGAACAGCTAAACATTCTTTCTCAGTAGTCGAGTACTTCCGCTCATTTTTGGTCAGAGAACGACTGAGGTAACAAATGACTTTCTCTTCCTCATTGTGAACCTGTGTGACCACAGGTCCTAGACCGTAGTCATTAGCGTCAGTCTGTATAACAAAAGGAAAATTGAAATCGGGACAAGAAAGAAAGGGTGCACTAATTAAATACTCCTTAAGACCCTTCAAGGCCGACTCACATTCCTCACTCCAGACAAATCGAACATTCTTACGTGTAAGGGCCGTAAGAGGAGCTAACAAGGTGCTGAAACCTGGCACAAACCGACGGTACCAAGATGCCAAACCGACCCCTCGTCTCACCTCTGTCACTGTCTTCGGTTGAGGAATATTCATGATGGCTTCAATTTTGGGTGTCAAGTTCAACTCTGGGTCTACCAGAAGACCAGAAGAGTTGACCACATAATCGAGGTACTTCAACTCTTTCTTGCAAAAATTGCACTTCTCGCGTTTGAGAGTAAGACCAGCATTACGAAGTCGTCTAATAACCTCCTTCAGCACGAAGAAATGCTCCTCGAATGTTTAAGTACAAATAATTACATCATCTAAAGAAACAAATACAAATCTTTCCAAATCCACCCCTACCACACGATCAATCAATCTTTGCCAGACTGCAGGAGCATTAGTTAGCGCAAAAGGCATTCTGCGAAGTTGAAACAACCCTCGCCCAGGTACAGTGAAGGCGGTTGACGGTTTCGAAGTCTCTGAAACAGGAATTTGCCAATAGTTGGATTTGATGTCTAAGGTACTTAAATATCGAGCATCTCTCAGTTTGTCTAGTGTGGTACTAACATAGGGAATAGGATACGCATCCGAATGGTCAGTTGATTGAGGCGCCGATAATCTACGCAAAATCTCCAACCACCTGATTTCTTCTTGACCATAACAATCGGCGACGCCCAAGGAGACTCAGAAGGCTCCACTATGCCATCAGATAACATGTGGTTAAGTTCAGAGTAAACATCTTTTAAAAGAGCTAGCGATAAGGGGTAGTGGCCTTGCTTAATAGGTGGCGAGTTTGTCTTTATTTCAAGCTCCACCAAGGACGTGCATCCGAGACTCCCAGAAGTAACTTTGAAAGCCTCTCTCAAGAAGGAATCCAACAAATCTCTCTCCTCACATGGCAAAGCATCCAACGGCTCTATAGTGTTGACCTGAACTCTGCAGCTGGCGGTGGTGCCCATGCACGCACGACACCCAAACTTTCACATATTTGACCATTAGCTACTTGACAAGGAAGCTTAGAAGACTCACTCAAGTTACACAGTTACACAGCATGGTTCGAGAAGAACCACTATCTAATAGTCCCAAGAAATTATGACCGTGAATGGCTACTTCCAAAAATGGTCGCTCGTCTCCCTTGGCATGAGCCAAAATATAGTCCAGAATGGCATGATGAGGATTGGCCTGAACAGTATCAACAGGAAAAGATCCTAGGCCTGGGGTCTTTCCTTCCGATCGTTTTTTGCACACTTAGGGCAATTCCTTGAAGTGACATTTTTCAATCCACAGGAAAAACAAAACATTTCTCGAGGACGATCACACTTTCTGAAAGCGTGGCCCCTTTGCTGACAGTTCCAACAAAGAAGTTTATTTCGATTTGACCCAACGTCGACCCCATTCACCAGTCCTGGTGCCTCAAAGGCTGATACCTGAGCAGGTTTACGGTATGCTAAGCCTGGTTCAAGTAAATGTCGAGAGGCAGTAGGCGGGGGAACAAATCTCTGTGTCATACGGATTTCGGTCTCCTCCACAGCTCTACCGACACGAATGATTTCTTCAATTGTGGTGACCGGATGCAAAGACAAACGACGCTGAAGATAAGGAAGAAGGTTTCTTTGAATTATTTGAAGTCGCTTGGATTCAAATGGTAGAGAAGGAAGTTTACGGAAAAGATTTTCCATAACGACAATACAATTCAGGACTTTTTCCTGACTTCCCTGCGTTCGATGACGGATCTCATCCCAGAGGGCAAACTCATAATCATAAGGTTGAAAGGCATGTTTCAGTTGACATATTAAATCCTCCCAATTCTGAAATGATCTGGTCCTGTACCACAACAACGCATCCTTTTCAAAAAGTTCTGGGGCCGAGCGTAATAAAGATTCCTTCGACCCCCATGAGACACACGAACTTCTTCTAATCTCTCTAGGAAATCATTGACACTACCCTGCCCATCAAACCTTAAATTCCACTTGGCAACGTTTACTGGTCGACAACAAACTTCACGCCTTTCATTAAACCCATCTGCAACTGTAGGTCTATGTTCTTCTCTTTGAGAACCACGTAAATCGGAAAATTGGAAATTCTCCAGCCGTTCCGCTAAATCGACATAGTTATATGAATATTCTAAATTATCCATCCGTCCAAATGAATGAACATTCACCCTGGTAGAACGATCATCAAGGTCACTGAAGCGAACATGAGAAATGCCAGATGCCTGACCACGGGGTACAGTATAATTACGTGCGGAAGACTCCGCTCTTACGTCATCAGAATAATTCGACAATCTAGAACATGGTTGGAAAGGTTTTGATGGTTCTCTAAGATAATCAATAACGCGATCATCCGAAAAACTTCAACTATGTATGTTCTGCGTACAGGTGAAAGAGTATGCCTCGAATAAGCAGGACAGCGAGATATCGGAATATCATCATCAGCGGGTTCAGCACGCACTCTGACAGATCGAGACGGTGAGGCTTCTCGATGAACCCTATGAGAAACATCAGTGCGTCTGGGCACATCTTGATTCTGCAATGTTCGACCAGTTGGCTCAAATCGACTGGGGTGAGGTGTAGAGGCTTGTACCTATACTTCGACGAAATCGGTCAGCATTCACGTCTAAAGTATTCGAAGAACGTGAGGTGGCAGGCACATATGCTTTTGCAGAGGATGACGGTTCGAGTCGATCCCCAATATCTCTGAAATGTGGGATTCTCGCAGACGCACCCTCCAAAGAGCCTAATGGTTCTTCAGGTGGTTGCAACAACCTGCGCTCCTCCTCACCTCTTGCTTCTAGCAAAGAAACACAAGGTCGCTCTCTGGACTGTAACAAATCGGTGTGGGAACCGTTCTCCGTGTCATCAAGTACTATTAAATCAGGAATCTGCACCGCTCTACCAGACGTCTGCATGTCCGATGCAAAATATTCCTCAGCATCCGATTGACCGACATCACCTAAACGCTTCTATAAATCATCACAACACTCTCTCAATTGACGCTTCAATTTCAGGTCGGAAGTTTCTTCAGACCTTATTCTACTCAATCTACATTTCACGTGATAAAGAAGAGTTCGAATTCTTTTGTCCTCATTATCAGCACGGTCAAGCTCAAAGAATCGAATGTCTCTTTCCAAACTATAAAGTTTTCCCTGACAAACGGTAAGTTCGACAACAGCATCAAAGTCAGTCTCCAGAGGAGCCTGCGTTCGTCCATTTCGTTCACCTTTCAATACTTCTCGCAATGTAGCCCTCTTCTGAGCGAAACTACCACCAGGATGCGAACCACGAATCTGTAACTCATACCTAAGTTCTTCACTTCCAAGCAAATTAATTTCCATGTTGAAAAGTAATAGAAATATAAAAAAAAGAAACCGACAAAAAATCTAATCTAGCTATCTAAAAATAAAGTTAGATAATTATTACCAGATTTCTGAAGAGAAAAAAAATATTGCAAAAAGAAAAAAAAAACATCAGAATAAATTCCACTTATAAATCAAAAAAAAAAAACAAAACGCTCTTACTTTTATTTAGTTCTATTTCTTAATAGTATCAGAAGTATAATAACAAATTAATAAGTAAGAAGCTATTGGTGGCCCTATAGGACACAACACCGTCCCCACCAAAAAAAAAAAGAGAGAGAAAAAAATGTAGGAGAAAAGAGAAACAAAAATAAATCACGCAACTCAACCGTCAATCGATAATACCGCGGTAGAAAGCCCAAGTAAGAAAACAAGATACTGAGTAAGTAACGAAAATATATTAAGTACGTCCCTGTCCACACACTCTCTTAAACTGAGGGATATGTACTAATATTTACAATTATACTGCAACAGTACAATTATACAGTCCTGTACTAACCACGCAATCCTACAAAATTTACTCTGTCAATACTACTACAAAAACCTCAATGTCATTCTTGTCATCAACACCTAAAACCTAAAAAACAAAAGCTGAAAATAAATTTTATAAACAAAAGCCACGGATAAACCACCAAGAAAAGAGTCAATAGAGGCCACTAAAACACGTTGGGCGCCAATTTTGCTACGTGCGTGATTGATATTGCGTAGCAAAGGTGGGTGGATTACGATTATTATTAGCTCTGTTACTATTTTCTTCCTTTTTAGCCTGAATTTACTCTCAAGACTTTGCTGACCTATTGAGGCAAAATAGCCGCTAACTACCTTGCGCCGAAGAGGGGTCGTGGGGTAGTAGATAGTGAATTTTTTATAAAAGGCGCCACCCGATTTTATAGCCCCACAGTGGGATCAGCAAGTCGACTTAATTGACAGAAGCCTCAAAAAACGGGAAAATAAAATAACAGAGCTAATAATAATCGTAATCAACCCACCTTTGCTACGCAATATCAATCACGCACGTAACAAACTCCAAGTTTAAATTCAAATAATTGTTGATGTTTCCAGACGTGCCATCCAAAAACGATTTTTTAATTTTTTACTCGAAAATGACTATTCGAATAAAGAAAACTCCAGAGAGACATTTTGTTTAGAATTGAACAGACAATAAAAGGGTATAACCTATTTTTTTATAAACAAATTGATGGAATGTCATTTCGGTTCTGATGGAACAAAAAAAATTTTTGTGGAATAGAAACATGGCCACTCGCTTACTTTTGACATCGGTAACATTCTATTAAAATCCTTTCAGCGGTTTCGGAGATATTAAATTTTTTTTTATTTTTTTTAATAAAACTTTAACAACCTGTATTTTCGTAACTTATAAGCACCCTCATTTATTAGAACTTTTGTTCTTAAAATAATGCTAGCAATCACCTCCTGAAGTTTGTCAAAGTACTTTTGAATCTCCCTGTATATTTCCAGAGTACCTACGAGCGTGGTTTATTTCTTATAAATAATGTATTTTAAAATAATAATTTAATAAAATTTTGTGTTCAGTTTTGAATTGAAGTATCTACTTTTATTTTAATCAACAAGCATCTCCTAGCTACTACAATAGTATTTAAGTATGAAGAACGGTAAGGAGAGTTTACCGTTCGACGACAAAGGCCACAAAATTCCTTCCAAATAGACAAAAATAAACTCTAAGCCTTCCGTAACTTGTTTCATAAATCTTTGAAAAATTTGTGCTACATTGCGTCAAATGGCATGCTGTCACGGTAATTTCTTGCCATTAGTGTCACTTCTTAGTTTTAATAATTAACGTACCTTAACTGTTTGCTTATGTCTCTTTATTGAATTTATATATATATACACATCTGAATTACTCACTTTTACTTTCACTCTAGTATCTATCGGATTTTGCTGCATTTGCTCTCCTGTTCATGTTGAAGGAACTCTTTCGGTTTTGTGCTGCTTCTGATGTCTAGCTTCCCTTGGTCTGCCTGATTTTTATAAAACTATTAGTTTTATGCACTGCAGTAAGTAAGAAAAGGGCACTACAGAGTGCCTTGGGGTGTGTGCCAAATATCTTTGGGGTGGGAATATTTGTATACGTTAAAATTCCATTTGAAGTTAACAGAGATTTAGAGTCGTTTAGGCACTTATGTATAATGTCTACCAGTAGACCAACTCTAAAAAATGATCTAAAAATTCTGCACCTTTATAAGTGCGGAAGTTCTCACATAAGCATTCTCACTTATGTGATAACCCAGAATAAGTTTTGTAATTTCTGCAATAGTAAAAACGAAAGAAAATCTTGTCTCAAACCAAGATTTGCTTTTAATATATTTTTACCAAAAGAACAAGTTCGTCAGACGCTTACGGCTGTAAAAAATGTATCAGAATCTCTTTTAGTCTTTAAAAATTTCGCGTGAATTTACTGAAATATCGGCACCAGCATCAATTATTAAAAACGGTGGACATTTTAGTTTTATTGAAAATAAAAGACAAAAAAGAAAGAGTACTATTGATTATGCTTCTACTCGATGTCTACAGCTCCTCTTTTTTTAACTGATTTTTTTTTGTTGGAAATTTTGAACAGCCCAGAGAGCGTTGGAGCAAAACATGCTTGGAATATCTTTAAAAAACAAAATTTGGAAAGAGATAATACTTAAAAGAAAAGTCAAGGTCGCCGTGGAGAATTGAGCAAAGATAGAGTGGATATGGGCTGGCCACATATACCGGGTGACACAAGATGTATGTAACAGCCCAGCGTTTCCACAATTTCTATTTTAAAATTTGAAATTTGGAGGTGATAAATAAATCGTAAATGTGCTTCAGATCCCGTTTCACGTACTTAGGCACGCCTTCCGGTTTAACCGGAAGTACCGCCATATTTTATATTTTTAAACGGATCACCCTGTATATTTGTTCATTTTCGGATTCCCCATCGAATCCTAAGTTATTAACATGTAACATAATGTATACTTATCTCTTACCGTTTCTTTCTATATCATCAATAATTCATGTGTATTTTTATGGAAGCAAATCAACATCGATCAGCCCTGATTTCATAGACTACCATTTTTTTAGTAGACTACCACTCTCTATCACTAGACATTAAAAAAGTCTTTCCAACTTGTCATGGAAAAAAATGAAATATGGCGGTACTTCCGGTTAAAACGAAAGTCGTGCCTGTGCTTTAAAGGGGTCTGAAGCATATTTACGACTTATTTATCACCTCTAAATTTCAAATTTTTAAAATAAACATTGTGGAAAGGTTGGCCTGTTACATACATCTTGTATCACTCGGTATAATGACAACAAATGGGTTTTGGAATGGAAACCAAGGGAGACATCAAGAAGCATGACAAGATCTCAAAAAAAAGGTGGATGAATGACTTGATGGCAGTAGCAGGCAGACAGTGGATGAGATTGGCGAAGAACAGGCAAATATGGAATCGTTAACAGTTAGGAGAGATCTCCATGCAGGAATCGATCGACAGAGGTTGAAAAAGAAGAAGAGAAGTGATGTCGCCATGACTTTTAAAACAAAAAGGAAAAATACGTGTGTCTTATTTCATTAACAAAATCTGTGGTTTAAATATTCGTACTATGAAGTGGGATACTTTGTATATGCATGCTTTGATAAAACTGAATTTATACACTATAAATTCAATGATGATAGCAATAGATGATAGCAAAAAGTGAGATGACATGAGAGACAATGGGAGACGCTGATTTCTGCCTCTTTTATCCAATTCCTAGTAAAAACACAACTAAAATGATCGTCCCAAAATTTATTAAGTTTCATGTATAACGGGAAAGACTAGGACCTTGCAAATATTTTACCTATAGTGAGCATAACAACTAATTTCAATACCCAAGTTATCAAAAAATTCCTGCAGCAACTTTTCCATATACCTATAAGGTGGGTCCGGAAATGATGAGCAAGAACTACGGAGACTGAATGTACCCAAAAAAATAAGTACACAATTTCATATTGTCACGAGTTAGTGTCTCGCATGTTAAAATAAGCAGATTAAATACGCAAATTTGGTATAATTAAAATCATACCGTATTAATTTTACTGAGATTTTACGGTTTGAGTACCGGACCTTGCGTCACCGCCCCCGAAGGGTCCTTTACTAATTTTGTGTAAAACCAAACGGGGGGTGTTTTAGGCTAGGGGGCTGGCGTTAGAAATAACATTATGACGGTCTACGTAAACTTCTATTTCCTATGACCCTAAAACTAATCTACTCTAGTAAATTTGGGACAACGAAAATAACTATAGTTCGTACATTATAACTTTACCTGCGCAGGCGGCCATGGTATTTTTCCGTTAGATTGGCAATCCTGAATTGTTACCTCTTGTCTGCCACCCTGCTTCTTTAAGTCGAAATCATAACTATACCCATAACGAGATGCGAAATCAAAATCTCCCAATAAAACGGGATATTGTCAAAATTCAACCAATCATCATCAACGGATTTGTTTACCTATTAAATTAGCTTAACGTCGGTCTTAAAATGGGCCATCAGCAATCACTGTTTAACAATTGGACGTTGTCTAATTTTTTGCTATTTTCGAGTCCGTGTGTTTCTACATAAATCCAACTACTTTGGCGATCTATCGTAAAGTATTCTCTTCTGTTTGGTTACCCGGAAGAAAGACCTAAACGGAATCACCCCAGACTTACGTACCATGAAGTGTATTAATCATATTGAGCAAATCGTTATAGTGTAGCATGAGAAGCAAATAGTGTCCGACCAACAAATAATTCAGCTTCTAATGATGTAAGTCAACGATGGAACTGATTATTCTGACTCAAACTAGTAGCTACACAAGAAATAGATGCGATTTTCGAGTAAACCATGAATTTTACAGTTTCAGCTAAAAATAAGAGAAGCGCGGGCTTGGAGATTTAAAAGAAAGAGGAAAATACGCTGAGTTTATTCGACGCAGAATCAGAACCCAATCTAATCCAGGCACGGCTTCTACATATTAACATATTGAAACGTCCTAGAGCTTTGTGCGAGACGTGCGAACGAGAATGGCATGATCATAATATGAGAAACCAGAAAGAGTAAATGTTAGGAAATTACAACACGAATACACTGTAACTATGCACTAGTCTCTCGTAGAATAATAAAATATATCTAAAACATCAGTAGTCAGAGTTTGAGCGGTCTGCGCCATGTGCCCAGACCAATCAAGAACGTCTTACCCCCACGCTGCTACCTGTGCAGCTTTTAGGCCTCACCCCCAATTAGAATCGTTAAATCCCAGTCTGGTACCTGTAGAATTCTTTAAGCTCGACCCCCAACCAATCAGAAGCGACCTAGCCGACCAATAGAACGACACAAATTTGCCCGAAGCATTAATAACAGGTCATCCTAAATATTGCGGTTCCTACGGCCCCGTATTATCTGCCAATGACACATGGTTTTCGACACATAAGTATGTGACGTATTACCGTCCTTGATTCATGGTTCAGAACTGAGTACGTCTCTGGACAGATTTTCTCTCATTCAGATCTGGTTAGGTCGCCTGTGATTGGTTGAGGGTGGGGCTTCAGGAATTGTACAGGTACCAAACTGGTATTTAACGATTCTAATTGGTTGGGGGTGGGGCCTAAAAGCCTGCACAGGTAGCAGAGTGGGGTAAGTCGTTCCTGATTGGCCTGGTGGCATGGCGCAGAACGCTCAAGCTCTGACTACTTATATCAATGGTCCGAGTTATAGTTTTATTTTGTTGGTCTGCAAAAGGAATATCGATTATGTAAACAATAATCAGCAAGTATCATTTTACTTGTAACTATTGTAAAATAGTGCTTTCGATAAACATTTTTTTATTATTAAACTTGTCATGAATTAATATATTTTTTTAATTAAATTAAATTTTCTTTGTTAAAGGCAAATTTATTACTATAAAATTAAAAATTGTTAATCAGAAAGTTTTAATACTTTAAATAGTCTAGGCAACTATGCTGCTCAATCAAGAAGCATACGAACAAAAGTCTAGATAGAGGTCAGCTCAGAAACCCTGAAATAAAAGCTAAGCTTACAGAAAGCATCAATAATAATCTAGCAAGAACAACAGCTACTACCGGTGATATCGAAAAGGACTGGAGTAATTTACGAGACGCTATACGGAATAGTGCGAAAGAAGAAATTGGCCACTTCGAAAAGAAGAAAAAGAACGATTGGATGACGGACGAAATATTGGATCTATTCGAAAGAAGAAGAGAAAGTAAGAACAATCCCGAGCGTTATAAAGAGATAGATAGAACTGTCAACAGAAAGATAAAGGAGGCTAAAGAGAAATGGTTAGGTGAAAAATGCCAAGAGATAGAGGAGCTGGAACGGAAGCATGACAGCTTTAATATGCACAAAAAAGTCAAAGAATTTACCTATACTTACAGGAAAAGACAGGTTGGAAAGCTAGTAGACGAAAACAACAAACTTATTGTAGACAAGGAAGAGCAGATAGAGATGTGGGAAGCCTATATCAAAGATTTGTTTACTGACTACCGGCATGCAACGAACACTCTCGAACTGGATGGTCCCGAGATATTGAAAAGTGAGGTAATAAAAGCCCTAGAACAAACAAAGGATGGGAAAGCAGCGGGATGCGATGAAATACCGGCCGAATTTTTGAAACTTATCAATGAGAATACCCTGAATATCGTGTTGGACCTATTTAATAAGATATACGATTCCGGTCAAATTCCATCGGATTGGTTAAAATCTACGTTTATAACACTCCCCAAAAAAGCAAATTCCAAAAAGTGCAGTGAATATCGCCTGATAAGCTTAATGAGCCACACCCTGAAGGTATTCTTACGAATTATTCATTCCAGAATAAGAACAAAATTAGAACAAAGTATAGGTAACACACAGTTCGGATTTAGATGTGGCTATGGAACACGGAAGCCCCTCTTTGCGATGCAGGTCTTGATCCAAAAATGCCTAGATCAACAAAAGGATGTTTATGCCTGCTTTATCGATTACGAGAAAGCCTTCGACACTGTCAATCACGACAAACTTATAGAACTATTACGTCTTTCAGGGCTCGACACCAAGGATATTCAGATTATAAAAAATCTGTACTGGAACCAAACAGCACATATCCAATATGGAGACATGAAGGGTCGGGACATAGACATTGCTAGGGGAGTTAGACAGGGTTGCGTTCTATCGCCGTTGTTGTTCAACTTGTACTCAGAGCAAATATTCATAGAGGCACTAGAGGAGTGCGATAAAGGCATTAAAATTAACGGTGTACCAATCAACAATCTCCGCTATGCTGATGATACTGTTTTACTGGCAGATAACGTCGAAGATCTACAGACGATGCTCAATAGAGTAACTACAATAGGCAACCAAGCTGGTCTCAAGATCAACAGAAATAAAACCAAATTTATGGTGATTAGTAGGAGGAAAATACAAAATGTCGATCTGCATATAGAAATGGAACCCATCGAAAGAGTACACCGCTTCAAATACTTGGGATATACAATAAATGATGAATGGGACCCTGATTTGGAGATTAAGATCAGAATTGAAATGGCAAGATCAGCATTCATAAAAATGAGAAAGCTCTTGAGCAACCGCAACCTAAGCATAGGTACCCGATGGCGAGCCACGAAATGCTACGTACTCTCCACACTGCTTTACGGTGTGGAAGGGTGGACATTAAAAGTAGCAACAATGCAAAAACTGGAAGCTTTTGAAATGTGGTTGTATAGACGCATTTTGAGAATACCTTGGACTGACAGAGTAACCAATGCGGAGGTACTGAGAAGAATGGCTAAAGATTTGGAATTGCTAACAACTATTAAGAAAAGAAAAGCGTCCTACCTAGGTCATGTATTTCGAAATGATAAATACGGTTTGCTACAACTGATCATGGAAGGCAAGATAGAAGGTAGGAGAGGGTTAGGTAGAAAGAAGAAATCCTGGCTAAAAAACCTACGCGAATGGTTCCAAATACCAGAAGCTTCAAATATAATTCATGCGGCGCAAAACAGAGAAGTCTATCACATGATGGTCGCCAACCTTCGGTAGAAGACGGCACTGAAAGAAGAAGAAGGCAACTATGGCCACAAAAATCATAACCTCTAAATTCATAAATATAACCTAAAATATCTGACAGTGCCTGTCATAATATACAGGGTGCAAAACGTCAAATTTTCATGACCTACTGCACAAGTAAAGTTATAGTGTATGAACTATACAGAAACAACGCAAATAAATGCACAGTAGCTCTTACCTAATTTTTAGATAGACCAGGATCACATCTTGCCATTCAATTTCAAAAAGTGGACCTCGTAGCTACGGCAAGTAGACTTATGGGAACACAGTGGTGCTTCCGCTATTCCCTTCACTTTGAAAACCAAACTTGGCTGTATGTTTCTACTGGTAATCTCGGGTGGTGATCGTTCATCCTTCCGGCGTAACGATGCTCCTCCTCGACTTCTTTCATCAATCCCTCCCCGAAACGACTCTTCTCGTGAGTTCCCTAAAAAATCGAGTCCCTTCCTGAGTCCCCAAAACAAGACTCATTTCGCAAGTCCCCCAGACAACTTCTTTTTCTACTTTTAAACGGCTGGCTGGCACCTGATGGTGATCGTTCGTCCTTCCGGCACAATAACCTCCAAACCAGCTTAAGCGAGACTCCTCGCACGACTCATCGTGAGTCCCCCAAAACCGGACTGCTATTTCTCTATCAAAAAGCTCGTGCTAACTTTTTCTATGGTCAGCAAATTTTTCTCAAATCGATTGCAACCTTCTTTTCCATGATATCAGTGAGCGGTTTGACGTACCCACATGTGGAACAAATTTGCGAGGTTTTACTTTTAAATTTAGGTCAACTAGTTAAGTTACATCGACTAGGGGCTTGGTTACTAAACCGGTTATCGGCCGAACATTTCTAAGAATTAGTTTGTTGAATTGGCGGGTTGTTACAGAATTAAATTAAACTACAAACTCTTCGCCTACGTTTCGTCTAATAAACTCAGACTTCTTCATGCCTATTAAGATATTAATTAAACCATCAGAAGGAGAAACAGAAAACATCAAATACACCTCACCTCAAGTCTAAACACGTTGGTACGTTAAAATATAATTCAAAAAACATTACGGGTTACGGCCAACGTTAAAAATGAGATAAAATTAGTAAAATAATTAGCCCAATACAAACAGCACATTATAAAATACCGGGCAAGCAGACTGGCGTGTCTCTCAAGAGTTCAAACAAGCCTATCTGTGCGGTGTGCCGCATCAATGTTTATTATTATTTGTTTTTTTGTTATTTTCCCATACAAGACTTCCAAATGTATTTTTACCATTTATAGCCCTGAAGAAGTGTAAGTTTATTAGACGAAACGTCGGCGAAGAGTTTGTAGTTTAATTTAATTCTGTCCCAATCCGCCAATTCAACAAACTAATAACAGATCCTGGGACGCAACATTTTACCCACCATTTCTAACAATGCTGCAATTTGTGTGCCTTTTTGGTTATTTGTGACATTATTTTATATTAAAAATTGCATTTCCTCGACAATGTTGATGTTAAATTAGATATGATGTAATGAAGATGTGAACAGTATGGAGTGGACAAAGTGCAGTCTGCATACGTTGACAGTGATGTGCGATTTTCAATGGTAGACTTGTACAGTCCTCCACCGCGACCGGAGGCCTATTGTGGCTCACTCGAAGTGTTGCCAGCAAGGTTTGCCCTTGCTAGCCTTGCACAGGCACTTGGTGACCTGTAGCCAGCCAGGGCGATGAGTGCAGCCCTGGAATCTTACCTGTGATCCAACTTCCGACAAGTTTTCGACTGCATTAAAGATTGCAGCCTGTATCAGCCGTAGTTGGTTTGCGCTCAGAGTAGCTCTCGGGTAAAAAGGGGGAAGATTATGCCTACCCTGACCCCCCTTAGAGCTTCTCTGTAGCTGAACCCCCGGGCACCCTTCGCGGCTTTTTCGAAGCCTGCTCGGGTGTGCTACCCTCCGACCGTTGGCTTTTCGCACCTTCGGTGGAGCTGGCTGTGGGAGCTGTTTTCTTGCCCTCCTCTCTCTCTCTCTCTCTCTCTCTCTCGGAGTATTTGTTTTAGAGCGGTAGCATAGTTAACCCCTCCGCTCATTAAGTTTTTTTAGTTGGTTTTTTTATCTTCCGACGAGGATTCTAGAAGCTTCTCTTCGGAAGTTTTATTGTCTGCTATTGAGGTGGAGGGCTGGTTTTCCTACACCGCAGTAGGTTGTACTGGAGCCTACTAACCGGTCTCCATAGATTCCTCAATTACTTGAGGATCAAGGGATGAGTCCCCCTTATCGGACTTTATTTTTTTATGCTCCAGGTTTTGCTCCCACGAGTAGCAAAGGAGATAAATGTCGACTGCAGCAAGGCCCCGCATTACTGCAGCAAGGCTACTTACTACCAGGGTTCGCCTATTACCTGGAAGTGTACCGTTTGTGGCACAATTACCCCTGTGTCATCCATTCTTTAACACGGTACCACGCCTTGACTTGGGGGAGTTTATCGACCTGCCTTGTCTAGATCCAATGTTTTCAGTTTTGCAGCAGGGGCAGCTCTGGCAGCATGTGGCTCTTCACCACCAACATTGGTCTTGAACTAACGCTGTCCCAACGAAGCCATGGATCATGATCCGTGTGCAATGTCCCTCGTAAATCCGTTACCCCCAAGCATATAATGTAGGCTATCATTATCGAAAGTGTCGTTTGAGACTACGAGTGACGCAATTCAGTAATGATGCCTATTATAATTGGTAATGATGCCTATTATATGCATACTTTGTCAACGGCTAAAACCATTACGGCGGCCGCATCACGGTGGCCAAAATAGTTAGAACCTTCATTTGTCTTGTTTGTAATTTGCAAGATGGCGATGTCTGCATGCAATTCTTATGGAGTGTACACTGAAAAAACAAAAGACGCATCGTGAATAATGAATAGTATTCCCGCTAAAATCTAAAGTGTTTTCCGGGCTTTGAAGCCGTGGTCCAATGGAATTTCTGTCTGACGTTTCGTCGACAGCTGCGGCAGACATTATTAGAGATGATGAGGCAATAGGCGAAGTGATCTCTCGTGCTTCCTGTCGTTGACTGATTCGACCGTGGTGAGCTCCGTGGTGTTTATTCCCCCGCCGTCGCGCTGCAGTGGAGAGACTGAATTGGGGGTAGTTTGGCGCCGAGGTTTCGGCGTACTTGAAGTTTGTCGTAGAAGTCGCTTCCAGTCTACATTTAGAAACGTAATTTTCTCCTTCCTGTTGAAATTGTTGTCGTGTTTAAAGATATCAATTGCCTCTCTCGTTAGCCTCGTATAGAAACACTGCGATTGATATAAGATATCCACCTTGTTGAAAAGGATGTCGTGACCTTAGGAGAGAGCGTGCTCTGCTACTGCTGACTTTTGTGTTTGTCCCAGCCTGCTCCTTTTCTGTTCCGTAATCTTCGTGTTGACACTGCATTTTGTGGTGCCACACGCAGTGTACCCGCAGTTTATACCAGCCACAGCTGCATGGAACTCGGTAAACTCCGGGTGCCGATAGGGGATCTCTGCGGTCTTTGGCCGATCTCCAGCTCTGTTATATTGTATACGAATGGGTTTAAAGACAGTTTTAACATTGTGCTTTTCCAGTAGCCTACCGATCCTGTTCGTTACTTTCTCACAGACAGAGTCTTTATGACTCCTTGTTTCTGTCTGGGATGATGATTTGATCCGCTATTGAAGTGTCGGTCAGTGTGTGTTGATTTTCTATAAACGATGACCGCAAGCTTCCCAGACCGCGGAGATCCTCTACCGGTTTACCGAGTTCCAGAGTTTACCGAGTTCCATGCAACTGTGGCTCGGTATACGGGGTGTTCATTATAAAATTTCATCTAGCCACCTATGAAATGCATTTGTTATTTTGAAGCACGTCGTGAATTACTTCGTTCCGTATTTGTCCGTCAAACTTTCAAATTTAGGCACGTTCACACTTTGCGAACGTTTTACTGGTTGCCTACCATTACGCGCTCCGATAGTGTCTCCATCCTTTTTTTCTCAATAAGAATCTAAGGACGGGAATGCTCAAATAAATTTAACTAAATAATAATGAATAGCAATTGACATGACATTCCAAACAATCCAGAATCATTCAGAATGTTAATAAATAAATAAGTCGGCCTTAATTTGTTTGATTTTTTAATTATTTAAAGATTTTTAAGATTCTACAGGCTTTAAAACTTACTTGAGGTATTCCCGAGCTAACATCCATAGAGAACTTAGAAAAACACATCAATCTCTTTGACCTTGGGAGGTGAGATAAATTAAAATTTTGCCACCTTGAATGCCTGAACAGGCCTTTCGCCCTTAGAAGTGGCGATTTTCATATTGATCCTTTGACTTCTGTCGACTACAAAGCATCCCAGTCACCAGCCCCTGCATGGTGGAGCCTTTGGAAAGAGGAGTTTTTAAGGCTTGGCCCTACTAACTACAACTGCAACCGAAAGTACCTACAAACCATTTTGTGTTTGAAAAACTGAAAACTAGTTTTAAAATCATTAAAACAATTGTATGATTCTAATGTTTTATCTCTGTAGAATCAGAAATGGAGTGGATTTTCAAAGGTATGTAAAATTAAAACATTAGAGCTGAAGACGAAAATAAGTTTATAAACATATTGTAGGCTCAATTCCTGAAGCTAAACCTGGAAGTTTTGCACCAAAATCAGTATTGACTGCGACCATTAGGACCTAGAAGAAAAGATGTTTCCAAAAATTTTTGTGTCAGTAGATACTCTCGAGGCTAAAATTTGTTTGCGAGTGTAATAGTTCTGTTCCCTCCCCAACCTGGAAAAGTTATATGCAACCGTACTAGTAGCAGTTTGTAAGGCACATGTGTACATGCATAAACCATTTTGGGTCTGAAAGCCGGTTTTAATGTGATTCACTACTTGATAATAATACCTATTATAGGCTTGAATCTTGAAGCATATTCCAGAAATCTTGGAACAGATCAGTGTGGACTTGAGTTTACGAGCAAGAATGTAGGAAACATCTCTATTGGTATATGGTATTTTCATGTTCAATAATAAATGCTAACTTTGTTTTATAATGACAAAGTAGTTTAGTGCGTGTTAAATTGCATCAATAGCTACTAAATAATGCAGGATCATCCAGCTTCATATTCCTAATTTATAGTTATAAACTGAATTTGTTTAAAAATGTTATAGACAGAAATTAAGTTTACATTGATAAGTAATTAATAGTATTAGACTGGATAATCTTGGTCAATGATCAGATCTGTAGTTTAACGGGTTGCTGTCCTCCATGTTTCAAATCAACAATTTACAAATTGGCTGGTTAAAACCTGTTTATTCAAAAGCAAAAGTGCTCAATTTCTATGATCATAAAAGTCCTTTTTGGAAATTGCAATCCATATTGGGTCGATCATTATTATAAGCTTATTTTCAACCAACTCGATTGGCTGTCCTATTATCAGTCATTAATCGAGTTGGATGAAAATCGAGCTGTAGAGATCAATCTGATCCAGGTTTAGCATTTCCAAAAAGTCCTACTGTGCCTATACTAATAGGAATATGAGTGATAAAATTTAAGTCACACACTTTGCCACAATAGGACTTTTCGGAAATATTGATCCTAGTTCAGACTGATCCTTACAGATAATTTTCAGAACACCAGATTGATGACAGTTTGAATCTGATTTCCACTCAATATGAACGGTACTCAACTCAACTGATAGTGAACTCAACTCATACTCAGCTGATAGTTATCAACTTGATCCGAATTACAGTTTTTGAAAACGGCTTGTATCTCCTACTGGTATACGGAAAATTGACATATAGGTTCAATGGTATATATGTTTAATGTGTTCGATAAGACTTTTAATAAAGCTAATCATATTTTATTAATTTATTTTGACATTTTTATTGAGTTTTGGGAAGTCATGTTTCTATTCGCTTATCAACTGTTTAACAATAAATTGATCAACGTTATTAAACATATTTTATAAATGTGTACAAATAGAAGTAATATAATTGACAATTGAATAAATTGAATACAAAAAATTAAATGATATTAATGAAAAATTTTATGTAATTTTTTCCAAGTGCTAGCAAAATTCAGTAGCTTATACAGGTACTTATCCAATTGGTAATGCGTGAAGTGTCCTAGTGATCAGCCACCTTCACAGAAAAGCAGACCAATCAGTCAGCAAGCTGTGATTCCTACCCATACTCTCAATTTTTTCAGGGTGTAGTCCTTTTTTAATTATTTCATGGGGGTGTTTTCACTAATCTAATTTCTCATGTTTTGCGAGTTCACATAACCACTTCACTCAAATAAAGCTTCATCACTAAATATGGATTTTTGGAAAATGTTCTGGTTATTATCCCTATTAATACACCAATTGCAAAATTGCAGTCTTCGGGGAAAGTCAGCTTCATGCAATTCTTGCACATCTGTGAAGCGATATGGGTAGACTTGCAGATTTTTATGTAAAATTGCATGGGTGGTACCTACAGAAAGGCCTATTTGATGGTGTAACTGTCGAATAGAACCAGGTGTGTTTTGCATTATTTCTTGTGCCTGTGTAGCCACTTTATTGGTATGTTTCTTGTGAGATTCACTGCCTGGTCTTTGTAGACTACCTGCTTCTGTAAACAATGCTAGAACATGCTCCAAAGTTTTCTTGAACTGCATGTAGACCACAGCAAAGTTTGGAAATTCAGCCTGGAAATCCTCCTCGTAGTTTCGAATGGTTTAAACCTATTCGCCATCCACTTTCCATCAAACTCAACATAAAAACTTTATGTTCTAAGGCGAAGGCCCTGTTGTCCAAATACAAAACAGGTTTTATAGCAATAAAAATTAACGTTTTAACAAAAATTTTGTTGGTAAAACTAGAAAACAACTTAAACAACAACAAAAAGGTGGGAAACGGGAAAATTTGCCAACAAGGATAAAGACAACACAAGATGGCCGCTAATAACGTTGAAGCGCTGAAAGCTGATTGGACAGTGGCAATGACAAATCTGTTTTGATGGCGAGTCAAGTTACAACGTACTTTTATAGCTCTCTTTCTTTCTCTCAAAAAATCATAGCTGGCTAGATGATTTTATAATGAACACCCCGTACATTGGCACCACAAAACGCAATGTCAACACGAGGATTACAGAATACAAGAGGAGTTGCAGGCTGCGACAAACACAAAAGTCAGTAGTAGCCGACATCTTTTTCAACGCAGTAGATACCTTACATCAAACGCAGCGTTTCTATCCGAGACTAACGAGAGAGGCCATTGAGATCTTTAAACACGACAAAAATTTCAACACGAAGAAGGAAATTACGTTTCTAAATGCAGACTGGAAGCGAGTTCCACGACATACTTCAAGTGCGCCGAAACCCTGCGCCTCCACTACTCCCACCCCAATCCCCCCACTGCAGTGGACGGCGGAGAAATAAATACCACAGTCGGAAGATCACTTCGCCCATTGAAGCGTCAAGAATAAATTCCATTGGATCACGGCTTCAAAGCCGGGAAAACCCTTTAGATTGTATTTTGACCGGCCGTGAAAGCCTTCACAGTATTATTCACGCTGTTCCAGTTCAAAGGATATAACACATCATATTATGTGCTTACAACCTGACAAATGACCATATTATTGTACATCCTTGGAAAAAGATTCTTATCGTTTACTTGACTCATATTGGTGTTCAGTCCAGGTTTTGTTTACGAGTATGGTTCTTTTGTATGCAAAGTTTCATGTCAACGCGTCAATTATTTCAGACCGTTGCTTATCTTGTAATAAGACATCTTGTGAATAAAGTGTCTTCTGTATAAACTCCTCAGCCTAATATTATTCTGAAACATTTTTATCGTATCTTCTCAATATGTGCAGAAAGAGCTAGTAATATAAAACAACTTCTCGCTATAGATTGAAATTTTGTCTACTAGAGGCGCTTTCCATTATGAACAGTTCCGAAGCGTGAAGTTCATTTTCGTGGCGGTTTGCAACACCGCCTACCGCGTGACACTCATATCCTTCATTGCAGTTGGAAAGCAACTCAGATTATATTCAAGTCTCTAGTTAAGTGACAACACTGGCTTGTCAATTTTAAGCGATAATATATTGCCTATACATGAGAATTCTGTTTTTCATACAATTGAGCATGCAAAAGACCAATATCAGACACCAGTAACCGCACCTAGATTTAATGTAGCACACTTGCATATCCGAACGGGCGTACATTCGTTGCAGGCACACAATAAGCCATTCACGTCAATTTTTCGCTGCACGATGATTTGCTACCTCGCCTCATCCCAAAGCGCCGTTTTTCCTATCCTGTCATAATTTAAATTTAATAGTGTATTTCGCTCGGCTGTGCGACATTCTTGGAACCTTGCGGGCGACACCTACCTGTTATGTTATACGAACCGTTGCATTACAGGTCCATTGTTCATCATTTTATCTTCATATACATCATGCGGGGATAGATATAGATAAAAAGTTGTATATGTATTAAATATCCCACATGTCCCATGAGTTATCAACTGATGAGGAACTTTTAATAAGCAGTTCTTCAGCCATATTAAAAATTTCCAACGGCGCACAGTATTTGCTACTACTCTATACTCTTATTACCTTACTTACTATACTTGCTGAAATAGCAAAACCATAATTCAAGTAGCATGCTGACGTGAGTTTCACGTCTTTAATACAGCAGTTTGTCACATGGGTGGATGTTTCTCCCTGACGTTAAAAAGACGCACGACGACGTTTTAATCATGGAATACATAACGTTATATCCACGTTATATCCACGTAATAACGTTTATTTTTTATTTAAGGTCACATAGCCTCTCTGGGCTATGTCAACTAAGTACACCTCCCTCTGCTATAGCTATTACCTCTTTTTGGACGGCTAATATGGTGTTTGTAGGCACATATAAAAGAAATTGTTTACTTACATATTTAAAATAACTCAGGTAGATGCTCTATTGGAAGCAAAAAACATTTCTGAAAAAACCATTTGCGCCAGTTTCTCTTGTCCTTGTCTTTCATTTCCCGTCATCATTCTAAAGGACGAGTGAGATAGACTGATGCTCGTTCCGTCTTGGAGTAAATCCAAAATTGTCAATAAACTGACAATAACATTGATCGATTGAGACTTGACAAATTGTCAAACCTACTCTGCCATCTAGTGTTTGACACAGAGCCAACAAATGCCGATATTTCCCTAAAAATGGTCCCGTTTTTTGCACGGAAGTCCGGCACTCTTAAGGTTCTCATGACGTAATGTTGTCGTCAGCGCACGTCATACAAGTGTCATAGCAACTTAAAACCGGATCAGATATTGATGATGTCGATTGTTTTTGGTTTTTGTTAAGTTGGAAGTTGGACGCTCAAGCTAGGAGATGGATATAAGTTCGACAGTCGATTATATTGGAAATAAGAAATAATAAAAATAATGACAACTGTTTTGTAATAATTTGACGTCATGTCTTCACCGATACGTCACTGTAATGATTTTGACAGTGCACAAAATCTCCCAAACTGAAGATGACACGGCTGACAAGCGATACTGCGCTCTGCTGGTTTTCTGACATGACAAGTTACCTTTACAGTAGAGATACACTTTATGATTTAATCAACCGAATCGTAGCAATTGTCTTTAATATCAATTATCCATATAAATAATTTACATTAATGTTTTCTTTTAAATGAAATACATAATAAATAAGTTCTCAAGTATTCAAGTGTTAAATGATGAGATCATGGTGTTAAAAAACATAATCTAGGAAAAAAAAGGTCTACTCAATCGTCTAGGTCTACCCCAGATCTGAGTCAAATTTGAGATAAAAAGTTAAAAAAGGCATATCTAAATAAATGTCTTTTTTATCAAGCGGACTAAAAGTACGTCATTTGTTCTCTCCATACGCACACCTAAAGTGGGCTTTCTAATCCTGAGACCAAAAAAGTAGCAAAAAAAGTCCTAGGCAGTAAAAGTAAAGTAAAATGTCACCGCTACTGTCATGGTGGCGCATATATAAACCATTTTATTGCCATTTTTACATTCTTGTTAAAAAAACAAAGGATAGGAATACTCTCAGAGCGCTCGAGAGGACCACCCGAAACCCTTTTTAATCGAAATCGCATAGGTTCTCGAATTCTGTTAAATATCGTTGGTTGTCATGCGCGTCATCATATTTATCTGTCAATGTCATTTTTATTAATTTAGTATTAACAATAATGCTATAAATTTTTAGTTTACCATAATTTACCTAAACCACCTAAACCATTGGTTACGATGTAATACCATTAAAACCATTGAACATTGAAAACCACCATTCTAACACATTTTACTTATATATACCACTAATTGGGTAAGTACCTAGACCCGCTTAAAGAGGATGAGAGAAAATTGCAACACTGAATCACTCTGAAATAGACTTTCCTGCATGATTGAAAAAAAAATAGTATATGTTACTCGGAGTAAAAGGTCTTTTCGTGCTTCGCCCAGTTGCAGGCCTCAGCTTCGCTTCGGCCGTCAATCTCTGGGCTCAGCACGAAAAGACCCACTTTTACTCCTAGTGACATAATCTACTATTGTTTTCTTTTTTCTTCTATTCCCTATAATAATAGTTGAGTATGGAACACAAATCAAGCTGGTTGGGATACAATGCTACCATTAAATTTATGTCGAAAATCAGAGTCGAAAAAGAAAAACCCTGTATAAATATGGTTGGAATAAATGACACAGAACTCTCTTTCAAATTACCTGGTAAAGGTGGCACCACAGAAGAAGAATTAACTAGTCTTTTATTTACAAAAATTTGTCTGGCATCATTTCTAAAGGTTTGGTACGATGGCCATATGTTGTCTAGCCAAATGTAGCCGTACCTCACGATCAAAAAATAGGTAGAAAATCTTCTTAATTGACGAATTGGCAACAGTGCTATCAATTCAATGTGTGTGTCAGCCTCATTGAACTGATGTCAACCACAAAACGTCAAAACGTGTTTCGTTTGTGTTTGAAGTTGAGACAGCACTTGCGAATGTTTTGTGCGATCTTTTCGTGTTTTATTAAAGATTTTATCATTATAGTGAGATATTGTGGCATATGTAAGACTTCTAGTTATAAAAGTGGGACAGAAATCTTTCGTATCACAGGTAAGTGCATGTATCATGTTTTCACCGATTACCCGACTCGGCGGCCATTTCTTCATTCCCCTCGCGACGCGCGCCCGCTCTGCTCCATATGCGTGTTGAAAGTAAACAAACCTGTCAATTTATGATTGACTCATTGAGTCTATCTAGTTTGAATGTCGATGGGTGGACCAATGATTACGCGGCTCTTCACCGTGGCCAAAATTGTCTCTCCGAGGTGTTATAAACTGTCTCATCAGGCAAAATATCCCACCCGATTTAGTTAACCTTAACTATAAGCTCGCGATAAGACTATCGGGAATTGGACAAATAAATTTTTTTCACTAACTAAACAAAAACTGCCGACGTTTCGACGTTTGTTGATGTCTTCTCATGGCTATTTTACCACTTCGTGGAAAACTTGTCATTATAAAAAAGAACGGTTAAAGCTACTAGGACCGCCAAAAGGAACTCTAACCGACATGTAAAGTGACCTCACAGTGAGGTAGCTAGGTACAATAAACATCAAAACGTTGGCAGTTTCTGTTTACTTAGTAGACATTTTTTTATTGGTCCTATTCCCAATAATTTTATCACGAATTCACTTCAAGGACATGCATCAAATCAACATTTTTACTCAAAAGGTGAATCAAAAGTAAGTTGATTCACCTTTATAACTTGTGACTCTCAGGAATTAAGGTATCCAGGTATCCTCGGCTTTTAAGGAGAAGTTGCTCGCTGGATCGCTGCGACTATCCATAGACAAACTTAACTACTAGATTGAAATCCGCCATTAAAAACAATCGAAGTTTAAAAATTTGACACTTTATAAATGTATGATGGTACGTCCCCATGTGCGGATATGGCGTATATTACAGATTTGGCGATGTGGTTGGTTGGTTGGTTGGATTGGTTGAAATTCAAGTTTATTGCTAAGTGTTGCCAAATTTCTGCATTCTCATTAAAGTGGCATAAGTTGTTTGGATAAATAGTGGAATAAACAACAGTTACTATGTCAAAATCTTTGAAATTTGCCATATGATTTTAGAGGTCCACGTAGAACGATGCATATATAAAAAAAAATGGAATGCAGTGTGCAGCAGTGTGCGGCAACACTGTGGATCCGCAATATACGCCATATCCGCACATGGGGTACCATTAGACGTTATCGTGCAGCTGCTTTTGACAAGCTTTTTTTTTTTGGGGGGGGGGGGGGGGCATACAAACAGTGTAGTCAGACATACCGAATTTTCTGTGCTTATACGGAAATGATAAATAAGAACCGACAATTCAATGTCCTTTATTCTTTTAGGATGATATATCCTCATTAAAACAATATATTTATTATTCGCATTTTTTCTAACTTTATCTTTACCCTTATATAACTTATAACGACACATAAATAAATTAAACTATAAAATTTATAATAATTTTCATTTTATTTTAAAATAATAAAATTAAACTAATTAATAAACGGCAACAGCGCAGATAGTTTATTAATTATGAAGAACATATCGTGCTTCCAAGGTCCAAACCACGAATGTGCAAATCTACAGTTCTTCACATTCGTGGTTTTGGCATTGGAACGACGATATTTGTTTTGACATTTTGGGATTCTCTTCAGTACTTCAGCTATAAAACTAAACATTCTGCCTTGGAACTTTCGCCTAAAAGAGACAATTTAGAAATATATTATAAATATATCTTATATCAAACACGAAACATGATGGTCAACATAAAGTTCCGTCTGACATTTAAATAAGTTGGTCAGCCATATTGTCTTGAGGGTTAAATATGTCAAATAACGTAATCTTGGAATGGTCAATTGGTCATTGACAATGACAAACTTGACAGGGATTTTTCGGTGATTTCGGCCTTAGAATAGGTAGACCAGAGGAAGTAGGATACGACGCCGGCGTCTGTTACCAGTTTGCTCCAATCTGTCAAGTGTAAAAATGCCAGTGACGTAGCATTGGTATTGCAGCACATAAGAAAATATTTTATTAAAAATAATAATGGCACTAAATTACTATTTGAAACATTAGTAATATTATACGTAAAGCAAACATCGACTTACTATTAAATAAATAAAAATAATTGCGCCAGTGGAAAAACTGCTCAAAAATTTAAATAAATCAACCGTCTACAAGGTACAGGATTAGATTGACTTCACTGCGGTTTAAGCTAAATCATATTTCCAAGATTTGGATGTAAAATAATAGGTTTTAGAATTATTTGAAATAATTTAATTGTTGCTGAAAAACCATTATCTGTTTACCTGTGAAACGTAACTCCAGGCTCCTTTTTATAGCCGCAGCTATTACAACCGTAAGCTGCACATCCCACCATTGTAAACAACACAATTATTTATAATATTAAAGTCTTGCAAAATGCAATTTATTTCAAAAAAACACACAGCCAACGAAACGTTTGGTTTTCGCCTTAAACATGGCGTCTCATCATTTTTGGTAACAGCTGTCAATGTAGCGGAGAATTGCGCGCGCGGATTCCATTAGTCTACTTATTCTGAGGTTTCGGCGCATCGCCCTGTCACTGTCGATGTTACAGTTGTGACGTCACGGATATTATATACGCAACATAAATGCGTACAACTTTTATTAAAATCTTGTGTATTTGACAACAAAGTCTCCTGTAAAGTTAAAAAGGTGAAACCAAAAACTACCGAGTTGAAGGTATTCTTCAACTTCTGCAGCCATTAATAGAAGCATCCTGCATCGCCTGGTCTGGACTGACTTTCAAGTAGTTAAGCTTTTTGTGCGTCTGCTTTAAATTTATTCAAATTAAGGGTTTTCTTATAAATATTTACAATTTGCGAAATTATTTGTTTGTAGAGAAAAAGGTAGAGGAAAAGGTAGAGGATCAAAATCGAGAATTGCAAAGCACGCTAGGTCCGAACACCATGATATTAAGTGGTCGGAAGCCAAAATTGTGCATAGGGAACCGCCCTGAAAGCAACGAAAGTTTAGGGAAGCAGTTCATTGGAAGTAATGAGGGCGTCTTTAGTAAACCAAGTTGCGACGTCTCTCCGGTATGCCATTCGTTGATACGGGGGTCGAGTGCTGGTCGCTTGACGAGCCACTATCCGGCCAATAGGAATGGTGAGCGTGGTTAGCTGTGTTAGTACATAAGCAAGTAGCCTCGAGCTTAATGCTCAGTTTGAAACGAGCAGAGATTCCTCTGCTCGAAACGTCGTGAAAAAAAGCTCAATAAAGACAATGGACAAGATGTTTCGCGTAATGAAACTCACCATTAGCGTTAAACATTTCTTTTTTCTTTCATTTCCCGCCAGTATCTATTCTCAACGACGAGTAAAATTGACTGACGTTCGCTCCATCTTGGAGTTAAACTCCAAGATGTGCTTCAAGCGAAGTTGTCAATAAACTGGCATTGACATTAATCAATTGAGTTTTGACAGCATCTAGTGTATGACATTGAAGTCTCATACATATAAAAAATTTCATAAAAAGAGACTTCAAAGCCGCCATATTTGACTTACCTCTTTGTCTTGGAACTTCATGAGACTGACTGCCATAATGAGGCAGTCAGTCGCATAAAGTTTTATTCTCAACTCCTTAAAGACCTAGCAACGAGATGTTAATCCTCGGTAACATTTATTTGACATGTGCACATAAAACTATATTGTGACATATATGTTGGTGTAAAAGAATTTACTTAAAGAAGTTCCTCAGACGATGTGTCATCACTTATCGACTGAATATCTTCAAACCAAGACGGATCAATATCCGTCCTCCCGGTTAGGTTCTTCATCTCCCTTAAACAAGTGTTCAAAGCAATATCCTGTATCTTCCTCCTTCTCACCCAAATCTTAATATTTTTCCGAATGTCGTGTAATTTCCCTTTGAGCCTCACATACTCCATAACGTCTGGCACAACATATTCGCTTTTAAGCTTCTTGCAGTTCTCATATTTTTCAATCTCCGCCCTCAGCTCGTCTTCAGCTTCTTGGCATTCTCGTTCGGTTGCTTCGATTTGCTTGTTCTTGGCTTCGATTTCAGCTTTCAATCTGTTGCAATCCTCTTGCTGTTTTTGCAAAAATTTCTTGTGGGTGCTTAGGACCAAGTTTGCACCACCATTCATCTTCTTCAGTTCTATCAAATGTACGTTTTTCTGCTCGATTTTCTCAATAAAATGCTTGTTTTCTATCTCCAATTGATCAAAGTCTACAGCATGAACATTTTCACCAAGCTCCTGCCTTTGGATTAGCTGTTGGGAAACTTTCTTGTACTGCACTTTTAAAGTAGCTATTCTCAAGCGCAGCTTCTCAATTTGAAGCTGAGCGCTCTTTAGCCATTCTTCCATATATCTGATAAACTTCTCTGCTGGAATTCTTTGAGTTAACTTGTCTACTCCTTGCGTTACAACGCTGTACTCAAATATGTCTGTAGCTTCTTTTATTTCTGCTTCTCTAATGCTGAACTCTTGGAGCTCTGACTTCAAATTTCTCTTAATAATGTGACATTTCTTAAGGAACGCTTCCAGTTTGCCCTGACTGTCTTCCATTGCTCGCATGACCATATCTGTCTTTTGAGAAATATTAATCTTAGGACCTTTGCCTTCAGCGATAGAAGTGATGCTTGTGTAGGAATCCAGCTTAAACTTGTTTTTGTCCAACGAGGCGGACGGTCTGTCTATAGTATCTTTGCTTGAAGTTACAGGCAAATCTCTGCCAAGCAAGAAGTCCATAATTTCTTCAAATCCATCTAACAAAGAAGGATCATTTTCTTTTAGAAAAGATTCGAATAAGATATTTTCTAAAGCTAAATGTCTGTTTTCCGTTTCCATTTCTTGTACTATGTCAACGACTTGTTGATCAGTGAGCTCATCCAACGGATGACTCTCCCACTCTTCTTCTTCCACCTGTTCTTTATCAGCGAATAATTTGAATTCGGGCTCCTCATCTTCAAATAATGGCTCGACGCTTTCCTCTTCATCTTGCACTGCCTCTGCTTCTGGAGGCAATTCGCTTTCAGGTTGCTCTTCTGAAGTTTCAGACGGCTGGTCGGAATGTTCTACTGACTCGACTTGTTCTTTGCTGGCCTTTGCAAGTTCTGTGTCTTCCTCGTTGGGTTTCTCGGGTGTTTCTTCATTCGGAGGCTGAAACAAATAAATTGTTTTTTGCCAAGTTTGTTTTAGCTGAAGAAACAGTTTTTTTTAGATGGTTCATGATACGTTTCGGCTGTGATTTGGTTAGCGCTGCAAACCGCACAAGTGTAATTCTGTCTAATTTACGGTGAACGTGTTATGATATGGAAGAGGCGTTTAAAAAAAATCTATATTAGCGTATCTAAGTAAGTGTCACAATATCTTTAACATTAGACAACGCTGCCGCTACCTGGAAAGAAGCCTCAAATTGGGTTCCAAGTTTTATAGACTATCGTGCAAAGAACAAAAAAGTCGACAAGCCTCCAGAACGGTCCCCCGGGAACTTAGTCTTTAAGATGAACTCTCCCTCCAGCCGATACCTTGCCACCACCTAAAGGCGCATTGACACAATTCAATTTGCTTGATCACTTTGGGTGAATTATTTAAAGTAAAATAGAAATGAACCATCTAAACTACACCAGTTCCACATGTAATTTGGAAAGTATCATTTGTATTTTAGAACAGTCACTTGGATCTCAGAATATATCACTCACTATTTCAGAATAGTGGTTTTGATTTTAGAAATCGTCAGTTGTATTTCAAAATAGTCACTTGTATTTCAGAAAACTACACTTGAATTTCAGAACAATCATTTAGATTTTAGAATATATCAATTGTATTTCAGAAGGCGTCACTTGTAGTTTACACCATTTTCACATGTAGTTTAGAAAGTATCATTTGTATTTTAGAACAGTCACTTGGATTTGAGAATATATCACTTGTATTTCAGAATAGGGATTTTGATTTTAGAAATCGTCAGTTGTATTTCAGAATAGTCACTTGTATTTCAGAAAACTACACTTGGATTTCAGAACAATCATTTAGATTTTAGAATATATCACTTGTATTTCAGAAGGCGACACTTGTAGTTTAGAAGATATCACTTGAATTTCAGAAAATCGTTTTGGAAACAAAGTTTGTTATTTGCATTTGTGTGGAGTTCTTCAAAAAGGTAAGTTCAGTGCAAAAGTGAAGGACTCAAAAACCACTTTAACACAATATTGTTCTAAAAAATAGGACTTTATTCGCACAACGTAGCTCTTAATGCTGCCGTCTTAGTAATGGAAGATATACCAGTTGGACTAAATATTTATATTTAAATCTAATTACAAGATAAAAAAAGAAAACTCTGTTGTAGCTGCATCGCATGCTTTTTCAATCCGATTCTGAAGATAGTATATAATTCATTCATTTTATGAAATGTAAATGACGAATTCTGAAATACATCTGCACTTTTCTGAAATACAAATGACTAATCTAAATTTCAAATGATACTTTCTAAAATTCAACTTACTATTCTGAAATACAAGTGATGATTTCTGAAATTCAAGTGATATATGAGAAATCCAAGTGACGTTTTCTAAAATACAAGTGATACTTTCTAAACTGCATCTGAAAATGGTGTAGAAGATATCAGCTGAATTTCAGAAATTTTAGGTAAAAAAAAAACAAATCACAAACTTTGTTTAGGAAACAAAGTTTGTGATTTGCATTTGTGTGGAGTTCTTCAAAAAGGTAAGTACAGTGCAAACGCAAAGGACTCGAAATTTCCAAAGAACTGGATATCTTCTAAACTACAAGTGACGTCTTCTGAAATACAAGTGATATATTCTAAAATCTAAATGATTGTTCTGAAATTAAAGTGTGGTTTTCTGAAATACAAGTGACTATTCTAAAAGACAACTGTCTATTTCTAAAATCAAAATCACTATTCTGAAATACAAGAGATATATTCTGAAATCCACGTGACTGTTCTAAAATACAAATGATACTTTCTACACTACATGTGAAAATGGTGTAGTAGTCATTGAAAGTGATCATTTAAGATGAACATTAAGTAAAATTTAACCAGAAGCCACTTTCTTTCACTTTTAAAGATGACACGCGCAAACTTCCTTTTTCAGTATTAGCAGCAACTAGGGAACGAAAAATTAGCTTTGGCCTTGGACCATCGTTTTGTTTGGTAGAAATTAGCTGAAAACGAGTGCAAACTTCATAGGTTTATTCTGAAAATAACAAAATCTACAGATATCCCTAGAACAGTTGGAAGCTTAAAAAAATTCGAATTCACCATCGCCTTAGTTAGAAAAAGTTAGTTGAACACGAATACAAACTTAATTGGTTTATCTTTAAAAAATAAGAAAGATAGTAGATATCTCGAGAACGGTTGAAGGTTTTAAAATTGAAATGGATCATCGTCTTTGTTGGAAAAAGTTTGCTGAAAGCGAGTACATTCATAGGTTATCTTTGAAAATAACATAGTTAATAGATATCTCGAGAACGGTTGAAGGTTTCAAAAATTTGACAGGACCATCGTTTTAGTGGGAAAAACTTGCTGAAGATGATTACAAACTTCACGGGTTTATCTTTGAAAATAACAAAATTAGTAGATATCTTGAGAACGGTTGGAGGTTTCAGAAATTGAACTGGACCATTGTCTTAGTTAGGAAAGTTAGCTGAATACAAGTACAAACTTCATAGATTTATCTTTGTAAATAAAAAGTAAATATTTCGAGATCGGAAGTTATCAATATCTCGAGAACGGTTAGAGATTTGAAAAATTGGACCAGACCATCGCCTTAGTTTGTAAAAGTTTCTCGACATTTTTGAGATATACTTGACTTGACTTGAAAAATTAAATAGTCGGTACGTGACTTTTTTTATAGTAGAGCTTGACTTAATGTCAAGTATTTGCAAACTACTTGACACTTGATCAAAAGTAGTTGGTGGAAAAAACGAGCTCTCCTTGACCACTTAGTCCTAAAGAAAAATTGTGTAACATACTAAAATCACCCAATTTGTTCCTTCTTTATTTCAAACTAAAAAAAGGTTCAATAAAAAATGCTTTCTACTACGGCCAAAAAAACTCCAAATCTATACTTAAAAATTTTCAGAGCTTAACTCGAAATAAAGTTGTCAATATGAGTGACAAGACAAGAGAATATGAATGGAGACAAAACATGTCTTGAGTTCTTGAGTCATTTAAGCATTTGGCACTTTAAACAACATAACAACTTTGCATTTTTTTAAAGCTTTAAGTCATTTTTAATTAAATTTGGCTCTATCTCTTACCACGTTTTCTCTAAAAGTTTTAAATTTACATTTTAAGCTTTGAGTCATTCTTAACCGGTTTTTGGCCCCAATCCTAACTTAAACTTTTCTACTCCAATTTTGGCCTTGATTGATTGTATTTCTCCAAGAATTTCAAGTTGGCTATTTTAAACGCTTTGACCTATTTTAAAGCAACTTTGACTTTAAAATTCTTATCTCAATAACTTTTAAACTCTGAATACACATTTTTTTATGACTTCGATCAATTTTAACGGATTTTGATCTTAAGGAACCTGAATGTTTCCGAAAACTTTTAATTTGTATTTTCAGATTGTTTTGAATTAATTTTGGTCAGTTTTGATCCTAATCTTAACCTGCAATTTTCCAAAATTTTTAAGCTTCCATTTTTTTACGCTTTAAATATTTTTTAACCGATTTTGGCCTTATCATAACCTGTTTTTTTTCAAAAAGTTTTAATTTGTATTCTGAAATGCTTTGAGTTAGTTTGACAAAACAATTTGTTTCGTGTGTGCTCGTAGTTAGTGATGTTTGATTTTAATTGATTTTAAACCTTTTTATAACTATTCATAATTTCCTTGACCATGTAGTCCAAGGGATTACAGGGACACCTAGGCGGCAATGTTGTGCCAGCCTGTTACGAAAGTGTAATGACCGATATCTAGAAACAACGTAGCACCCTGAAGAAGGCAATAAATTATTGCCGAAAGCTTGGTAGCTGAAGAGTTTTATTCTTTTGATGCCCTAACCGATTACCCGAGAAACTTGCTTCTTTTTATCCAAAAACATCAAAATTTGCATTTTTAGAGGATATGACCTATTTTTTTTATTTTGTTTTAATTTAGTTTTAATTCTAACCCTTTCTCACTAAGTATCTTTACCCTAAACTCATTTCTCAAAAATTTTCAAATTTGGGTTTTTAGACGCTTTAGTCATTTTTAACCAATTTTTGCCCTAATCATGATTTGAATTTTCGTAAAAAACTCAAATTTATATCTTTTCACCCATTTTTTATGATTTTTGACCTTGATCCTAACCTGATTTACCTTCCTTCAAAAGTAAGTTCTATATTGTATTGCTCTTGGCTTGTGGCAACACTAGGCAAGCCCAAGTGTGCGATTTTTTTTTACCTTAATACGCGAGCTAAAAATTCTTATGATGATTTCATGATCAAGTATGGGCTCATGATCTGATAAGGCGATAGAGCCTCAGTTGAGTTTATTAAGAAAAAGCCCTCAAAGAGTTGTGAATATCATTGTCCTTTGTACTTTTCAAATCAAGATTCTGAAGTCGGAAAAAGCACTTTCGTCAGCAATTTTCCAGATGTTAAGCAAACAAAATGTCTTCAAACTTGTTTTCTAAGTAACTATCAACTAATAAAAACAATAAAATAATAAAGTATTTTTTTCAAGCGGAATAGAAGTACGTCATTTGTTTTCTCCATACGCACACCTAAAGTGGGCTTTCTAACCCTGAGACCAAAAAAGTAGCAAAAAAAGTCCTAGGCAGTAAAAGTAAAGTTAAAACCGCTACTGTCATGGTGGCGCATAGATAAGCGATTTTCATTCACCAAAATTATTTTAACACCAGATAGGCCGATCTGAGTATATTGCCATCTTTACATTCTTATTGAAAAAACAAAGGATAGGAATACTCCCCCCGTGGGTGTTGCTAGATCTCCTATCGGGCGCCTCCCCACGTGTGGATTGCGGCCCTCTCTAGATATAGGGGGTACCGGGGAAATAAAATACCCGGGGTGAACAAAAAATTGCACAACAGCAACGTCTGCTTCCAGATTGGGCGGTTGCAAACGGCGTCTGACCAAGATTGGGCGGCCGATATACAAGCCAAGGTTTTTTGGCATAAAGGAAGGCAACGGGATACCACCTTTATTATTCTCTTTCCCAAGACAATAACATGAGTACATTTAATTCAAAATTCTTCGGAGTTATAAATAGTTTCCCAATCCGATCTCGGAGGGGGGGGGGGGGGGGGGGTACTATCACTAAGTATAAGAACAAATCTAAGAAAACCATTGAAGATAGGAACGTGGAATGTAAGAAGCCTATTTGAGGCTGGGAAACTGGCAAACCTCACACGAGAAATGAACAGAGTCAAGCTGGACATCCTGGGCGTTGCTGAGACCCGGTGGCCTGGTGTGGGAGAGTGCAATGTAGTTAACGGAGTATTCTTTGGTAATGACGATCCAAAACATAGGAAAGGTGTAGGAATCGTTGTGGCTAGGGAACTATTGAAATCTGTCGTGGACTTTGTTCCATACTCGGACCGCACTGCCTTGTTGAAGCTCAGAGCCAAGCCAAACGATCTTAACGTAATACAGGTATATGCACCAACTGCAGACTCGCCTGACCATGATGTGGAAGAATTTTATGATGAAGTCAAACAATTGCTTAAATTGACCAAAAAACACGACGTCAACATAATTATAGATGACTTCAACGCCAAAATAGGTAAAGGCAGAGTTGGGGAGTTGGTTGGATCATATGGTCTTGGAGAAACTTGGAACGAGAGGGGTGATCGACTTTTGCAATTTTGCCAAGAGGAAAACATGAAAATAACAAATACATGGTTTCAACTACCCCCTCGCCGACTTATACTTGGATATGCGACTCATACTTGGAAGTGCCCAGCGGACCGACTACACAACTTAGTACGAAACCAAATAGATTTCACCCTGATTAATCAAAGATTCGGCTCGACCATCAAGAGGGCCGTCACATATCCTGGGGCTGATGTACCTTCTGACCATGTGCTGTTGGTGGCTGCCCTGAAAATTTCCTTGTCAAGTCAAAGAAAGCCAACCACACAGCGACGGGTGGCGTTGGAAAAACTGAAGGATCCAATAATAGAGTCTAAGATGGGTAATGAGATAAACACAGAGATTCAAGCAATAACATCGAATATTGGAGAGGAACCGACGCAGTTTTGGACAAGGATAATGGGCATTGCAACAAATTCAATGTAAAACAGATTAGGATATAAGACAAAAAACAAAAATGGATGACGGATGAGATTTTGCTGTTGATGGATGAACGTCGGAAGCACAAGAACAAGATGGACAGCAGCATGTATAAAGAAATTCAAAGACTAATAAGATCAAAGATTAGAATAGCAAAAAACGAATGGCTTAAACGTGAATGCGCAGAAATAGAACAGCTGCAAAATCAACACGATGATTCTAATCTACACAGAAAGCTGAAGGAGACTGCTGGCATTTATAAAAATGAGATCAACTATAGCAGTAAATAACAATAACCAGATAGTTCTCGACAGCAAAGAAAAAATCAATGTCTGGGAAAGGTATATTGAAGAACTTTTTGACGACGACAGACCCCCAGTTGACACTAATAACTCTCTAACCGGCCCATCGATCACTAAGAGCGAGATAGAAAACACCATACGTAACTCAAAAAATAACAAAGCGGCTCTCCCAGATGAAATCCCTTCAGAGATACTTAAACTCCTAGATGAAAGAGGCATAACAGCACTACACAAAGTATTTAACACTATATATGAGACCGGTCACTACCCCAAACAGTGGTTGTGCTCTACTTTTGTCCCTCTGCCTAAGAAGACCAATGCAAGAAAATGTGAAGATCACAGACTTATTAGCCTGATGAGCAAAAAAATATTCCTTAAAATTATATACCAGAGAGATCATACACCAGAGAATATACAAGAAATGTGAAAGAGACATGGGCGACTCGCAATTTGGGTTTAGGCAAGAGTTGGGTACAAGAGAGGCGGTGGTCGCAATACAAGTCCTTGTCCCGAACTGCTATGATCAGAGAAAGGATGTGTGTCTTTGTTTTATAGACTATGAAAAGGCTTTTGATCGCGTACAACACCACAAATTAATGCTGCTCCTCAATAGGCTTGATATAGACCAAAAGGATGTCAGATGCATTGAAAAACTATATTGGAACCAAACAGCACAAATCAAATTAGGTAATAATAGGTCCAACGCAGTACAGATTAGAAGAGTGCGACAGGGATGTGTGCTGTCTCCACTCTTATTTAACTTATATTCGGAAGCAATATTCCAAGAGGCTTTAGAAGATGTGGAGATGGGAGTCAAAGTTAATGGAGTGTGGATTAACAATATCCGCTATGCTGACGATACGGTCTTAATCGCTGACAACGTACACGACCTACAGCAACTGATCAATAGAGTGGGAGAACAGAGCAAATCTATGGGCTTAAACAACAACATCCAGAAAACAAAATTTATGATTATCTCTAGAAACCTAAATATATTTGAAAACTCCACCATAACATTTAACACAACTCCCTTAGAAAGAGTGGACAAATTTAAATACTTGGGCATCTGGCTTTTCGAAGACTGGACATCAGACAGGTAAATAAAATGTCGCATGGAACAAGCTCGAGAGGCATTCCTGAGGTTCCGAAGAGTGCTTACCTGTTCCGATTTTGACCTTAACCTGAGACTCAAGTTCATCGAGTGCTACGTTTGGTCGGTGCTGCTGTACGGAGTGGAGGGCTGGACATTGAGGGCGACTACAATTAACAAACTAGAGGCTTTTGAGATGTGGCTGTATCGCGGAATTCTGAAGATACCTTGGACGGCCAGACTAACAAACTAAGAGGTCCTAAGACGTGTCAACAGACAACGTAAACTGTTCGAATTGATCAAGAAAAGCAAAACGGCATATCTGGGGCATATAATGCGAAACACGAAATATCAATTTTTGCACCTATTGATTGAAGGCAAGATCGAAGGCCGGAGAAGGATCGGAAGGAAAAAAATGTCCTGGCTGCGAAATATCAGACAGCGGACAGGCCTACACAATGTACAGTCATTGATACACACCGCAAGGAATAGGGAAGCAATGGAAAATGTTATCGCAAACTCCCAGAGGTACCACCCGAAACCGTTATTAGTCGAAATCGCGTAGGTTCTCGAATTGTGACGTCTGTTAAATGTCATGCGCGTCATCATATTTATCTGTCAATGTGATTTTTATTAATTTAGTATTGATAATAATTCTACAAATTTTTAGTTTACCATAATTAACCTAAACCATCTAAACCATTGGTTATGATTCAATACCATTAAAACCATTGAACATTGAAAACCACCATTCTGACACTGTTATTATATACAAGTTATTTATTTTACAAATAATATACACCACTAAGTGGTGTATATTATTACCTAAGTAAGTAACTAGACCCGCTTAAAGAGGATGAGAGAAAATTGCAAAACTGAATCACTCTGAAATAGACTTCTTATTTCCTGAATGCTTGAAAAAAAAAAGTATATGTTACTCGGTGTAAAAAGTCTTTTTGTGCTTCGCCCAGTTGCACGCCTCAGCTTCGCTTCGGCCCTCAATCTCTGGGCTCAGCACGAAAAGACCCACTTTTACTCCTAGTGACATAATCTACTATTTTCAACTACTTGATTTCTCAAAAAAAAACTACTTGACTTCACTTGACCTTTGTTGTTCTGAACTTGACTTGAACTTGAAATCAAGTCAAGTAGCTTGAAAGTCCGGTCAAAACGTGAATCCCTATGAGATGATCCCATTTTGAAATATACTGAATAATTCAATTTGGTTGATCTATTTTCGAACAAAAGTATATTTGCTTTTATCACAAAATTTACATTGAATGATTCACTCACAGTGATCAACCAAATTGATCGTGTCAACAAGCCTTATGGCAAAACCGCGGTGAATTGAGAGTAGAGGAATCCGCTCCAACGCTCGACGCGAAGTTCTCTTAGATCGATGCCATGTAGAGGAAGTTTGTTTGTTGGTCATGTAAGAGAAGGCTCCGGGGGAAGTCTATGGATGAAGAGGTGTTTTGCTGAAGACGCCCTGTAGTCGGGTTAACTACCCGTATGTGGCCGCGCTCGAGACTTATAACGTCCGCGTTATAAGTTTGGCGAATTACCTGAAGCAGGAATGGAGAGAAGCATTTATCATTCTTGGACTGTGAGATGATGATATTTGTCAGTGTGGTTGAACCGTCTCTGATGCCATGAAAGTCTGCTGGACTGCTCCGGGAGATGAAATTTGGGATCGAGATGCAGGTCGTACTCGCTGGTTTAGAAGTTCCTAACCAAGTAAGCACACACTGCAGTGTGACCTCTTTTCAGTCCTGCGATAGGTAACAGATTTGAAGCACGTGATTCACCATCACCGGATTTTGCCAACCGACGCGGGCTCAAATTCTATTCATTATTGGACGACCTCTTGTCGTCCTTGATGTATCTGGAAACGCGTTGACGCGAAGTCGGATTGTGTTGATGAATTCTTTGCGGTGGACAATGCGTGTAAGTACCCCAATGTGCCTGTGGCACTTGCCCATGAATGACATTTTTTAGCCGTGCCCCATCTACCGAGGAGGAGAAACGATGTCGTGAATAAAGATTGATGGCGATCTTCCAATGTAAAAGGTTAAGGCAGTCCTTGTGACGAGCTTCAACGACGTCGAGTGTTTCGTAATCTCTCGTCTTTCTAATGCTTGCAAACAGTAGGAGTATTTGCCGCCATACTGTCAGTAAGGGTTGAAAAGTTCATATTTAAGAAGCAGTTGCGCTTAAGTTGGAGTGCTAATAGATACAGCAGGAATGCCGAGTCTTCGTCAGAGACAGCGTCATGACAGAAATCTAGGTCTGCACGAAGAAGCGGATGATATTATCGGTTTTTTTAAGGTACAGATAGTCGCGTTGGTCAGTCAGATGCGATGGTACCTTTAGAAGAAGAAAATCGCGTAATGCTTGTAGCCGCTGCTAGAGCGCCAGCTGGCCAGGTTTTAAAGGGTTTAGCTGAGTGACTCGGTTTTCCTTTTGATTAAACGAAACGGACCCGTCTACAGCAAGATATTTCAATTGGTGGGTTGAAGTTAGAAATGGAGTCATGCGTTGACCGATAATGCATGTATTCTCCTGAAAATACCACCAAAGTTTTCTGTTTCAGCTGTCCCTTGATGGAAAGAGAAACACCAAGGTATTTAGCCGAGGTGAGTTGAGAAGTCACCGGTATGGTGAGAGAGAAGAAAACTGGTACACTGAAAAATGAAAAGGGCGCACTGGTTGCTGACTTCGATGCCAGACTGAGACTGTGGCAGCAATATATAACTCAACTGTTTGATGTCCAAAGATAACTACATCAGAGAGCGCTCCAGAAGTAACGAAGGAAGAAGTAGGGTATGCCATCAAAACCTCAAAATCCGGTAAAGCAGTAGGGCCAGATGAGGTGCATTGTGAGGTCTTGAAAGCTCCTGGATGAGCGTTCAATCAGTGCCATAGTGGATCTATTCAATAGCATTTATACTTCAGGAGTGATTTCCAGAGGTTGGCTACTTTCCACCTTCATTCCTATCCCGAAAAAATCTCGAACGTCAAAGTGTGATGATCACAGACTAATAAATTTGATCAGTCAGGTTCTAAAGATCTTTATAAAAATTATACATACTAGGAATATACAAAAAATGTGAGGCTGAAACATCAGACACACCTTTGCTTTGAATGTCTTGTCTCAGAAATGCCTAGATGTAAACCAAGACCTTTACGTATGCTTCATAGATTATAGTAAGGTATTCGACAATGTCAAACATGGAAAGCTTCTGGATATACTCCAAAGATTTGGCATTGATTACCACGATGTCCGAATAATATCAAATCTCTACTGGGGACAAACTTCTAGAGTGAAATATCACAATGCTTTGACAGAACAAAGTAGTATTCGGAAGAGAGTCAGATAGCGGTGTGTTCTCTCTCCTATGCTATTTAATATTTACTGGGAGTTTGTTTTTCGGGAGGCATTGGAAGAGGAGCTGGCGGGTATAGCAATCAATGACAGAACTGTTAACAACATCAGGTACGCTGACGATACCGCTGTAATAGCAAGCTGCCTCAAAGATCTGCAGAGACTGGTAGACAAAGTAACAGTAGTTAGGGAAGATTATGGGCTAAATATTAATCTCAATAAAACAAAAATGCTAATAATATCCAAAAGGAACATCAGTGGTCAGCTGACTATACGCAATAAGACGGTTGAGCAAGTCCATCACTTCAAATACCTAGGAACTATCATGAATAAAAATGTTGCACACAAACAAGAAATCTTGCCAAGAATTGAGCAAGCGAGGACAACATTTATGAAACTGAGAGAACGGCTGACAGCCCGAGATCTATCTTTGACTTTGAGAGTGAGAATGGTGCGGTGTTACGTCTTTCCAGTGTTACTATATGGTCTTGAAGGATGGACACTGAACACGGAAATATCGAAGAGACTGGAATCGTTTGAGTGGTGGGTGTACCGCCGAATGTTAAAGATCTCCTGGATGGACCGCATTACGAACGAACAAGTTCTGGAAAGAATGGATAAGGAAACGAAAATTCTTTTCACAATTAAGAGAAGAAAACTAGAGTTTCTTGGGTATGTTATGCGTAATTCAAAATATGAAATTCTGCAGCTCATCATGCCGGGGAAGATCGTGGGGCGCAGAAGCGTCGGTCGACGTAGAATTTCCTGGCTACGTAACCTGCGAGACTGGTTTTGCCTCTCATCTGTCAAACTATTTCGGACAGCTGCCTCTAAAGTTAGAATAGCCATGATGATCAGCAACCTCCGAAGGAGAAGCTGAGATCAAGAAGAAGAGTTTTAGCCTGCAGAAGGCAAGATATTCGGAGCAGCGATTTAACTGAATTTGGAGACCAGAGCCAACAAATAGCTCGTCTGCAAAGACAATCCATTAATTTGCGTCTCTGAACCGCTTTGGAGTTTATTTGAGCTAGGGGCAGTCTTTCGCATCAAAGAATGAGGTTAAGATTTCTCAAGATGCACACAACTGATGCTGCCTCATTCCGTCGGGCTCTGGAGAAGTAGTAGTAGTGCAGCTTGTAGTCTTTAAGATCATCTCCAAATATTGGACATCACTGGTCGTCGAGGTCTTGCCGCAAATCAGATCGGAGGGCTAGCGTTATGGCTTCCTAAAGGTTGCTCGCCAAAATGGAGCCATCACCAACGGTGGTGGTTAGGCTGCTTCATCGGGACGGTCTAGGACGATTGTGACACAGCTTCTCTGATGCTTGCCAAAGATGACCTGAGTGATCGCGCCTTCATGCGACAAAAGACTCTCTTAGAATGCGGGCATCTGTTAGACGAGCCCTTCTTTTTAAGATAAAGAACCGTCTTGGAGTCTCTGTGGGATGAGTAGTCTTGCGCACCACAGAATGAAGTGCGGATTTCTCAATAAAACAGATGTAGGTACTGCACACCACTGACGCTGCTGTATAATTTTGTCTGAATCTGGAGAAGTAGTAGTAGTCCAGCTTTTAGTCTTTAAGATCGACTGAAGTTATTGGAAGTCACAGGTCGTTGAGGTCTTCCCGCAGACCACGCTGGAGGTCCGGCATCACCGCAACGTCCCGCAATGCCACCTTGGAAGATTTTGAGCCAAAATGGCTGCAACACCGGAGGTGGTGGTTGGTCTACTTTGACGGAGCCGTCGAGGACGGCTGCGACATATACACGGTGATTCACGTTATTCGACACGGAATATTATGGCTACACTTTTAGATTTTAAAAAAGTTTTGTATGTGGAATGGATGAGGGTCTATTGGAAATACATTTTAAAATTATTGTCATTGTATACAGGTGGTCCCAAAAGTATAAAATTGATTAAAGTTTTATTTTTTTAAATGAAACACCTAGTATATTAATGTATTTTCGGTATCTACGAACAAAAGTAAAGGTAGTTTTATTAAGGTTTATGGCATCTAAACCATACCGTTCTTCAGATATTCGTGATTTTGTGAAAATGAAGCATCAAATTTAATGTTTAAAATCTCAGCACTTGGTTTCTTTTCAACCACAGAAATTGGCTGGTGGGCTACTAGTACATTGAATTTCTTGCGGTATGTATTAAATATTAAATACTGTGTACCAAATGTAAAAAAATTAACACTACATTATTGCAAACTTCAAACAGTAATAACTCGTTTAATTTAAATTAGACACCCTGTATTTTACAGTATCAGTAGATGCAGAATTTAGTTTCCTATCAAAAACTATTAAACATTCCTATAGCTTGGTCGTTGCATTTTCTTGGAAAATTGATTTTTTCTGAATTTGCGCTGACATAAACGAATGTAGTAATCTAATTTACCTGTTCAGGTCTGTTCAGGTGTTACCTGATTTTGACAAAGCAAAATTTATTGTCATTTCTAGTTGTCACATATTAATTTAAAGTTAAATATTTTTTTACTGTTATAATTGGTGGTTAACAGGGAGTTTTTTATTTAATCAAAAGGCTGGTTTACACAACAGAAGAACGAGTCGATATGATCTTCATTCTAGGAGAATCCTTGCAAAACTGTCTTTTAGCATCAAGGGTTTATGCTGAAAGGTTTCCTAACCGAACTCGACCGAATAGAGCCGTTTTTGAAAGACTGTTGGTTCAATTTCGGCAAACTGGTAGTGTTCAGTATGAAACGACTGCCAAAACGAGACCAGTTACAGAAAACCAAGAAACTGAATTAGCCGTTATTGGCTCTGTAGTTGAAAATCCCCATGTCGGACAAAAGGAAAATTGCAGAAAACTTAAATATTAGCCAAGCAAGCGTATCAAGGATTCTTCAAAAACATAAATATCATGATTATGAGATACAACTACATCAAGAACTCTCCGATAACGATTTTGGTCAACGAGTGAACTTTTGTATGTGGGTGTTAGGAAAAGTTGGAGAACAAGAAGATTTTTTTGAATCAGTTCTATTTAGTGATGAGTGTACTTATCATAACGATGGTTCTTTTAACCGACACAATTTTCATTATTTTTCTGATTTTAACCCCCATGAATTTAGAGTTATTAATAACCAACATAGGTGGTCAGTAAATGTATGGGGGGGCATAATGGGACAGTATGTGATTGGACCTTATTTTTTTGACGAACATTTAAACGGAATGTCGTTTCTAAATTTTTTGAGAAATCAGCTTCCAATTTTACTGGAAGAAGTTCCTCTAGATATAAGAACAACCATGTGGCTGCAAATGCATGGATGGGGCACCTGCTCACTATCATCGTGAAGTCCGGGAGTTCTTAAATGTTCGTTTCCAAAATCGATGGATTGGAAGGAATGGAGCACAACATTGGCCACCAATGTCCCCTGACATAACGCCTCCCGATTTCTTTTTATGGGGATATGTGAAAGGAATCGTGTATAATACGCCACCAACCACAAAAGAAAATATGAAGGAACGAATCAGAGAGGCCTTCAGAAGCATAACTCCCTATATGTTACGCAATGTGAGTGAAGGATTTAAAAACAGAATACGTTTGTATTCTTATGTATATAATATGTTTAGAATCAGACGCTCGTCATTTTGAACAAATTTTATAACTGTGTGTTTTTGTTTGTTTTACTCTTATGTTGACTTGTTATTTATTGTATTTCAAATGTACTGTAATTGTACCCAAAAACAAATAATGCCTAAACCAAACCACAGTATATATAAACACCAACAGCAAAATGTTAAAATTTATTCACCTAAATGTTAACAGATGCAAGGCTGCACACGATCTTATGGCAAAAAGAATAATAGAGGATAATATAGACATTTTAATAGGCTGTGAGCCAAACATAAAAATCGCAAAAGATTTCTGCAATACAAATTGTGATAGTTTTATAAATACAAGCAGTAAAAGAAAGGTAATAAATAGCTTTAAAGATAAGTTGGCGTTGAACTAAGCAGCATGAGTATATTGTCGTGCTACTTCTCACCAAATGATACACAGGAGGACTTCGAGCAACTCCTGGATAAGATGTCAAATACAATCAAAAACACTAAAAAAGCGACAATTATAGGGGGTGATTTAAATGCCAAAACACCTGCACTCGGATCACAGGCCACAAATAAAAGAGGCACAATTCTAGAAAGCTGGATAGCTTCAAACCGGCTAATAATTCTAAATAACGGCAAAGAACCGACCTTCTGCGGACCAAACGGATCATCGATAATAGACTTCTCACTATGTACAGAAAATATAGCTAAAAAAGTAAAACAATGGACTGTTGATACTGAAACCGAAAACCTAAGCGACCATCGGACCATCAAATTCACAATATCAGCTTCGAGGACTGAGCTAGAAGAACGAAACCAAAACAATAATCGCTGGAAATCTTCTCAAAAAAATTTGGAAAATTTTAATAGGGACATTCCTAACCTCTTTACTGAAAAGATGGAGTATACTGCTGAAAGCATCATCCGAGAACTAACAAATAAATGTGATTAACACCTTAAAAATGGAAGTAGGTTGTCCCACGCAAAGCAAGAAGTATATTGGTGGAACATCAAAATCTTCGAGAAGAGAAAAGCGTGTAATAACGCTAGAAGAAAACTCACCCGCGCAAAGGCCAAGAATCCAACAAACATTGAAAAAAATATGCTAGAGGCTGAATGCAAGACGGCAAAAAGACACTTAAAAGAAGAAATTTACAACAGTAAACTGGAGAAGTGGAGGCAACTTTGTGGTGAACTGGAAGAAAACGTCTGGGGTAAAGCGTACCAGATAGTAACTGGAAAACTGAAACTCCAAAAGAGACAGAAACCAACCGATAAAGTAACAAAAAAGAAATTACAAAACTATTTCCACACAAGCCCACAGTGACGTGGATAGGCAAACTATATGATCCAAAGCAAGTACCAGAGATTACTGCAGAAGAACTGAGAATAGCGGTATCAAAAATTAAAGCAAAAAAAGCTCCAGGCCCCGATGGAATATTCCCAGAGATTATAATAAACTGCGCAAACCAACGGAGTGAAATCTTTCTGCAAATGTACAATAGATACTTAAAAAAGGGACATTTTTCCATAATCTGGAAATCTGCTAGACTTGTGCTAATAGAAAAACCAAAAAAGTTTCATATTGAAGAAATTTTGTATAGACCAATATGCCTGATAGACTCGGCTGGAAAACTTTTGGAAAGGATAATTGGAGATCGTCTGCAAAAAGAACTAGACGAAAGAAACCTGCTAACCAAAAACCAGTATGGATTTCGAAAAGGCAAGTGGAATAAAATTGGACCTTTGGAATAAAATTATGAAAGCTATAAAAGCAAAAAGTATAAGTCCATACATATACCAACATTCATCAGGTTACCTGCGGGGTCCCTCAAGGATCGGTCCTTGGCCCTATATTGTGAAATATATTTTACGATAATATCTTGCGAATACCCTCGGAACAAGGAGTAGACCTTGTCGCGTATGCCGATGGCCTGGCGATTGTCGTGAGAGCAAAAACCAGAGAAGCGCTAGAGGACAAAGCGAGCTACTCAACCAAAAAAGTCATATACGAATTGACACAAATAGGCCTTACAGTTGCAAGCAATAAAACTGAAGTGGTTCTCCTGGCAGGAAGAAGGAAGATAGAAAGTATCGAAATAAAAATCGGCAACGACATCATTGCTAGCCAAGAACAGGTGAAGTATTTGGGGGTGAATATTGACAGAAACTTTAGAATGACCGTGCATATAGAGAAAATCACACAAAGAGCAAACAAAATGATAAGCACACTAATGAGGATAATTCCAAACATTGGAGGATGCTCTTCTAGTAAAAGGAAACTTCTGGCCAGCACAGTTACATCTGCTATCTTGTATGCATCACCCATATGGGAGCAGATTTGCAAACTTAAACTGCATACAGATAAAATAGAAAGAGTTAACAGAAGGATGGCAATAGGAATAGCCTCAGCCTACAGAACCGTGCCCACACAGGCAATAATGATTATATCGGGGATCACTCCTATAGATCTCGCAGTGGAAGAAAGAAACACCATATATAAACAGGGTAGAAAGAGTAGAATGGAAGCTAAGCAGGAGCTGTTTACGGTGGCAAGCAAGATGGGAACAATATGAGGGATGGTCTACCGTATTTATAAAACAGGTTGCACAGTGGGTAAACCGAAAATTTGAAACAATTGACTTTTACATTACTCAGGCGATCACAGGACACGGAGTTTTTGGCAGCTACCTGAAAAGAATTAACAAGCAACAAAACGACACATGTTGGTACTGTGATACAATGGACACACTAGCGCACACCCTCTTCGAGTGCACGGCTCATACCGACATAAGAGAAATTGCAAAGAATAAACTTAATGGAAAAAGTGTTACAGAGGAAAACATAGCTGAAATTCTTCTTACCGATGAGATATCCTGGAAGGCAACTACAGATATGCTTCGGGAAATAATGAAAAGGAAAGAGATGGAGGAAAGAAGAAGAAAACAGGTCGGGCTTTTGAGACTCCCGTGAAAACAAGAATATAGTTGAGTTATACGGAGAGCTACAGTAGTCTGTACCGCCCTCCGCCTGATGTAATGCTAATTGCGGTTCCGGGGGGACAAAGGGCGAAGAGCGGAAATGGTGTTTAGTGGCGTATTCCCACACCATTGTAGGGCGAGTCCCACACTTGGAGGCCGAATGAGATCGACCATATCAATGGGCTCCAGCCAGTGCGTAAAGGCATTCACCTAAACAGCTATATAAAAAAAATGGTTAGATCAGGTTGGTTCAGGTTAGTTCAGGTTAGTTCGGTTTTAGTTTTCTTTTGGTTAGGTTAGTTCAGTTATGTTTTTTCCTTTGATCAGGTTACTTAAAGGCAAAGCGGCCCGTCAAGGTCGCTTTGTTTTTCTATGAGGAATCCTTTGGATAGGTTAGTTCGGATTAGAAACGACTAAACTCTAAAGTAGTGCGTTTTACCATATTTTTCAAGATAATGTACATAATTTACAAGGTTACCCAGAGTTTCTCAAAAATGTCACTTGTTGACACTTTTGACAAATGTCCATTCAATTCCCATGACAGTGTTTTCACATAACTTCACACCTCACATAAAAGTTGAGTTCGCTAATTACATCCCTAGCGCTCGGGTATCAGTCTATCTCACTCTAGCTTGTTAAGATTTTGGGAGATGGTCTGTGTCCGGAGCGCTCGGATGGAATTACCGAACTCGGATTACGTTGACTTGACTACAACTTCCATTGTATAGTTTATTTCAGGTAAGCGAAATTTATTATTATATTTATTCTAAAAATTGATATTATTATTTTTTTTTAAGTTCTACCACTACCTGTAATTTTCTATTTTGTCCATTTTATTAATTCCTAAGAAAATTTTCGAAAAAAATGAGTACTAACGACTTCCCTCAACTGTACCAGCCCCACCAACTGATGCGCATGCCCCGGCTGTCAAGCTCCGCTCCTTAATTTTGAGAAACTCTGAGAGTAATTGACATCTTTATATTTTTATTGAGAAAACAAAGGACGAAAATAGCCTCAAAGCACTTGAGAGCTGCCATATGAAAACGCTGCGCTGGCTTGTCATTGTTGCGTCAAATTTGTTCTTCCTCGAAGCTGCACTTCAAATCCGCGGCGAAAAATTGACGCTCGTAGTATATAATTCGTGGCAATATGGCTTAATAGGAACAAAATTCAAAATACAAAATAATACGAGATGCTCATTAGAAAACTTCATCTAGCTGGCTATGAAATTTTGACAGAAAAAGATGACATAATCAAAATAAATCGACTTTTGTTTCTCCATCATTTTCTTTTGACATTTCACAGCCAACTAGATGAAGTTTTATAATGAACACCCCGTATATGAACACCTACTTTGGTGCCCGTTTCGTGATTATCTAGGCCCACAAAGGGGGAAGGTAAACTTTATGTCCGTTCAAATAAACTGGTTTTCTTTGAAAAAAATTACTGCAGGTGATAGATTAAAGTTACCGCTTTCATATTAATTGCGGATAAAAGCACTTTTTTAGAATAATTTAAGAAAATTTTATTTTATTTAGGCAACTTCCATTACATTTAAAATAACATTGACTACGTTCGAAATGGCGGGTTTTTCTTTAATTACTGCATGTAACAGACTAAACCTTACCTCTTTCATATTAAGTGGTGGTAAATGTGTGTATTTGTTTCAATAATTATAGAAAATTGTACTTTTTTTGTTATCAATAAATTACTAATATTGGGAGTTTTGTTTTGAGGTTTTGACACTCGTCTTGCAACTGTCACCTATCAGACCAGCTAGGTTGCCAGTTCCTCTCTCAATGTCTAGAACTAGGCCTTTTCGGAAGCAGTTAGTATGCATCGGATCCCGCAATGGTCCCTAAGTTCAGGCGGCGCGCCTCAAAGGCAAAGTAAAACTCTAGTTCAGTTTTACTCTGCTTTTGGTTAAGTTGGTTCATATTAGTTCAGTTATGTTTTTCCTTTGGTTTAGTTAGTTCAGTTAAACCTGTGCTTTACGGCGGCTCATGCGGGGCTCCTTTCGACCTGTTAGTTACGATAATTCAGTTTTACTTTGCTTTTGATTAGTTCAGGTTATGAATTACCATTTTCCGAACAAGAAGTAACGAACAACAAAGAAAACTTGGAAGGGTGGAAATTGGACGAAATGGGCAAAATAAAGATGGAAAACTACCTCAAACAAGACACACAGACGAAACTAAACACTGCTGAAGAGCTGACCAAATACCTAACAAATTTATGCAATAAACTACTCCCAAAAAGAAAATCACCAAACTCAAACTATAGACCTGCACAGTGGTGGACAACAGCTATTGCAATGAAAAGAAAACAGTGCAATAAAATCAGAAGAGTTCTGTTGGTTAGGTTAGTTCAGTTTTACTTTGCCTTTCAGTTCAGGTTCCTCCTTTGATTATATTAGTTTAGTTATGTTTCCTTTTGATTTGGTTACCCCAGTCTTACTTGTCCTTTATGGCGGCCCGATAGGGCCGCCTCTGCTTCTTGTTGCAGCAGCCCTTTAGAACCGCTACAGAACCTTTTGCTTGCTACACATTAAGCGTGTTAGATTAATTAAGTTTTACTGGTTTGATCATTTCAGTTGTAGTTGTCTTTTAGGGCTGTCTGTTAGGGCCGCGTCTGTTTTTTGCCTCAGCAGCTGCCATTACGGAGCATGTTGATTGCTGCATATAAATGTGGGCTCTGTTGGTTATGTTAGTTCAGTTTTGCTTTGCCTTTGGTTAGTTCAGTTCTGTTTTTTCCTTTGTTTAGGTGAGTTCAGTTGTTTTTCCTTTGATTTGGTTAGTTCAGGTTTACTTGTCCTTTAAGGCGGGCCATGGACTGCCTCTAGACTTTATTACAGTTAGTTTAGTTTTACTTTGCCTTTTGTTACATTATTTCTGTCTTTCTTTAGGATAGGTTAAGTTTAGTTATTTTTTTCTTTGGTTTTGTTTTGTTCATTGGTTTATTGAGATAGGGCAGTTTACATTAGTGGAGGTATTTCTTTTTTTTTCTTCATTTACGTAACATTTGGCAACGTTGCATATTCGTCTTGTCGACAATTGACAAGAAACGTTTTGACATTTATCGCAGTTTGGAATACAGTAACTTTTTTCCTTCAGTCAGTTTTTTTTTCATTTTTTGTTTTTAGATCTTGCAAAAGAACGTTTACTCGCATTTAATATGAAAGAAGTAAGTTTAATGTACCACCTGCAGTAACCTTTTTCAAGAAAAAAGCGTTTTTTCTAACGTAATCAAAGTTATTTTTAACGTAATCGAACTTACCAAAATGAGTAATTTTTAATTTTCATTTTTTAATATATAATTAAATTTTAATTATAAAAAGTGTATTTATCCGCACTTAATATGAAAGAGGTAAGTATAATCTATCACCTACTGTAATTTTTTTTAAGAAAAAAAGTTTCTTTTGAGCGGACATAATATTTATTATCCTCCATCAAAGTCCCTACCTCAACAGAAGCAGCGTTTTCCTTATCGTCGATAGCCAGATCCTCGGTTTCAGTTACACTATTCTCTGCAGCTACCACTACACTCTTTTCTTCACCAACCACATTATCTTCAGCTACAGCGGCCACCTCGCTTAAGGCATCGTCTTCGATTGGTTTGATTTCTTCCGGACTAAGTCCTTCGTCGCCTTGCGCTGCGTTTTCAACGGACATCGTTCATGTACAACGAAGTAATAAAATAAATTGATTAATAGAGGATATAATTTGACAGATTAAATTGTGCTGGTTGCTTGATCGATACCATGAAAGTTCGCAATTTGGTGACATGAAATACCTCAACAGGAAAGTAATTATAACTAAATTGCTATTGGAAAAGACACGCGAATAGTTGCGGTACAGTTATAAAGGATATTAGGCTATGCGGATAATAATGCCGGTTAAGCGAGCAAAAAATGGTCAAAACTGGCCTAAGCATCTATATAATTTAACTGTATAGTACTTTTGATTAGCCATTTGATTGATGATGTATCTATGAATTCGACTTGAAATTCCTTTCACTACACAATACTTGAAATAGTTTCATACTCAGCGGAATACGGCTTGTTTGATGTTGAAATTAGTAATGAATCGGTAATATTTCCTTCAATCTGATGAGAATTTAATTTGTTATCCATTTGACAGGAATGATTTATCTGCTTCGCTTTTAGATGTATTAAATAAGCGTTACATCATAATTTGTTCTAATCGTTGATTTACATAAACTTTTATTCACCCATTAACAAGTGATTTTTCTTTTTAGAATGACGTCCCAACGCCATTAAACGGTGGGGACAACGTTACCTTGCCAGATGAAGACCCGCCTTCCCATCCTCTCTTCAACCCTTCCGAAGGAGGATTTCTTCAGTTTTTGCCGCCCCCGCCGCGGCCGTTATTCCTAGAGGATGTCATGCACGACGGAGTTACCACTTGTGATTTATGCACCTGGGCCATGCAGGAAAAACCCATCATGACTTTCAGAGGACGAGGTCAGTATATATAAACAGTAGACAGAAAGAAAAATAAAAAACATCATCACTCTAAATACGATTTAATCTAACAGCCAATAGAATATGCATATAAATGCCTCGGCTATCTCAATCCCTCGATTTTTAATCCAATTACTTATCTGATCTCATTACATCGCCCATTCAGAATCTGATTTGCTTTAAGCGATTTTTTCGTTGCCACCTCATCTATGGGTCGGCATTATTAAATATTCTTCCATTCGGATAAGCAAAGCCAGATATGCAAATGAGACCTATACAGATTTTCATTGAGATGAATGATGGTACCTGCATGTGCGCTTATGAAAGTCTTGTGTGTGTCTCGGCGCACATCTATTCTCAATTTTCAATTTTATTCTGTATGCGAAGGATATAAGAATCTCAGAATAGCACCACTGTAATTACGCAATTACTATTCGCTTTAGAGCATGTTTTTGGCTGCAGGCACCTGCATTATTGAGCCAACATATCTCTAAATCATGTTTGAGTACAACGGACTTTTAATGGAGTTATAATAATTGTTTTAAAACAAATGTGTTTGTTATTAAAACTACTTCGGCTTCCTCGTTGCAAGACGATTTCTTTGATAAATAATGGTAACCCATGTACCCATACAGCATCTACCACTAGAATATTGTCACGCAAAATGAAAAATGTGTTTGTTTTATTTAACTAGACAAATTGGTAAGATCAAAATTTTGTACTGAATTTAGTTTAACTGAGCTTTCGCGGTTCGGGTACCGGAGGCATTTGACCCCCTCCGAAAGGTCCTATGCTGATTTTTAAACAAAAGGGGGCGTTTAAGAAAACTCCTAATTTGCTGACCCATAAGAATTGCAATTATCACCGAAAACTTGGTTGACCCCTTAGGAATTACCCGTTAGGAAACTTGTTGCTGACCAGTGCACAGGGTGATAGCTGATCCAGTGCTACACATTCTGGGTGAATTTTGTAAAAATCGGGCAGAAAATAACTTAGTTACAATCCTGTAATAGCTATTTATGTAACCAGTTACGAAAAGTCCGATTTTGTGTAACGAATGAATGTTTGCGGGACGAGCGCAGCGAGTTCCCGCAATTTGAATGAGATACACAAAAAAAGGTTTTTCGTCACGTGTTTCATACAAGATTTTTTCTAATTTTGACTACAAATACCTACTTAGAGAGAGAATTATTATTATTAAACTTCAATATTTACTTTTAAACCACTTTGTATCTACTTAATACCGTAAAACTATAGCAACGGTGTGCCACAGCCGAAACCTGCAACTGGTGGTGACACCAACTTTTCATCACTAGTTACGAAAGATTTTACTTTTCGTAACTAGTTACGAAAAGTAGGACGATACGTCACTGTCATCAGTATTGAAAAGTGCCACTTTATATGTCAAAATTAGAAAATAGCTATTTATGTAACCAGTTACGAAAAGTCCGATTTTGTGTAACGAATGAATGTTTGCGGGACGAGCGCAGCGAGTTTCCGCAATTTGAATGAGATACACAAAAAAGGTTTTTCGTCACGTGTTTCATACAAGATTTTTTCTAATTTTGACTACAAATACCTACTTAGAGAGAGAGTTATTATTATTAAACTTCAATATTTACTTTTAAACCACTTTGTATCTACTTAATACCATAAAACTATAGCAACGGTGTGCCACAACCGAAACCTGCAACTGGTGATGAAACGAACTTTTCATTACAGTTACGAAAGATTTTACTTTTCGTAACACGTTACTTCACTGTCATCAGTATTGAAAAGTGCCACTTTATATGTCAAAATTAGACAAATAGCTATTTGTGTAACCAGTTACGAAAAGTCCGGTTTTTTTGTGTAACGAATGAATGTTTAGAAAGAGATACACAAAAAAGGCTTTTCGTCACGTGTTTCATACAAGATTTTTTTTCTAATTTTGACTACAAATACCTACTTAGAGAGAGAGTTATTATTATTAAACTTCAATATTTACTTTTAAACCACTTTGTATCTACTTAATACCGTAAAACTGTAGCAACGGTGTGCCACAACCGAAACCTGCAACTGGTGATGAAACGAACTTTTCATGACCAGTTACGAAAGATTTTACTTTTCGTAACTAGTTACGAAAAGTAGGACGTACACAACAGGTTTTAACCAGCCAAATTGTAAATTGTTGATTTGAAACCTGATGGACAGCAACCCTTTAAACTACAGATCTGATCACTGACCAAGATTATCCAGTTTAATACTATTAATTACTTATCAATGTAAACTTAATTTCTATCTATAACATTTTTAAACAAATTCAGTTTATAACTATAAATTAGGAATATGAAGCTGGATGATCCTGCATTATTTAGTAGCTATTGATGCAATTTAACACACATTAAACTACTTTGTCATTATAAAAAAAAAGTTAGCATTTATCATTGAACATGAAAATACTATATACCAATAGAGATGTTTCCTACATTCTTGCTCGTAAACTCAAGTCCATACTGATCTGTTCCAAGATTTCTGGAATATGCTTCAAGATTCAAGCCTATAATAGGTATTATTATTATTATTTATATATTCAAATTTACATTTTTAGACCATTTGCGAAATTTTTAAATTATTTTTACCCTGAGCTTGATAATTTGAATTTTTACAAAAAGACCAAATTTGCATATCTAGAAGCTTCGCGTCATTCTCCAATTTGTGGCCCTGATCCCAATCTGGAATTTCTCGAAAAACACCAAATTTTAATTTTGACCCATTGCTGGCAAAATGTTACTTATTTTGGTTCAAAATTTTTTTTAATTAAAGCAGCAAATATAGAATACTTAAACCAGTTTTGCCTTATTTTTTCTTCAAACTGCTAAAGAAAGAAAATCTCTTCTCAACTGAAACTCATTAGGAAATTAATGACGAAAATCCAGGACCGTTAGAAATCTGCGCAATATCAAGTTAGGACGCACGTTTTCTGACGGTTTGGGACCCATTTGACTTTCATAATAGCTATTCATGTAAACAGTTACGATAAGTCCGATGTTGTGTAACGAAATACTTAGAGAGAGTTACTTTTAAACCACTTTGTATCTACTTAATACCGTAAAACTGTAGCAACTGTGTGCCACATCCGAAACCTATTTGTTTCTGTGGTGATAAAACGAACTTTTCATCACCAGTTACGAAAGATTTTACTTTTCGTAACTAGTTACGAAAAGTAGGACGTTATGTCACTGTCATCAGTATTGAAAAGTGCCACTTTATATGTCATCAATTACAGGTTCGTCAATTAGCGTGGTTTCTCTGTCGTGCATAACTGGGAATAATGATATATTTTGTAGTATAGGTTTGGAGAATGCCTGTAAGACAGTGACAGTGTCTGACCTCTTAGGCGTTAGGATAGTCTTCTTCGTTTGGATGAGGCAAGTTGAAGTTGTTTCTATAATAGCAGTCTGATTTAGAGACACATCGTCTCGGTTTCCATCGCAAATAATGGCAATTTTAGTTTTTTCAGGCGTAATTGCTAAATATGAATTTGGAGTGTGTAACCGCTTCCATATTATTGATGATATGGAATTCTGTATGCAACTTGATATGCAACTTTGGATTTGGCAATTAGCAGAACTATTTCTGCTTTATCCTGGGAATTATTCACTTTCATGTAGACTATGGCTCCATATGCCTTTTCGGAGGCATCACAGAAACCATGTAGTTCCACTTGACTGCTTTTGACTTGGTAGGTCCACCTGGATATAGTAATTTTTTCGACATTTTTTAATTCTGTTCGGAAAATTTTCCATTTGCTCTTAATGACGCGTGGCACAGGTTCATCCCAATTCAGCTCTTGCAGCCATAATTCTTGGATCAGGAGCTTCGCTCTGATGATTATTGGAGCTAACCATCCTAGTGGGTCGAATAACTTAGCAACTTCTGAGAGGATTCTTCTTTTAATAATGTTATCATTGGTCGATATTTCGGTTTTGAATCTAAATGTGTCATCATATGGAGCCCAGTGTATACTTAGGGACTTCCTTATGTCATCTTCAGTTATTTCCATTGCTGAATAATCCTTAAGTTCATCTGGAAGATTTTGTAATAACTCTGGTTTTTTGCTGGACCATTTCCGCAATGTAAATCCTCCTCATTTAAACATGTTGATAAGTTCGTCTTGTAGTGACAGAGCTTCTTTTATGGTGTCAGCACCTGATAACAAGTCGTCGACATAAAAATCTCTCATTGCTGCTTTGGATGCATTTGGAAAGTTGTGTCTCTCGTCGTGGGCAAGCTTTTGTAACGTTTTAATAGCTAAGTACGGTGCTGCTGTCGTCCCATAAGTTACAGTCGTTAAGCAATATTCATTTATTGGTGTGTCACTATCAAATCTCTATAAGATTTTTTGATTTTTCAGGTCGTCGGCGTGAATCTTTATCTTCCTGTACATTTTTTCAATGTCGGCTGTGATCAACTACTTTCTGTGACCTCCAGCGTAGCAGTATATCTGACAGTTCTGGTTGTAGTCTGGGACCTGCATACATGGTATTGTTGAGGCTCAATCCTGATGAAGTTTTACCGGACGCATCAAAAACCACCCATAATTTCGTTGTAGTGCTGGATTCCTCGAATACAGGTTGATGTGGGATAATATATTGATGTTGTAAGATTTAGATATTCCTGCATGAATTGCTTATAGGCGATTTCCAGTTCTTTGTTACTGCTCATTTTTTTCTCTAACTGGAACAATCGTGCAGTGGCTCGTAATTTCGACATTCCTAATAGACTCTCCTTTCCATTAAACGGGATTCTAACAGTGTATGTTCCATCGGTATTTATTGTAGTGTTGGCTTCTTAATGTTGTTCGCAATATTGATCATCTTCTGATAACGGACGTGTTTGTGACACCCCTTCGACTTCCCAAAATTTGGTTAATTGTCTATCTTCTTCAATGCATGTTATCATGCTGAGAACTTGTAATTTGTTGCCTGAATTTTTTGGTAAGTTTCCGGAAAGAATCCATCCTAATTCTGTTTGTTGGCCAAGCAGACCATCTTTAGTTTTTCGTATGCCTTCCAAGATTAACTGGGCATATTCTCGGGTTCCAAGAAGTATATCTACTGGGCCAGGTTTGTAGAATGTTGGATCAGCAAGGATGTCGTTCCTCCATTGTAATATCCCTATGTCAAGGTCTACTCTAGGAAGAGTTCGTGTTAGTTTAGGCAGAACAATTCCAACAACATCAAGCTGGAAACTGCTGGAAAATCTTGGCTTGATTAGTAGCTGTAACTGGGATTTTGACATTTGTGGTTCTCCTGCACCAAGTCCTGTAACTTGTGCTTGAATTTTCTGTCTGTGCAGGCCGAGTAGACTTGCAGCCTCTTCTGTTATGAATGCTGATTGGGGAACGAGGGTCGATGAAAACTCTCAGCTTTTCATAGCTTCCATAAACATTTCTAACTCTAAGAGTGCTGTTGCCAGAAATATCATCTCATCTTGTCGGCTAACATGGCTTGTTGTTTCGTTTTTGAACGCTAGTCTTCTGTTCTGTGGTGGTTTCCATGAATCGATGTGTAAGTATATATGATGGTGCTTGTTGCAAATGGTGCGGCATTTTATTGGAGAATTACATTTGGATTTGCAGTCATGGTTTAAGCAGTTCAAACATAGCTTTTTGTCCTTGGCAGCTTTTAGTCGAAGTTCTGATGATAAAGCTTTGAATTGTGTGCAGTGGTAAATTAAGAGGGCTTCATTGCAGTACTTGCGGGCATCAGTAATTCTGGGTTTGTTATTGTTATTGTTGTTGTTTGAGTTGTGTGGAATTTCTCTTTCCGCGTCTGACATTGCTTCTAATGATTGGAATCTTGCTTGAAGAAATCTTCTAACTTCAAGAAAGTCCTGTATTTCATGGGGCTTGCTTAGCGATTGTTCATAAAGCCTGTTGGTTTCATGATCCTCCCATTTTCGGCAGATGATGCGACTGATAATAGGTCCCCAATTGGAAGTATCAATTTTTAGGTTATTGATGGCTTCCAGACATCCCACAACTGTATCGTGAAGCTGCTTTATCTCGGATGATGACTCATGATGAATTACTGGAAGATCCTATCTATCAGTTTGGAGATTATGAGTCTATCATTGCTGTATCTGTCATTGAGAATATTCTAAGCAGGATCATAGTTGGTTTCTGCTATGGACAAGTGCTGGATCAGTCTTCCAGCTTCCCGTCTCACATGCGTTTTAAGATACTGCATTTTCTCTATAGTTGTTCTGATGTTTACTGGTGACCTACTGGCGGTGCGTTGGCGGCAATAACCTGGTTAATTAATTTTGTATTTTTTCTGAAATATATAAACTAAAATTATTTTTATGACTAAATGCGAGTTTAGACAAGTATGAAGTAAAATGTTGTACATCATACGTCCGGTAACGTGTTACAGTAGTCGTTTCAAAATTCCATCTTACTCCTACTGTAAAACTATATTTACCGGACTTGTAACGTAAATAACTAAAAAGCTGGAGAAGCGTTATATAAGTTATTTTCTGCCCGATTTTTACAAAATTCACACATAGTGTATAGTACTGTGTCAGCTATCACCCTGTATACGGGTCAGCAAGAACTTTTAATGGGTCAGCAAAATTTTCTGTAATAAATACAATTCTTATGGGTCAGCAAATTAGGAATACCCGGCGTTTAAAGCCAGGATGGGCTAACGGCAGAAATAACAAGATGAGGGTCTAAGTAAACTTCTCTTTTATATGACATCAAAAAAATACAGTTAAAAAATAAATACAGAATAGATCTTTCCTATTTTTCTGGTAGACCAGGGCAAACAATAGGAGTGATTCTGCCCTTCTTTTTACTTTGAAAGCAAAGTTGAATACTTTTACTGGTGATCTTCAATGGTGATCGTTCGTCCTTCTGACGTAACCCTAAAGAGACTCTTCCTCGACTCTTTCGCCACTTCCCCGTGCCACCTTTTCGGCCATGCTATCTTTCACTTTGTCAGTTCATGAGGTGAGCTGATTGTTTTTGAGTAATTTTTGATGAATTTTCTGTAGGAATTTGTCATTCCCAAAAACGATTGTACATCTTTGACTTTCTTTGATCTTGCAAAGAGTGTTATTGTCTTTAAATTTGAGTCATCCGCGCCTGTAGGCCTAACATATTACGGGATACGAGTTATTTACCAATAATTTATCGTCAATTAACTACACACTTTTATTTACTTTTAACTATTCAACACGATTAAAACACAATTACCCTCTACTAACAATTCGCACTGTTCGCTTGTCCGCTTATTTCATCCGATCACTGGCAATCTTTATCTTTGTCCCCACGTTTCGATGGATTTCCTTTAATCTTTCTCAAAGTTCATCAGCATAGTTCCGGACGTCTTGCACCGGTTCTTCTGGTGATCCGTACATCAAATCTACCGGAAGAAGAAGTTCTTTACAAATATAACCTTGGCAGGGGTATGTACTGTCGTGTTATGCACTGCACCTCTGTAAGCAAACATTAGAAGAGGCAGAAATTTGTCCCAATCTTTCTTATGGTCCGCTACGATTTTGCAGAGGTATTTGTCATGGTTCGATTGAAACGCTCAACCATGCCATCTGATTGTGAATGGAGCGGTGTTGTCCTTATTTTGCAAATTCGCAGGAGTTCCATGACCTTCTTGAAAAATTGCGATTCAAAATTCCGTCCCTGGTCCGAATGAAGCTCTAATGGTATGCCGAATCTGCTTAAGAATTCGTCAACCAAGACCCTTGGCACGGTGTTAGTTTCCCGATTTGGTAGTGCATAAGCTTCAGGCCATTTACTGAAATAATCCATGGCAACTCAGATGTATTTGTTGCCATCATCCGTTTCTGGAAAACAGTCCCCATTGCAGCTGTCACACTGTCACGTCGATCGCAATTCTTTCAAATGGGGCGCCAATATTGTATTGCTTCATTTGCCCCCTAGTCTTTCTTTGGGGTCCTTTTACGGAGCAGCAGGTTCACAATTTCTGCACCACTCTTCTTCAACGCAATTTACCCATTAGTACCTTTTCCGAATTCTATCCAGGGTCCTATTCACTCTAAAATGGCCGCCAGACACTCCATTGTGCATTTCTCCAACAATATCCTAATTTGCGTACTCACTTTATCCAGTCGAATAATTGACACTTCGGCACCAATGTCGATGGTTAAAATAATTTCCGTTAGTTCAGTCTTGCCAAGGATGGTGAGGCTTCTTCCAAGCTGTCCAATCCTAATGATCCTGGGGGCTCCCGTGGGGCTTCCTTTGTCCTTTTGTCCTACTGTTCCCGGTTCTCGTTTATTCTAGATGGATTCCCGGGCGCTAGGAGTTGCCGCTTCGGCGCGAATCTCTGTGGACCAACAGTCGGGCGTAACAATATTTACTTTGTGATCTATTATTTTTAGTTATGTTTGCAAATATTCGCACTTGCTTGGTTTTAGTGTCTCCCCGGGTTTCTCTTATTCGTTGGAAGACTGCTCTTAATTTTCTGATTTGTTCTTCTAGTGTTTTTGAAAAAATTATGTTGTCATCCAAGTACATAATTCAACAGTTTGCCTGCAAATGTCTGAAACGTGTTGGGAGATGTGCAAAGACCAAATGGTAATACTTGAAATATGTAAGACTTAACACCTTATGCTACAACCACGGTATAATCTTTGCTAATCTCGTCTAGCTCCACTTGCCAGTATCCACTAAAAAGATGAAAGTATCCACTAAAAAGTTGTAAATAGGCTGCCTCCTAAGTATGACTGTATGTCGTCGGTGTATAGGTATCGGATAGTTCCTTCTTTTCGTCACTCAATTTAGCTTTTTTTTATCGACACAAAATCTTGTAATGCCGTCTTTTTTTCTCACTACTACAATTGGCGATGTTCATGATGAAGGGACGGTGTGATAATTTTATTTTGCTTCATTTCTTTTTCGGTGATAATCTTACCTTCTCTTTAACTGACTCGATATGATTGGCTTTTTATGGGTGTTTCGTCTGTAAACTCTATTTCACAATTTACGATATTAATGCGGTCTATATCAACAGTTTTTTCTGTAATACACATTTTTTTTTGTCTTATTTTCTGTCCTTCATTTGCACTTAAGTTTTCCCTTGGTGGGCTAAAATTTTTGGCGCTTTGATTGTAGCTTATGACTACGACCATAGAAATGAACATGACATGCTCGTCCACCGACTTCAATAAAAATATCATTTGCGATTCTTACCTGAGACACTCATCTGAGAAAAATCTGTTCTGCTTAAAGAATTATAAGTAAATAGTTCATAAAAGTTACTTGACCCTGGTTGCGCTCTCCACCATGTCACGCAAACACGAAAAAAATTTTTGTTTTATTTAAATAGACAAATTGAAAAGATAAAAATTTTGTACTTTAACTGAGCTTCTACGGTTTGGATACCGGAGGCTTTCGCTACCTTCCTAGAAGGGTTCTATGCTGATTTTTTAACGAATGGAGCGTTCATAACTAGTGGGCTAGCAATAGGAATAACAAGATGAAAACTAAGCAAACTTCTATTTTCTATATCCTTAAAATGAATCTAATCTAGCAAATTGAGACAACAAAAAATACACACAATTTACAAAAAAAATTTAAAATAGATCTTACCTATTTTTCTGGTAGAACCGGACAAACAAAAGGGGTGCTTTCGCCCTTTTTCATAGTTTGGAAACAAATAATGATCGTTCGTCCTTCCGGCGTAACGATATTGTTACGCCTGACCGTCGGTCTACAGAGACTCAGGCCGAAGCGACAACGCTGACCGACAACGCCGAGCGCCAACCGAGACCGCGGGAACCCATCTACACTAAACGAGAACCGGGAACAGTCGCCTCCGTTCTCGAAAGTACGAGAGTGTGTTCAGGCCGGGTATATAAACAAGCGAGCCGCGCGAGATGGGATAGAATAGATGTGCGAAATGGGATAGAATAGTGCAGTGTAGTAAATAAGCGAAATAAGCGGACAAGCGAGCAGTGCGAATTGTTAGTAGACAGTAATTGTGTTAATAAAAGTATGTAGTTAATTGACGATAAATTATTGGAACCCGTATCCCGTAACAACTGGTGTCAGAAGTGGGATAATTTTCGTCAAACTTGTGACTGTACGGACAAAGGAGTCGTCGAGCTCGTGGAATTTTGCGTGGCGAGGACAGTGCAAGAACTTTGGTGTTTTCATCAAACCATGGAAACAAAAATCATGGATGGACAACAGGCAACACTTATGGAAATGCTGAAGAAGGACAAAGAGGAACAAAGGAATTTTCTGGAAGAAAAGAAATACAAAAATGTAATTAAAAACAACGAAAGCCTAAAAGTAGTTGTTTTACATTATTAGATGAATGGCTTAAATGTAATTCTACCTTCACTCCGCAAATTTGGCAAATTTGACAAATTTGGCAAATTTTTTTTATTAATTATGATAATGAACTACGGCGTCGAAAATGACATACCATTGATGGGAAATGTATTCCCTGAAAAGATTTTTGTTATTCAGGGAAACACCACTGAGACCACGTGAGGTCGTTATTTATAGCCTGTGCATGAGGTGTTGGGGTCTACATTGGACTCGTCAGTAAGACGTTGTAGATTCCTGCCTTATACGCAGGGGTGAGAGTTCATCGTTGGAACTTGTATTTGAAGACAAGTTCGGCGAAAAAAAGGCGGTGTGATGTTATAAAGGATTTCGACTAATGCTGCCACCTGTGAGTCTGTGGATGAAGTTCCGCCACAATTCTCCCCTCCCAGTGACAACGAGAACGGAGATCGAATGATGGGAGACAGAAACGATCGCAAAAAGAAGCGAACTGAGGAGACGAAGTTGTGTTGCTGTCGCTTGAGCGAGGAGAGTGATGGAGGAGGTGCCAATGTTGCCGAAAATAGTACCAGGGAGTGTTGTGTGTAAGATAATTCCGCGGTGCAGTGAGTGAAGATTTTTGTTATTCAGAGAATTACCACTGGGGTTAATTATAGCCGTATTGGCTCAATTCGTTAACTTATGGAAATAATTCTGTTATTACCAAGTGTATAATGTACAGAATATTTTTGAATTATTTAGGACAATACTTCAGTTGGAATGGAGTCAACGAAAATATCCTTTTAATGAACTTTTGATATCCCAACTTCTAATAAGTAAGTAAAAATAAATTTAATACTACTTAATAGTATATTACCCAGCAAGCATATAATGTAGGCCATCATTACTTAAGGTGTCGTTTGAGCCCACGAGGCAATGATGACCTCACCTAAGGCAATGATGCTTATTATATGCAAGTTGGATACTATACTTTGCCCACGGCTAAATTTACCATTTTTACATAATAATCAATTAGATAACTCGGTCGTCAGTACGCGTTTTGTTTTGATTGTCAAAGTCGAAGTTACGTTAAAACTATTGTACAAAAAAAAAACAAAAGAAGCAGCGTGAATAATGAAATGCTGAAGAAGGACAAAGAGAAACAATGAAATTTTTTGGAACAAGAAAAACAAAGGCATCTTGAGAAAAAGGAACAAGAGAAACAAAGGCAGTTCGACAAAGAGGAACAAAGAAATTTTCTCGAAGAACAAGAAAAAACAAAGGCAACTTGAGATAAAGGAACAAAAAAAAACAAGCTGAGTTGCAAGAACTTGTCTCAACCACAATGACTGAAGTCAAACAAGACGTAGGTCAACTCAAACAAGACGTGGATCAACTCAAACAAGACGTGGATCAAGTCGAACATGAAGTAGAGATGAAACTCATGGAGTTAGAAGAACGGTGGCGGATCTGGGAAACACGTCGCAGTGGGCCAACTTCAACCGCTGAGCTACTAAACATTACTAGGCTTCCAGCTTTCGACGGCACTACTTCTTGGAGCATTTATAGAGACCAATTTGAGGCGGCAGCAGTTAAAAATGGATGGACAGATTAGAACAAGGCTACCGAACTTTTAGTAGCATTGAGAGGAAAGGCTGCAGACATCATGCCTACACTGAAATCGAATTGTCGACCACTGAAAAATGTAATTACAACGCAATTGCCGCGGATTTGTGAAGTATGGTGTTTAAATTTGTGTCAACTAGTGCTTGGTTACTAAACCGATAATCGGCCGACCAAAGTCAAATGAGTCCCGAACAGTCAGAAAACCTTGTTATTGCGCAGATTTCTAACGGTCCGGGATTGGTTTTGTCCGTGTCTTAGTTTAATTCTCTATTGGAACTTACCCAATTTCTGAAAGTTGAAAAAAATTTATTTTCTGCGAAGTACGTTGGTGATCGAAATTTTTAGCTTTTTCGCAGAAATCTCTAGTTTAAAATATGCAAAAAGGTAATATTTACTAATTGGAAATTGAAAACTTTGAAAACCAAAATTGGAAACAAAATATTGCAGCTGCTAAGAAGGAAACAAACCAATTTCGTCAATAATTTTCTATAAAGTTTCAATAGAGAAGAGATTTTCTTTGTTTAGTAATTTCAGGAAAAAAAATAAAGCAAAACTCAGTGAAGTATTCTATATTTGCTGCTTTAAAAAAAAATTGAACCAAAATAAGTAAAATTTGACGAGCAATGCGTCAAAATGGAAATTTGTAGTTTGTTGAGAAGATTATAATTAGGGCCAAAAATTGGTGAAGATTGACTCAATGCTTCTAGAAATGCAAATTTCCTTTTTTTTGAGAAATTCAAGTTGTCAGAATCAGGGTAAAAATCATTTAAAAATTACGCAAATGATCTAAAAATGTAAATTAAGAGCTTTTGAAGAAATTCAGGTTAGAGTCACGGCTGAAATCAGTTAAAAATGACCATGAACATGTCTAAAAATGCAAATTTGGGATTTTTGGAAAATTTCAGATTAGGGGTAGGGCCAAAAACATGCTCCATTTCCTTGCCTACTTTGTCTGCTGCCACGTTTTACATATTCTTTCTGGATGTGTCTTTTCGAGTTTATGTGTGCTTTCCTGACGTTCCTCACTGATTAAAAAAGTTTGATTTTCGGTGGTAAAATAAAAAAATTTTATCCTTATATACTCGTCGTCGGCGGTACTTGATTAATCTTGAATTTTCTAAAACGCACCGGATTCCCAATCCTCCTGCAACTATTGAAACGATTATTCTCAACATTTGATTGAGGCAATTTGATTTGCGTAGAAGATTTGCAGCAGTACTATTACAAAAGCTCTTTCTTCTATGCTTTAAATTTCCCCAAATAGGAACAGCCTGGAGGTATATCAATAAATGTAGAAAAGAAACTAATTGATTAGTTTCTACTTAGTAATTGCAGTTTAAGGTTTTCCTATTTTTAACAATGATTTTAGATATTTCTTTGAAAAGATGTCATAACCTACTCTATATAAAAAGTTTACTCAATATTTTGTACCAAAAATTATTTATTTTCTTAATTTCAGTGCTAGCTGGCGAGCTGGGATGGGTTTTGACGTTGGTGATAGTTTCACTGAGTTCAGCCCTAATAGGCGCCGTCATCATGGTGGTTGTCACACATTGTAAAAGGTAAGTAGACAGTGTTAGAGCCACTTTTACAACTCAAATTTAAAATCCACGTAAAGTTAAACGAAAGATTTTAAAGATAACTGTAACTAAATCTTTGAGAAGGTTTATACATTTTTTACCACTTCTCTTTTGGGTATGACGCCCCAACACAAGTTTTGGGTGTTTCTTTTTGTTATTGGAAACCGAATTTCGCACTATTCACAGTAAAATTATTGAGAATACAAATTTACCCTGAAAAGGTTTGTAATATGCCTATTTTGACTTTGCCTCATATTTGGCTCTTCGAATTGATTAACCAAGTTCTGCACTGGCTGAACACTGCGGTCATCAGACCGAAGGTATCCTATGAATCGCAATATGCGTTGAGGTTGGCCAGACTGCAAAGAACAGTCTGCCTAGCCATAACGGGTGCATTTAGAACAACACCGGGAGCAGCTCTCAATGCCTTACTGGGTCTGAGCTGGCAATCCGGATGAAAAGGGAGGCGATGGCTTCCTGCAGGACGATAGATTGCTGCGACCAGTGGAAGCGGTCCTGAGAAACAGTCACACGCGGATCACCAGCCACATCCCAATTGTCCTGTTGCAGGCATCCCAACAAAAGAATAATTCAAAGAAGAGCTGCTTCAGCAACCTTCTGAGAATAATCAGGTATAGTATACAGGCGGATCAAGAGAGAAGATCACAGTTATCAGGAGCCGGAATTTACAAAGCCGCCGTGAAGAAGGCGAAAGCTTTCTCTTGGAAAGCCACACGACGCTTTTCCAGACGGAGGTGTTTGCAATACTCGAAGGGGCCACACGATCAGAAGTCAAACAAGAAGCAGAACAGAACATCTTCCTCTACTCCGACAGTCAGGCGGCTCTGCGGGCCATCTGCAGGAACAGGACGAGTTCAGGGCTGCAGGGATGCTCTAGAGTCAATGGCAGAAACAAAAAGGGTAACTCTGGGATGGGTTCCTGGACATAGGGGCATTGAAGAAAACGAGCGCGCCGATGAATCGGCCAAACGTGGTTCCCAGATGTGCTTTACTGGACCGGAGCCATGTCTAGGAGTAAGCAATAGCTACCGCTCTCTCACACTGTAAATGAGTGAGCATGGGAGAGTACAAGGACAAACTGGACATAAGTCAGGAATATGTAGACAGACCAAGGAAATCTACCCTAACCCGAATAGATCCAAGGCCTCGTGGCTACTTGGGAGAAGTCTAAACTGCAGACTAAACAGACACATGCACCTTCTAGGAATGGTGCACAGGGAAAGAGTCGTTGTACCACTTTCTGGGAGTGTGCTATAGGTGGGCGCGACTGCGCCACAGGACACTGGGAGCCGCCTTCCTCCATAGGGAAAAAAGCTTTCAACTGTGAGATGGGGCGGGATACTCTCCTTCATTAGAGGGACACTTCGACTCGTGGAAGGAATGAGGGCCCAGGCGGAGTAGGGATGGGTGGATCGGTCGCAAGGCGTCGGCCCCTCCGATGTCTACTACTACTAGTTTTCGAAATTCGGCTTCCAACAACAAAAAGAAACACCCAAAAAATTTTATTCGGGCGTGATACCCAAAAGTAAGTACTAAAAAAAGAAATATTTTGAGATAAATAATACGACATATTTTAGTTGAAACCAGTATATCGCATTATAGTCGATTATGGTGTAAACCGGACTTAAAACTGACCTAATATTGTGGCATACTTTAATTAAAAGTATAGTAAAAAACTATGCATCACACATAATTGCGGACGGCAACTCAGTTGTTATTGAAAGCTAGGTCGTGATTCGTATAGGCGGTGGGCAAACTAGAATTATTAAAATTTGGGCGCCACTCAATTTACCTTAGTGTAGGTATAATATTAAAATTGAGAAAGATATTATACGAAAAATGATGGTTTGTTAGTTTGGTTTGGTAATGAAACAAAATATAAATCTAATGGTTGTGTATTAAAAAAATAATAAAACTTCTGTAATCCCAGGAATGGGTGACTTGCTTTATGTTTCAACTATCATTCCTCTCACTCACTCTACCCTTTTTCTACATAAGTATATATATAAATGGTTGTTGCTTACCAAATTATAACTGGGCCAGTTGTTATTATACCTTAGATATGAGCAAGCCGATTGAAATGAAGTGATGGTCAATTAGATTCCTTTGTTTGTCGTACATCCGAAAGAGGTAGCTTCAAGGGTGGTTTGAAAATTGTTGAGTATTGCATGTGGATTGTGGCACATAGGCATGTGGTGACTCGTAAACTATGGTAAAAAACCATAGAGATGGCAAAGAGATTCGAAAACATGAGACTGGTGATGTTCAAAGATAAAAGGAAAGAGGGGAGGACCCCAAAATGGAGAAAAGGTACTTAATTATTCTTATGAAGGCACATTAGGGTGATTTAATGCACATGGTTACCACGGCAATCCATTAATAAAATTAGGTACTTCTATATACTGATGAAGTACGAGAAAGGAAGAAACTTCCTTTCTTTAGAAGATGACATCTTCTAACGAAAATTATTTAATAGAAATTAAATAATTTTCCGCCTCTCGGCTTCGGCTTATCTCCGACCAGCCTTGTCGTTGACTCTTGAAATTCGAACAGTAAAAAAAAATGGCACCCAAAAATGGTTCCTTTTAACCAAACCAACTAGGGATTTCCATCCCCAAAATTATCAAATGACCAAATAAGGAAAAAGGGGTGAGAAAACCACGGTGTCACACACACGCAAATCAGTGAAACTTTAGGGAAAACACATTAAAGCTAAATTGAAAAGTACTTAAATTTTGGGGAAATAAACTTGGCATCACTGAAAGCATTACTGACATTTCAGCAAGAAGTGACAAATGACAATTTTAAATGTCAGGAGAAAATTAGGGGTTTTCGTGAGACACAGAACAGGCAGTAGGGATGTGCAGGAGATAAAGCCATCGATAATTTATCGATCAAACGAACTTACCTGTGATGTTCGATCGTAATTGTATGAAGTGCTTCGTTCGAAGAGACAATATTACTGGTAGTAGGCTCGCTGTACTACTAAGGCACAGTGTATAAAGAGTATATAAGAAATGGAAAACCCCTATCTCCTCTCTTCCCATTATCCATAAGTTCCTAACCTCATCCTCGTTTAAAGCTACAAAATTAAAATCGAATTTCTTTTGGGCGGGAAATTGAAACCTATTAAGGGAGGGACTGTTCTCTTCGAACGAAGCACTTTATACAATTACGATCGAACATCACAGGTAAGTTCGTTTGATCCATAAATTGTATTTCAGTGCTTCGTTCGAAGAGAATATATTACTCGTAGATGTTCAGAGTAAAATTCGATTTTTAATTTCAAAACTGTACTTAAATAAAAGCTGTATGCTCACAAGTAAAAAACGCTTTATTGGGGCAGTTATCCAGTACCTATTAAACTCGAAGCAAACATTTCGGTGTTTGTAGACAACAATGGTCTATTATAAAATGTATAAAAAACATTTGAGGTTTTTCTCCACCCGGCAGACCTTATTACTTCAACCGGAACACCAGACCTAAATGCAGCTGAAGTTGCTGCATGTCTAGTAGAATATGCCGAAAACATATCAGTATTCACCCCTGCTCTATGTAACACTTCCTAGATCCATCTAAAAATAGTGTTTGTTGTGGCTCGTCGATAAGGTGGTCTAAGCGTGATGAAGAGGAACTCCTGGTCCGCAGGACGTATCTCGGCACTTTTTTCTACATATTTCAATATAGTGGATGCAACACAGTTATTAGAGTTCTCGAAAAAACGCAAATCTAAACAAGGTTGCTCTCTTCCAGGTCTTGACGTTTTTAATGTATCAGGAATAAATATTTTAATTACGCTCTCTGTAACTACCACATTCATGGTCCTAATTAATGAAAACGTTTGTAACCGATGACCTGTTGCTAAAGCTAAAAGAGTTATAGCTTTCTTAGACAATAATGTCAAATCGAAATTGCCATCAACTAAGTCTGAAGACAAGTAATCCAAAACCTGTTGTGGATCCCAGGTCCAATTATACTTTGGACGTTGGGGTCTAAGACGAGATATTCCTTTCAAAAACCTACAAATAGTGGGATGTTTTCCTACATCTCCTGGCAGTATTAGAGCTAAGGCTGATCTTATGTTGTTGTACGGCCCATATCTAAACATGTCCTCATTTAGCTTACTTTGCATAAAAGCAATTATATCCTTTATGTTCCCTATAAATGGATTCACGCCCTGTAAACTGCAGACTGTCCACCATCCTTTATAAACTGAAAAATATTGTTTCTATGTACTGGCTGACAGTGAGGCTAGGATAGTCTCAACACTATCTCTAGGAATATTCTTATTTAAGAAGGCTTGCCGCATAACCTCGCGGTTACCAGGGAAAGAGTGTTCCAAAGTGGGTGTGTCTTTCTGAAAGGAGAAGAAAGAAGATTAATATCTGGTCTAAATACAATAACTTCCCCTTGTATCATTGATCGAAAAAGAGAATACCAGGTCTGGGATGGCCATAATGGTACAATTACTACACCCGTTGCTTGATCTGTTTTTATTTTCCTTAACACTCTTAGTATAACAGCAAAAGGAGGAAATGCATAAAAACAATAATCTGACCAGTTTACTGTAAAAGCATCAATTTTTGTAGCAGCTGGGTCTAAAGACCAAGAAATAAACCTTTTGCATTTTGCATTTATGTTTGATGCAAATAAGTCAATATCTGGTACACCAAAAACCTGAACACTTAATTGAAATGCGTGAGGGGACCCCCATTCTGTATCTACTGACAACTTTCTAGAAGGCTCATCTGCTTTGTTATCTTTTGATATAACATAAGCTGCTGACACCCATATTTTCCTAGTCTCAGCCCATTGCCAAAATTGTTTGGTAAGAGTATTTAAGTTTTTGTGTTAAACACTTCCCATTCGATTTATGTATGAAATGGCAGTAGTATTGTCTATTCTTAATACAATAGAAACATCATACAAGTCGAAGGCAAAACATTTGAGGGCATAAAATGCTGCCAATAATTCCAAATAATTTAGATGTTCCTTTAATTGGCTTGTGCTCCACCAACCATTAGTAGTGCTACCTCCACAGTATGCCCCCCAACCTGTGGAAGAAGCATCTGAATATATTTCTATATGAGACTGATCTGATCTTATGTGCGCCTGGCCATCTATATTATTTCTCTCCCACCGCTCCAATTCCTCACTGATCTTGGAGTGATTAATTTTCATTTTTGAATTGTAGTCAAGTTTTGAACTCTTTAATGCAAAAAATGTTTTCCATTCCAACTGTTTTGTTTACAGTCTACTATAATCCAATGCGGGACAAGCAGATATTAAAGTTCCTATAAAATGTGCAAAATATCTAATAGTACATTCCTCTAATCCTTTCAGTTTATTTATCATATTTTTAATTTTTCTTCTCTTTTCAGGAGTTAAGCTGATAGTCATATTTACTGAATTAAAAATAAAACCTAAAAATTTACAATCCTGTGTTGAATTTAACTGACTTTTTGCCTGATTTATAATAAAACCCAAAGTCTTAAGCACATTTACTGTGATCTTCATATTTAATTTACATTGATTTTCACTTTCTGCAAAAATGAGAATATCATCTAGATAAATAACTAAATTAATACCTTTTTCTCTTAGATAAGTTACAACAAGTTTCAACAACTTTAGTGACTAAAGGTATTTTATAGCCTTCTAACCAATGTAAAATTTCAACAGGAAGGTGCAGCATGACCTGCCACTCTTCAACAAAACCAGAAAGTCTTCCAGCAACTTTTCTTACCTTTTGTTGAAATTCTTCTATTGGTGTCTCTTTTTCTCTGAGGCAAACTTTCGATAATTTGCTACCTTCTGCTCCTTGTATGGGGGTTGACGCCTTGGTTGCCGAGGCACCCCTCTGAACCTCGACTGGCCCTGGAAGTTTAAAGTATTTCGTATACCAGTGGGTCTGGTCTAAACTACTTTCTTAACACTATATTTTTTATTTTTTAAATCTTGGCCAAACCTTTCAATGGCCTTTGCTGTATTTAATGTTTCACCCAGATTGTCTCCAAACAAAAATTTGCCAGAAGGTACATAATTCACAACATCCTTAACTTTCACATCCAATAAAGATAAAAGCAATGAACGTCTAGTAACTGACATATTATAAAACACATTACAGAGAAAGAATTTTTCCCATCTCACTAAGATTTGTGAGAAGTTCTTTTTTGTTTTTCTCTTTGTTCTCTAACAACATAATGAGAACCTTGCCTAAGGCAGATAAACCTGAGCCAAGATGGTTTTGGTTTCTTTCTAAATATTTATCAGATCTCTGAATACTATTACTAACTGCAGACTTGATCTCTGCATTTAATTTTGGGCTCTTAAGCTCTTCTAAATTAGAAGGAATGCCATATTTTTGTATTAAAACCTCCTTTTCCTCCTTTGGTAAGCCCTGTGATAAAATGTCTTTCCACCTCTTTACAATTAAAGGATGGATTACATATCCCTCAGGAATATGTTCATGTAATTCTCCCAGAGCCTCCAAAGTTTCAGTATCCGCAGTTAGAATAATAGTGTCAACAGGTAGGGCTGATTCTTTCCCCCTAGATTGTACCACAGTAGACTTAAAAGACTCATTTGATGAGGTGGAAGATGATCGAGAATCTCTGATAGACCTCTGAGAGGTAACACAACTTGTACTGGGAGAGTTATTTGTACTAGCAGAACCTCTTGAATGAAGTTTGTTTGGACTCCTTGTAGTTACCTTAATTGGACTTCTTGAGCGAAGCATGTTAGCACTTCTTGAATGATGTACACTTGGACTTCTTGAGCGAAGCTTGTCGTACCTTCTGGAGTGACATACACTTGGGCTTTGTGAGCGAAGCTTATTTGAATTTCTTGAACAAAGTATATTTGGATTCTTGAACGAAGTATATTTGGACTTCTTGAACGAAGTTTATTTGGTATGCTTTTTAAATGGGATTCTTTCCTGTCATGTGAATGAACTTTCTTAAAATGTCTTGAACGACTTTTGTCCTTAGCATACGGTTGAACGTGTGGTTCTGAATAATCTAGAGATTCCTGGGTAAAACTACGTGAACAAAATCTACCACGCTTATATGAGCGATATCTTGAATGACCTCTTTCCTCTTTCTCTTGTAATGTTTTCTTTAATTTATGCAACTCTTTTTCTAAATCAAGTCTGGAACGCTTGGACGTTCCAGATCCATCGTCCTCTCTACTTCTTTTACCCATTCTACAAAAAAATCTGTATAAAGTAAAATGATTAGTGGGAACTTACGGATTACACGTGTGTCCTCGCCGCACAGAAAACTAGAATGAGGTTAGGAACTTATGGATAATGGGAAGAGAGGAGATAGGGGTTTTCCATTTCCTATATGTTCTTTATACACTGTGTCTTAGTAGTACAGCAAGCCTACTACCAGTAATATGTTCTGTTCCAACGAAGCACTGAAATACAACTTAAATTTGCACCATAGACATTTTCAAATGCTACAATATACTAAACGCTCGCATGTACGTGTATAAACACTTCTCACTTTGGAGTAACGTTTTATGCTAATAGCACCTAACGAGAATAAATAAAGACACAGACACTTTATTAGGTGCAAGCTTAGTTTTTTAGTGTTCCTGTTTGTTTTTGTCAGGTCAGTTAATTCATTAGCTACAAGCAGATTAATGATCATCTACTAATATAGGTTTGGTAAATGGATATCTTCATAAATATCACAACACTTAATTGATTTGAAATGTAAAAAAAACTGTCCTAAATATCAAAATATGGATGGTTTTGTTATTAGCTTACTATTTTTTTTAATTTTAAAACCAATTTTTTCTGTTTCAGAAAATTGAAAAATTCAGGTTTAAGTGGTAAGTAAACTAATTATAATTTATAAAACTAATTACAAAAGACTGTGCAAGTTTTTACTGTCGGTAAAAAACTATTCCGAAGTGTTCTCCAGACTTTGAAGCCGTGATCCAATGATATGTCTTCCTGACGTTTCTTCCACAACTGCAGCGGACGAAGTGCTTCCATCTTGAGGTTGACTAATTTGACCAATGAACTAGGAATGCGCACGATATATCGATAAAATATCGATATTTTCAATTCTTTTTATTCGATTTTTCTATCGATGTTTTTTGTTTCGATATTATCGGTTAATATCATTTTTTTATATATTTTTTATATTATTTAATATCCAAACAAAAGATTTGGTACTCTGGGTTCTTATCCTACTAATCATTGTGAACTAAAGGCGTAGACACAATTAAAAACTTAATTAATACATTTTATGTTTTAAATGTTTTTTCCTCGGGTTTTCTTCAAATGATAGTCAAAAGCTATGTTATATTAGCTCTTGACCAATCATATTGTGTCCACTCCTTAATGTGATTGCCGAATTGACGTTTAACATTGATAATTGACGTTGACATGTGCCTGACTTGTGACTTTTGTTTGTTGTTTTTAAATTCAACGACTTTTTTTTGTCATATTTTAAAATGATCTTGATTAATTTATTAGAAAATTATTTATAGTAGCAATTATTTTACTGTTTTTCGGGCCGTTTGAATTAATTAATTGGGGAATAATAATCTAAAACAATAATAATGGTCAGGAATGACCCCTCAAAAAAGTAGTGTGTTGAAACATTTCTCACGAAATAGTGATGGATCAGTTACTTGTTTCTATTGTAACAAAAGGCTTAATACCTCAGGAAATACCACCAATTTAATGGTACAAAAATATCGAAAAATTATCGATATTTTATATCAGATAATTTTACAGTATCGACAGTCTACTTTCGATCAACATGGATATTTTAAGTATTTTAAGCATCCTTACATTGAACGCTCACTATCCCTGCCACGCTGGAGTGGCAAGACTGGGGCAGGGGGGCATACATCTCTCTTCGAAAATCGTGTAACCCTTTTCCATTCCTCCTACTGATTTTAACTCATAAGCAAAGGGTTGTCAAAGCCTAGTGGGCTTTGACAACCCACGATTGACGTCCCCTTAACGGTCACTATTAAGCGTCTGGATTCAGGATGAAAGCTTGAAAGTACTGTTTTTCATTCATCCTTTTCTTTTAACATTTTACAGCCAACTAGATTAAGTTTTATAATGAACCCATGGTATGTTTGAAACAGGAGAACCTCATAACACAATAAAGGAAACGAACAGATTGAGTATTGACGTGATGGGTATCAGCGAAATGAGATGGCGAGGAAATGGAGAATGCCAGATAGGAGATCATATAACGTATTATGCTGGAAACGAAGAGAAAAACGACCTATAGAGAGTTGGATTTATCGTGGGGAAGGAGTTGAAACCTTCCATTATTAGCTGCCTGCCATACTTAGTACACCAAACATGGAAAAGAGGACAAAATAGTGGGTGACTTTGGTCTGGGACGGCGGAGCGAAAGAGGAGATAGACAATATAGGGTACAATATTCTATATATTGCAGGGAAGAATGCATGGTAATAACAAATACATTGTTCAAACTAGCACCAAGACGTTTGCACACTTGGAAAGCACCAGCGGACAAACCACAAAATATCGTAAGAAATGAAATAAATTTTATCCTAATTAATCAGAGGTTTCGAAACAGCATGATCTCGGTCAAATCTTACCCAGGAGCAGATGTTCCATTTGATCACACTCCCATAGTTTGCATACTGTGAGCTAAGTCACAAAAGACTCAGATTACCCAAGTCATACAGAATAAGAAAAATATGACGTCGACAAGCTGTAGGAAGGGGCTGTAGGAAAGGGTCAGCTAAGGGCTAGACCACTGCGCTCTAGCTAGGAAATGAATATAAATGACTACTGTTTGGATAGCCTTCAGAAAAATTTGTCAAAATCCGCTATTCTGAAATGGTCAATAGCGATAGAAGAGGTTCATTCGAAAACGCCACTCAGCAGGCCGTGAAATGTCAAAAGAAAAAGATGAAGGAACAAAAGTCCATTTATTTTGATCAATGACCTAGGAGATATGGACCGAGCCAACAAATGCTGATGTTTCACTAAAAAAGATCCCGCAGTAAAATCGCCACCTGATGGTCCCATTTTTTTGGCGAAAAGTCCTCCATTTTTCAGGGTTCCCATGACGTAATGTTGTCTTGTTAAAGCCGGCCGAGATATTGATTGTAGATTGTTTTTGGTTTTTGTTAGGTTAGAACTTGTGTTTTAGACAACCTTGGGGCTAGGTCAGCTAGGGGCTAGAACCCTGCGCTCTAGCTAGAAGATGGATATAAATTCGATATTCGATTGAATGGGAAATAAGAAATAACAAAACTAATGACAGTGATAATTGTTTTGCAATAAAGTGACGTAAGACGTCATGACGTCACTTTATCGCCGCCATTTTTAAGGTTCCCAACTGCTAAAAGGGGGGGCCAAAACTGTAAAACAGTAGAGAGTATCTCCAGGTGTAATATTAAAGGTGTTCATAAAAAAAAGTCGCAGCGAGCCATGGATATGAAACTTTTGTCTGAGATAAGTTCATAAAAAAATAAAAATTGGAATATTTTGTTACATTTTCGATTTTCAATTGATATAAATGGATATAAATTGGATATTCGATTGAATGGGAAATAAGAAATAATAAAAATAATAACAGTGATAATTGTTTTGCAACAATGTGACGTAAGACGTCATGACGTCCCTTTATCGCCGCCATTTTTAAGATTCCCAACAGCTAAAAAGTGGGGGCCAAAACTGTAAAACAGTAGAGAGTATCTCCAGGTGTAATATTAAGGGTGTTTATAACAAAAAAACACGCAGCCAGCCCTGGAAATGAAACTCCTGTCCGAGATAAGTTTATGAAAAAGTGAAAATCGGAACATTTTATGACATTTTCGATTTTCTTTTTTTTTTCATAAGTCATCTCAGACTTACTGCTCTAATTCCACGGCCTACTCAATTCTGTTTGTAATAAACGCATGATGCTAGCTCGTTGATTTTGATTACGTCATCCTGTTCCGTCAAAAAAACACAGCCCCCCAGATGACGCTTTCCAACAAAGGTCCTTCCTATATATAAAACTTTTCGTTAAGTTTTTCGACACAGGTGGCCATGGCGTGTATAAAAGTTGGTCGGCATTATTAATGAGCACCTGATGGTTCATATATGGCCCTCTCCTAGCATGAATTCAAACTATATTACTGAAATAAACAGCGTTTTCGAGAGAGGGGAGGAAGGAAGTACAACATGCAGTGGAGTGTCCCACGGGACCACTCCAAAGAAATAAAGTGCAGAATAGAAAAGACTGGAAAAATGTTCACACCAATGCTGTCGATTCCTCTGCTGTCGAGATCTCAGCATGATGCTCAAGAAGAGAATGATAAAATGGTATATTTTCAGCATTGTTCTATGGTGTCGAGGCTTGGACGTTGTCCGAAGGAAGAGAAAAAAGGATCAAGAGCTTAGAACTATGGATCTATCGAAGACTGCTAAGAATTTCCTAGGTCGATCGAGTCACCAATGAAGAGGTCCTTCGAAGAATTAACCCGCTTGAATACCATAAAACAACGCAAGCTTGAGTATTTGGGCCATGTTATGAGAAACCCTGTCAACTATCGTCTACTACAGCTGTTCCTGCAAGGTAAATTGGAGGGAAGAAGAGGACCAGGTAGAAGGAGAATTTCCTGGCTAGCGAACTTACGGAAGTGGTTTGGCGTGACTTCCATTGAACTGTTCCGCGCTGCATCCAACAAAGTCCGCATTGATGATAGTCAATGTCCGGACCGGATAAGGCCGACGAAAAGGAAGAAGAAAGTTGACAGGAAGGAGGAGGGAGAAAGAGTGTCAGGCTGGGACGACATCAAAAGTCAGCAGTAGCAGAATACGTCCTCTGTGAAGGTAACGATATTCTTTTCAATGACGTGGATAGAGTACATTAACAGCTTCAAGCACGAAAATAGTTTTAACGGAAAAGAAGAAACTACAGTCTTATATTCGGGTTATACAAGGTGTTTCGTTTATGTGTTCCTTTTAACTACAGGAAATTGAAATTTTGAGAAATTTTCACAATTTTTCAAATTACTCGAAAACTACTAAAAATGTGACAACCTCGAAGTGGAGTCTTAAAGAAGCTCAACAAAAGGCAACTTTTTTCTAATTTGAGCGACCTTGTAACTCTTACCGTTCCGGAGATAGCAATGGTGGGAACACATAAAAGAAACACCCTGCATATTAGAAGCAGGTTAAGCTAAATACGTCATCTGCACCAAAACTCCATCCCACTCCTACTCCGCCTTTCCATTTCAGGGTAGTGAGAGTATTGTTACGATTCGCAGCAACGCCGCATGGGAGGCGGGGCAACGCATGGGAGCGTGTTGGTTGGTGGAGCTTCGCGACCTATCCGCGCTGCGTCATGGCTGACACGAGTGATTTATTGCTCGGCTGGCTTAATCTAGAAGGCAGTTGTTTACAACCGTTTTTTTTATGTGAGATTATTCAAGAATTCTTATAAAGAACTTTCTAGGTTTTTCTGTAATTTTAGGATTGTATATAAAAGGCGCATAGAGCGCGCAGAATAGAATAGTCTTATTCTAAGCGAGCTATAAGTAAGCTAAAGTACGAAGCGATAATAGAAGGCTATAAAGTGTTAAGTAGTGAGTTATTTAGTATACGAATTGTACCTGTGTATATTTGTGGAATAAATAAATAGTGTTTTCGTGTTAAATCGTTACACTGGAATTATCTAACCCCGAGTTCGCAACAATTGGTGTCAGAAGTGCGATTCCAGTGAGAATTTGAGGACTAATATTACTGAACTGTAAGTGAGTGCTTCATTGCCGGACATTACGTGTTTATGCCAGTGACCAGAAGCCAGCATCAAGCGATGGAGGATCAACTTGCCGTCCTGCTGTCCCTTATTCAACAACAGAGGGAAGAACAGGAAAAACGTGATCAAGTACAGGAGAAACGTTATAACGAACAAAAAGAGGAGCAAGAAAGACGTGATCAACTACAAGAGCGACGTCATCTAGAACAAAAGGAAGAACAGAAGCGGTTTAAAGAAGAATTAGTGAGCCATTTCGCAGCTAGGGAGCAACAATTGGAAGAAAGAATAATGCAATCCGTTAATGAAGGACTCGAAGCTGTCAACCAGAAGGTTCTCGAGCTAGAAAAGAAATTCCGGGAACAACTTGAGGACGACAACGTATCTACAGAGAGTTTTAGCACACCCAACGCTAAAATTAAGCCTCCCGATTATGACGGTACTACTGCATGGGAAATTTATAAAACTCAGTTTGAGGCAGCTGCAAAAGCTAATGGTTGGTCCGAGCCCCAGAAAGCTACCATTAGTGGTAGCACTTCGTGGAAAATCGGCTGAGTTACTCCAATCTCTGTCGGCAGCGGATCAAAGTAATTATGCGGCTTTAGTACACACTCTGCAACTACGATTTGGAAATGAGCACAAAGAAACCGTGTTCCAGGTCCAGCTGAGGATGAGACACCAAAAGTAAGGTGAATCCTTACAAGAATTTGAGGCGGACTCATTCACCTGGCATATCCATCGGCCCCTGAATCTTTTCAAATGCAATTTGCCGCCGAAAGGTTCATTGAGGAAGTTCGCGATAGTGACATGAGATACCACTTACGTCTAGTAAGGCCCAAGGATATCAGCGAGGCACTAGTTCGGGCCCTGGAATTCGAGGCATCACGAGTGTCATCTGATTCTTCTCCAAGTGTAAGAATGGCAACTTGCGATGACGAGGGGGATACGTCTAGGGGTGAATCTATGGCAAGTTTACATAAAGCGTTGAAGGATCTGGCAGTCAATATCCAAGCCTTGTTGCAAAGACCTCCTCGATCAACAGGCAAACGGGGCATAAAATGTTTTAACTGCGGTAAACTCGGTCACGTCAAGAGTAACTGCCGTAATAGGGCAAGAAGTCCGTCGCCGTTGTTTAGAAGATCGAGCGGCAATCAAGACCGCCCTAGAATTCAGGAAAAACCAATTCCTGTCAATGTAAGGGGGCAATTGACCGAGGGCGTTAAAACCCCCAGGATCAGTCAAGTCAATCAATCAAGTCAGGCCAATAATTTGGGTGGCAAAAGTGTTACAGAGACCGGACGCATTAAAGGACAGAAGACCCAAACTGAACATCGACCAGCAAGGTCTCACGGAAATGCCGATGCATTGTCTAAAAGGTCATGTAAAGAAGATTGTTGGCATTGTCAAAGAACTGAGCAGCGTGAGGGATTTCCTTCTGTAAGGAGAACGTCGGTGGAGATAAACGATGGCTGGACCACACAGACCCTTCGAGAAGAACAAATGAATGATCCATATATTGGACCCATCCTCTCTGCAAAGACTGACGACAAGAGACCAGAATGGCAAGAAATTGCTGGTAAAAGTCCAAACCTGAAGGCGCTATGGGCCCAGTGGCACTCCCTTAAAATAGAAAATGGACTACTGAAGAGAGCGTGGGAGAATCCGGATGGCAAGTCCGTAGTCAGTCAGTTGGTTGTTCCTGATAGCAGAAAATCAGATGTACTACAGGAAATGCACAACGGAACAAGTGGAGGTCATTTTGGGGTCAATAAAACCTTGGCCAAAATTAAAGAGCGGTTCTACTGGGTGAATTATCATGAAGACGTCGAATCATGGTGCCGCAAGTGCGAAGTTTGTTGTGCTACAAAAGGACCTCGAACAAGATCACGCGGCCGAATGGTGCAGTACACTGTAGGTGCTCCATTCGAGAGGGTAGCAATTGATGTCGCGGGACCGTTTCCTCAGACTGAGTCGGGCAATAAATACATCTTGGTCGCCATGGATTACTTCACTAAATGGCCTGAAGCATACGCCCTGCCTAATCAAGAAGCAACGACTGTGGCAACGGTGCTAGTAAATGAAATGTTCTGCAGATTTGGGGTCCCTCTCGAACTTCATTCTGATCAGGGCCGAAATTTTGAATCGGCTGTTTTCCAGAAGGTCATGGAACTTCTCGGAATTCGCAAGACCAGGACAACTCCTTTGCATCCACAGTCGGATGGGATGGTAGAGAGGTTTAATCGGACCATGGAACATTACCTGTCTAAAATGGTGGCAGATCATCAGCGTGATTGGGACCAACATCTACCTCTCAGGTTGATGGCATATCGAGGCTCTACGCATGAAGCCACTGGTTATACTCCGGCGAGAGTAATGTTCGGAAGGGAAATGAGGCTTCCTGCGGATTTGATGTATGGAACACCAGAAAAAGAGTCGCTCAGCTCTGAGAATTTTGTGGAGGAGCTTCAGGAGAGGCTGAACAATGTTCATGAGCAAGTCAGGAATAAACTGCGGATATCCAGTGATCGAGCCAAAGCAAGATATGACTTACTAGCTAACTCCCGCGGCTTCCAGGGTGGTGATTTGGTGTGGCTATACAATCCGAGGAGAAAGGTGGGGAAGTCGCCCAAACTTAGCCAAAATTGGGAAGGACCTTATACAATTATAAAGAAGATTAATGATGTGGTGTATAGGATCCAGTGGACCCCCAGGTCAACGATGAAGGTCGTTCATTTGGATCGATTAGCACGATACCATGGAACTCTATCTGTTCGGGACGAACAGACTTAGGAGGAGGGCAATGTTACGATTCGCAGCAACGCCGGATGGGAGGCGGGGCAACGCATGGGAGCGTGTTGGTTGGTGGAGCTTCGCGACCTATCCGCGCTGCGTCATGGCTGACACGAGTGATTTATTGCTCGGCTGGCTTAATCTAGAAGGCAGTTGTTTACAACCGTTTTTTTTTATGTGAGATTATTCAAGAATTCTTATAAAGAAGTTTCTAGGTTTTTCTGTAATTTTAGGATTGTATATAAAAGTTAAGCGATAATAGAAGGCTATAAAGTGTTAAGTAGTGAGTTATTTAGTATACGAATTGTACCTGTGTATATTTGTGGAATAAATAAATAGTGTTTTCGTGTTAAATCGTTACACTGGAATTATCGAACCCCGAGTTCGCAACAGTATAAATACGAAGGCGCAAGACATCTCACTTAGCCCATTGCCTCATTGTCTCTGATAATGCTCATCGCAGTTGTGGACGAAAAGTCAGGAATAAAATTCATTAGACCACGGCTTAAAAGCCAGAAAACACTTTAAAACGTACAATTAAGAAATTTTAGTGCCTTAATTACTTCATTGGCCTAAATTATTGTAGACAAAATGGTGAATGAATGTTTACACTAAGGACAGAATTAACAAGCGTTAATTCTGTGCTCCTTATGAATTAGAAGAAAACCCTTTCTGGGCTCCTTGTTTTTATCTCACTAATATTGCTTGTTATTAAGAGAAAATTGTGATCCTGACCATTCAACAAAAGGCAAGTTGAAGGCAAATGTCAATCAAGGCAAATTTTTACATGTGGTATTTCCCCCCTCTCTGTCTCATAACTAAATCATTTTTTTCAGAAACGGAATGCGGAATCTCTCTCCACCATCAACACCTGTCAGCTCGACCGCCCATCAATATTCCGGACAATAAGGCGTTCAGTCCAGCAGTCCAACCCAGCATAGCAACCATATCGGGCACTAGTCCAAATACCAATGTGGTCTGGTCATGGTTGGGGAGGCGAAACACTAGTACAACAAATAACCTCAACACTCCTCCAGGCTCCCACGCAACTGAGAACCATTACACTCATATGGAGGAGCAGTATAATGTGGAGGAAGTAGTGTATGACGAACTGGACAAGGACGCATCGGATGTAGAAGTTCCAGGTAATTATCCACATTCGATAACATTTTATTATCCAACAAGCATTAATGCAGGTCGAAGATGGAGTTTTGCCCCCCGAGCGTAGCAAGTAGTAGTGCATCATTCACCCGAGGGTATGATGCCTATTATACGCAACCTGGTACTACAATTTGTTCACAGCTTAATATACAATTTTTAAACAATAATCAAGTAGGTGTTGTTTTGATTGTCAAAGTCGAATTGGCGTAAAAATCATTATGGCTGCTTTGACGGCGGCCATAATAGTTTGCAGCTTCATATGTTCGGTTTGTAATTTCCAACATGGCGCTGAATGCATTCCAATCTTATGGAAATATTATTCACGTTGTGTCCTTTTTCAGTTAAAAGAATATGACATACTCTATTATATTTTTACGCGATACGGGTTCCAATAATTTATCGTCAATTGACTACACACTTTTATTTACTTTTAACTATTACAACACGATTAAAACGCAATTACTCTCTACTAACAATTCGCACTGTTCGCTTGCCCGCTTACTTACTACACTGCACTATCTATTCGATCCCATTTCGCGAGGCTCGCTGGTATACCCGGTCTGAACAGACTCTCGTTCTTTCGAGAACGGAGGCGACTGTTCCCGGTTCTCGTTTAGCCTAGATGGGTTCCCGGGGTCGCAGTCGGCGCTCGGCCTTGGCACTACGGCCCGAATCCTGTGGACCGACAGTCGGGCGTTACATGACATACGATGATCACATTATTGTACACCCTTGAACAAAAGTTATTGTTTACCCACATTTAATTAATTAATTCAAATTTGCCATAATATATGTAATGTGTTTTTAACAATGGGTCTTTTAGATGCAAGCAGCATCCAGGCATACCACAATTCGGCGTTCAACGGCATACCCAACGATCCGCCAACATCCAGCGCACCATCCAGTGCATATTATTCGGATCTATCGGTAATGCAAGAACGGCCTTACGAAACTGTCGATTCTTTGGCGACTTCCCCGCTAAATGTGATATGCAGTAGGAACTTTGAAATGCACAGGGCCTCTCTTGCGCATCTGGGATCTATAGGCGAAAATGTGAATAGTAGTATTATATCCAATTATGTTTAAAAGTGTTACAGTTTGTGTTGTAATATTACCAAATATTATTAGTATGGGTAGATCACTACCGGTTTAAATGTAGTCATAACCTGAGATAACTTTCCTTTCAGAATTCTGTAAGTATAGCAACACTGATATGGAATGGTACCTATATTGTGCAACTAGTGTCAAAAATTGCACTTTTCACACGAGTGTGACGGTTTGGACACGAGCTACGTTAAAGGAGTGTGAAGAGTGATTTTCGTATGTGTTGCACACTATACTTTTTCTACAACTGCGATTTTGCTTCACAATTCGATATGTAATTTTCAACGGTAGTTAGTAGTGCGCATTTGTTCATTTTCGAGGTGGTCGTAGAAAAATACGGAGTGTTTATTATAAAAAGTCATCTAGTTGGCCATGGTTTTTTCATACAAAAGATGATAGTTATAAAGGCACGTCGTAACTTGACCTGCCTTCTACTAATTGCCACTGTTACTTGTTGACATTTGTCACTTTCTTATTAGCTGTCATTTTGGGTGGCAGCACTAGACAGGTCTGATACTATTGACATGTTGACATTTTTACCCTATTTTCTCAACATGTGGCCATAACGTACCTGTGAGGGTGACTTATTTGCTTAAGCTGTCTTACCTCATTAAAGATGGTAGGTTTATAAACGGCTTAAAATGGCTGACGTTATTTCTGCTGTTTTCATAACCACCACAGGTGGCTAATTCTAGCTGATTGGTGAGGAAAACAATTATTTACTTTTATTGGTTGCCTGCATGTTTCCGCGCCATTCTACAGCCAATGGCGTCAATGCTGGTCAGTTAGAGGCGTCATTTTTTACACGCAGCGATCAGGAGCGATTTACATTGTCTCTTATGGACATAATCAATCTTTTAGATGTCTAATATTCTTGCGCTTTTCTCATAATTTTGGTTTTGGTCCATAAGAACCAAAGATCTTGTATTACTAGACGCCAATACGACCGTGTTTGCAAAATATCCAACATTACTTTTTACAATACGGTCTCGGATAAAGTTGTCTCACTCTCTCTCTTTCCACTAGTAGCCGGATGCCAAGGGGCGTTTTGTGTACCCGATGCTATGGGAGTTTTTTACGCCTAAACGAATAGGTTAAAAGGATTATATTTTGGTAACAACTTATATTTTGGTAACAACTTGTATCGTCATGTTGGTATCTAGTAATGACTTTCATTACTAGATCTTTACCAGTTTTGCATCGGTAGAATAGTTTTCGTTGGTGGTAATTGTGGCAATCAATGGCACTGCATATTTTGCACATTTTTTTAACGTTGGGCATGGCGGAATCTTTCCACCTCGGAAACATTTCAAATTGGAAACTTTTCGGTAAGGTCAGAAACGACTCGAGGAAACTTTCTTCGGGAAAGATTCCGAAAGTTTCGGAATTTTGCCGGCAACTCTCAAGCATGGTTTTTTTTTAATTTTTTCAGAAAGGGAGGTTAAGTGCACATTTTACAAATTATAAATATTAAGATAATATTTTATCATTATAATAATGACGCGCATAAAATCAAACGCATTATGGCTCAAAAAAAAATCACAACAAAACATTTGCAATTTGTAAGTATTGTGGAGCAAAATATGTGCCAAACGCTACAAAACTGAAAGGACACTTAAATTTTTGTCTGCAATATAAACATAGTTTATATTATAATACAGGGGGTAATTTAAATGAAGCCGGCAACACCAATGATGATAAGCCCATGAACCACAAGAGCCAGTACCAGGACTTGATTGCGATCCTGATAGTTCTTGTAGTACTAGTTCTACTGCTTCCTTAGAGGTAGGCCGGGTAGTTAATTCATAAGTTGCCTGTTTTAGACAAAATAGAGAGTACTTAACTTATTACTGTTCTATACATAATAATAATGAAATAAGATTAGTACCTACCTAATAGTAATGTCTTATTTCTAGGGGGCATCTCTATCGACAATTAGTATGATCAAGCCTTGGTCGTCATTATGAGGGTTTATGGATAGAATAAATTCGAAAGAACAAAATAAATACAATGAATTCCTTGCAAGAGCCATTTTTTCCTCAGGAAGCTCTCTAACAATTGTGGAAGATCCTCATTTTCAATTATTCATAAAAAAATTGCGACCAGCATATGTTCTGCCATCCAGTATATCCAAATACAAAAATTTAATGCCCAAGCTAAAATAAAAATATCATAAATTCTGAAATAAAATGACATACCTCAACTTCTTGTCCTCTCCTCTCCAGCAATGACATTGACAACATTGACACTGCGAAATGTCAACTGAAAATTCTGACATGTCTCTCCACCAGCTCCTGAAACGGCAAGCTCCGCCTCAAAATGGAAAGTTTCCGAAACTTTCCGGAAAAGTACCGAAAAGTTTCCCGAAAATGAAAATTACCGATTTTGCCCAACCCAACATTTTTTTTACTGGATACACGAGTTTACTTCTTTGGTTTCAATTTCGTTTGAATTATCAAAGAATAGACAGACACTCGTAGAGACCGTTATCGGGCCAATAGATGTCACCCTTTTTGCTATCTTTCGCGAAATCCACGTTTGGACTTATTGGTGACGTGAAAAAACGTCTGAAATAATTCCATTTGATCCCGGCATGAAAGGAAAATGTTTCTCAGCTAAAAAATGTCAAATATAGAAAAAATGTTTATTTTTAGGTAAAACTTATATATTTATATTTTAGTTGTAAACTGATATACTCGTCTTTTGTAAATATGAAAATATCGAATTTAAAATGTATGTAGTAGATACTATAAAATAAAAGTATGTATTTATGAATAATAAATCTATAAAACAATTGTTGGTGTTAAAATGGTTTTCTTTATGTTCGTAATTCTTCTCGACTCTGAACAATTATCTTCCAGTTCTGCTTCTTAGTCTTTGACGCAATATAGTGCCACGTACTTTTCTTGTTAGAAAAAAAATGGGTAACTGAAATGAATAAAAAAAAATAAAACCTGAGATAATTAAGTGTCGAAGTGTCAACTAAGTGAGGGTTGTCAAGTTGCCTAGCAAATTAAGTAAATGCCCCTGCTCAAAATGCTCAGAAAGTAGGGATGGGTTTAAACGACACTGATTTTAACAGGAAAATCAGATACCTCCAAAGCTGAATTTTGGAACTCACACTTTAATCCAAACAACTAGAATAAGGTAGACAAAGTTATGAATATATTTTGGCCAATAAATGGTGTTAATTTAATAAATCTGAAGGGTTTTAATCAGTGTCATAGTCTCAACAAATGTTAATTTAATAACTACGGTGTTAATTTAAGCCTAGGTTAGTACCCTACGAGTATCCCGGGAGTCGCGACCCTGCCAGCAGGTATGGAACTTGAGATGTTCAATTGAAGTTCTTATATTGGGTGCCTTGTGCCCAAAAAAAACCCTTGTTCATGGTTTTTCTTTAATCAACACGTGGTTGACTCATATAAATAATAATTGACATATAATTATAACGTAACATTAAAAAGTTCAGCCCGAAAAAATCCGGCTCACTGGCAACAAAAGAACATGCGCGGCTGGCAAGTTCCACCCCTTAATTTTGAAGAATCGACGATGCCAAGTTTTACGTTTTATTAAATTTTCGCTGAAATATAAAATATCTAATAATGTATTATATCAATATAAAAAGTACTAAGAATTATTTTTAGTTTCTAAAATGTTTGAGCTGTTAGTTAACTTAGCAAATTAGCATGGTGTGGTGTAAGAAAAAACTAAAAACTCATAATTTACTTAAAATAAGCTTCTGTTCTATTCCTGAATATAATTTACACATGACAATCAAGGCTTTCAACGTCATTTGCTGTTAACCTAACTTTTTAGGTTTTTTTTTTGGCGGGTACGCGCGTAATATTTATACATTAGTCAGTAGTTAATATTGGTAATAAAACCATAATAATGTAATTTAATTTAATTAATTATAATCATAAAACCTCAAAAAGACCCAATTCTCACCATTTTCATGATCAGAAAAAGTCTAACCATACTATAAAATATTGGCGCCTTTCCTTGTCTTGGCTTACAAATCAGGTATCAAGAAATCAATACACAATACACTTGATAGTCTTTTGTCGCCCTTCCTTGCCTTGGCTTACGAGTCAGGTATCAAGAAATCAATACACAATACACTTGATAGTCTTGGTGTTATTGTAGGACAAAGTATTTGAACCTACGCGATCTTTGACAGGAACGGTCCACTTTCACTACCACCAAGCGATGTTGCAAGCCGCCCGATGACTATTTATTACTTATTACATTCATTTGGTTTTAAATAAATACGAGCCTATAATCAAAAAAACAAATCTTCGATCTTTCGTTATTACAAATTTTCTTTTCATGTCAAAAAGTACTCAGAGTTCACCTAACCTCAAACTTTTGTTCTTCTAGACTTTTCGGTAGACTGTTCTGGGCGCTGCGACATTACTACCATCCTTTGTTTTCTCATTGCGAATAGAAGAATGAGAATACTCCGAGGGCGCACTAGAGCGTCCGGCCGAAAACGCTATTTTTTTCTTGAAGAATGTGCGCATTAGCAAGCAGTGAGCCTAATCTTGATTTCCATAGATCACTGTCACTAGAAGCTGCTCTTTAATTTCCACATTTAAAAAACACATTAATCCGTGGGAAAAGATTGACGTTCGTAGTATATTAGCTAGTACGAATATGGGTTGAGTGCTGGCTCATGCAACACGTGGCCACTAACCGCTTGGGCCTCCTCGATGCTCTCAAATATACCTCAGGAGTTGTGACCTGGCTTTATCAACAAAAGTGAAAAGGGCTTGATGTTGTTTCCAAATGTGTGAAATGCAAGTCCAAGTTAAGTCCCACAGGTGTGGCTAATCAATGCGCTTTAGAGAAGTTAAGAAACCAAGCAAAGAGAAGCAATCACGCGAAGATTTTTAAATAGAATTAACTTCTAAATAGAGCTTCACGAGACCGAGACCGAGACTTTCATGCTCTCGGTCTCGGTCTCGAATTTAAAAATAATCTCTCGTGCATCGAGACCGAGACCGAGACTCGCGTAATCTCGGTCTTGGTCTCGAAAAAAAAGTAGTATCTCGAAAATTTTATTGTTTGAATTGCATATTCAATTTTCTTTCCGTTTTTGTGTATGAATGTTTACTTAAAATCAAAAATTGAAATTATTGAGAGTTCCAATTTCCATTGTAGAATCAGGTTAGTTCAGGTTAGTTTAATGTAAAACTGAATTAGACATGCTCCTAGGTCAACCACTGATGCTACTGAACATATTTTTTATAAGAAATATGCGTCCTGTATACTTAGCTATCGACATGTCTACCAAATTTCATTGAAAATATGGAAATATTTCAAATCAGGTTTTACATTATGTATTTGAATATGCGTTTCAAAAAAGTGCCAATACTGCCAATGGAAAAATTCCTATTTTTTAGCTTTATTTTGTGGTAGAATGAAGTAAGTCACCAACTTAAAAATTACTGTATAGAAATATTACAATACTTTTGGAAACACAAAAACTTCATTATCAAATTATTAACTGGCGGTTAGTCACACTAAGGAATCCAAAGAACTTATTTATGATAGTTGATAGTTATTTATAAATATAAAGGGCGGAAAGTGACAGTTTACACATATCACAATCGTCTTTGGTTCGTACTCGCTTTAAGTCGATTTTATTCGTGATGAAAACGCATACTTTGTAAACAAAACGAAATCTCGTTTTTCTATAAAATGAGGAAAATAGAAAACTCAAGTAAGTATACCATATTACATTTTTTTCTGCATCTTACATTGCCATGGAATTTACCTTACATCGGTGGCAATTGTCGTTTACTTGTCGTCACAACAGATATGGTAAATGTGGAATCGGAAAATGATAATTAAATTCGGCAATTTGAATGCTGCCCAACAGAATCTCGTGATAAGTACTTTTTAACCAATGAAGTTGAACTAATCACTAACTGGTATTTTTAGTCGTTATTGTCTCCAATACGCTTCAACACTTTGTCAAATTGAAGTTGCGTTGTTGTCAATTTTTAATTGGTGTGTCAACGTTTTAAATTCATAATTTTTGATTCATAATCCCAAAATGTCGAAAATAATAGACCAAAAAGTTCGCCTCTATATTAAAAGGAGTTTCCTTCAATCCAGAAGAGAACTCCCACAACAAATGCTCAGTATCACCCTAGCTAACATTTCCAACATTTTTGGGGTAAGTATGCATCACTCTCGACTTTTCTCAGGTATGGACTGTAGGGCCTATTTGAGGATTGGAAACACTACTTAATTTCTTGATGCGTAAGCTATTAATAATGTAAAAGTATTATGTACCATAGCTAATTGCTTATTATAGTAGTATAAAGTATAATACGTAAAGCATAAAGAAATGCGAACAAAAATAATTTTATTAACCAGGACAGGCAAACCAAAATAACCTAGGTAGATACCAGCAGCCTCGACATATAAAAATGTCTACACGACAGCACTCACTGCCACCTAGACTATAAGGCCGTGAAGCAGAGTCTGTGACGTCACAGTCGTGGTCCAAGGTCACCATTTGAAATGGATGGATTTCAAATGATTTCGTGTATATTTTACGTGATTTTACTGTGATTATTCTGTTTTTAATGCGAATTTTGTTTTTATGAACATTACTGGACTTTAGGAAACGTATTAAAGTTTGTGCTAAATTCGGAACTATGCATGTTAGTGTTTAAAAACTGTGAAAATGCCTTACCGGTACTGTGTCGGGGTGCAACACAAACTTAAAGAATGGACCTAAAAAATCGGTTTTTTGGTTTCCCAGGGATGAAGATTTAAGAGAAAAATGGATTAGAGCCTTTAAAAGAGAAGATTTCGTGCCTGGAGAACATAGTAGGGTACATTTATACATAAATAAGTAACAAGAATTTTAGAGAAAGTTAGATTTTCCCTCAGATTTCGTTTATAAACAAAGCATGAATTCCATGAACTTTGTAGAAAACTGGTGTTTTAGGTATGTGAGGTGCATTTTCGCATGGATGAAGTACAGAAAAAGTTTATTTTTTATAATGAAGAAACAGATCAGACTTTGCAAGCCTCTTTGGATATTCCAAAATTGATCTGTGGTAAGAACTTATTACACACTTAACTTATGCTTATAAATTATATAGTCTCCATTTAACTATTAACTCTCTGAGTATGAAACAGATCCCTTGAAGGGATACTTTTATTTATTGAGTTGAGAAATGAACTTGTATCATACCGGTCATATTCCTAGGAAAAGCAGAGGATAATAAGATAATGATGTCAACATTTTTGTCTCCTGTAACATTCATTCATATTTTTGTTAGGTAAGTCTTTTTACACTCTTTTACAGTCTCAAGCTGATGTGGCTTGGATGCGTTGTTATATAAGCTATACCTTCTAAATAAAAAACATATGTTTCTTGAATTATTTTTTAATGTGTTTTATTTTTGATTGCTAAGGGCCAAATGTTGCAATAATCAAAACATGTATTATTTGTGTGGGTTTGTCCAACTTCTTAGTTGTAGTCATAATAATTGTATTCTCAATTTTCACCCATTACAACCCATGTAAACAAAATATCCATGGCAAAGCTTGTTTATGAGTTGTAATAGATGAAAATTAGGAATATGATTATGACTATGACTAATAATAAGTTGAATAACCTGGGATTTACTACAATGAAAAGTTGTTGGCAATTTAATCTTACATAATTACCTATAAATAGAAAAAAAAACAACTTCCTGCAGATTACAACATTTTGCACTTTCAACAAGTTTTTATTACGTTGAGTCCTTGCTGTTACTACACACACTAGCACTCAAATCCTCTCGAAGTAGGGAGGAGTAGGCTCGATACATCTCTGTTTGTGGAAGTAAGTAGGTAGGTACTTTCTGGACACTGGCACTTTCCAACTACTATTGAGTTTCTACCATTTTGACTGTAAAGACCTCACTTAAAGAAGTTCTATGCAGGACATCAAGTTTTTGGTATAAATGGTAGGTATATGATGATCTCTTGCTTATTCCTTTAAGAAAATTAAAAGTTAAAAGATAATGTAATTCCTAAATTTTTAACAGAAATATGAAGTTTACTGAGTTTGATCTTAGTCATGTAGTACATTTACACCATGTGCACCAAATTAGACCAAGGAACAAATTAAGTACCTAATCAACTTGAATCAAAGTTTGTCAACGAACAGCTGTTTTAGTTATAAATGGAAGCTTTAGCCCTTTTTGGAAACTGCAATCCAATTCCATAATCCAATTTGGGGCTAAAGTGCTTACACCATAAAAAAGACTGTTTGATCTACCTCCTTTACTCTGGACTAAATATTTGGTCCCCAGTGTTTACGTCATAGTGACATCATTTGATACTTGGACCAAATGTTTGGTTCATGCAGTGTACCTAAACGAGTAAATGTAATACATCTATATAGGAATACATTGAGAGCAAATAAATCTGTTTATGTAACAAATTTTGAAATTTGTAAAAGGGTGTTACATAAAGGAGCTAGGGTTTTGTATAAAAGAATATAAATGATTAGAAACTCTTTTTGCATTCTTTGCTCTGGGTTGGTTCTCTTGGAGAAAAAAGCTACATTCTTAATAGTTATGTATTAAAAAGTTAAATGACACCTACAATACTTGCCTACTGGCCAGTTTACTGTTCTAGTTTATAGACTTCAGTCTGGCCTTTTTCATATTCAGGAATCAAGATTAGTCACTGAGGGTTAACCTAACTTTTTTTATGAAACTATGTAGGTACTCTGTATTTTAACTTACCCTACTATTTTCTTCAGATATAGATTAGCCTACATTCATTTTTTCTTCACACCCTCATTCCTTTGAAACCAAACAAGGGATTTGCTGGACCTGTTTACATTGATTTCGCACCGTCACACCCAACCCCGTTTCAGAACTTTTCAACACTTTTAAAGCACTTGTTGTTAGTCTAAATGCAGCACTAGCTGCAAGAAATGTCCTAAAGTCCGGCACAATTTAAAAAAACAAAATTATGAGTACAAAATGAATAATATTAGTTGTAAAGTCGGAAAAAATATTTGAAATCCATACAATTCAAATGGTCCCACACTAGTGACCTTGGACCACGACTGTGACGTAACAGCTTCTGCTTCACGGCCTTATGGTCTAGGTGGTAGTGATGAATTTCGTCCATTCCCGATGGCCAACTTCAAAATGGCTACCGAGCTGTCAAAATTTGAAATTTTTGAAGTATTGTAGGTTTTTAAGGCGATAAAGTTAAATAAAGTATATAAAAGTGATAAAAAGTGAGTTGGTGTTGTGCTGCGTTTAAAAATATTTAAGGTACCTAAGCTATAAATTACTTATTACTGGGTTAATACGTTTCACTCGTATATACGCGGACAGGATTGGTCATACATTGGGTACCTAATACGCTTTTTTCTAGTTTGAGGAATGCTCTGGTAAAATCAACCCATTTATCTATAAACACGGAAAGTTTCGTATGTTTGGCTACATGGTTTGTTTGACCCACAATGAAGTATGGCGGACCTAATCAAAAACAGCTGTTCTGGAATCGTCTATAAACTGGCATTGACATTAATTGATTGATTTTTGATAAATTGTCAAACATACTCTGCCATCTGGTGTATAACTTTTCGTCTAAGAGTTTAAAAAATGTCAAAAAACCGGCTTCAGACCCGCCATTTTTTATTTGACTTTATTATTAGATACTGTATGGTATTACTGCCAAAAAATTGGTAAGTGACAAATCGCTTGATAGCGATATATTCTGTATAATTTAATATTATTATAGGAATATTTTAAGGTCCACCTTAGATGAACTTTTTGAGGAAACTTGTTCAAGCAGCTATCTCTATATCTTAAAAAAAATCCAAAAATATTCATTTCAATTTTTAATACTAACACAAACATTTAAAGTGGCAAAACTGTTATTTTTCTTAAATTAAAACCGACCTCTAAGCTTAAGTGCTGCTTCATCCACATCATATCTTAAGATAAAGTTAAAGTCTAATTTACGTTTAAAAAGAAATTATACAACGATCATTACGCCAATTTGTGATTTAACAGGAGCTTCTGTATTTAAAATCCACTTATACAACCGGACCTAATTTAACCACCAATAAAGCTTTTTTTTTGTTGTAGGTGCACGAGTTGGATTTGTGATTTGCCTACACCTTCAGCCCTTCTATTTGTTTCTCATTAGTGAAACATGATACGATCAGTGAAACTGTGAACGAAATGACAAAATAGAAAATCGAAAAAAATAGCGAATGTAGAAGTTTTATAGAAATAATGTGTTATGCCCTGAGTCTGAGTACGATCTACTGTAAAACGCTACTAAAAGGTGGCGCCACCTAAACAAAGCACTGAAAGGCCGAGGAAAATGAATTTGACTTGAATTTTGAAGGGAAGAAAAAAGCATACTTACCTGGCGTAGGGGTTTACCGTGATCAATAAGGCGGTTCCCCCAGGGTGAGGCCCTTCCATTGCACCACGGTTGGGCTGACCCCTGCGATTATCCCTAATGCGGATAACTCGGGCGCGTAATTTTTGGTAGTCGGGACTGCGTACGCGCTGTCCCGGATAAAAGAAGTGGAAAAAAATGTGATAGGTAGAGAACGACTTTGCTCTTCCTCTGGAAGAGTAACGTGAAAAGTAGGTAAAGTCGTCCTTATTACCCTAGAGTGGCCTAGAGAGAACAAGACCCTTACCCTATTTGGAATTGACTCATGGTTGTTAGTCAATTAATTTACCGATTTTCATTTCGGCAAGTACCTGTAGAATATGAATGGGTTTTTTTGCTTCAAATTTTTCATCTGCTGAAACTGACCACTTACGCCACGCAACTTTCCTTTCTTAATATGTGCATACGTGGCGCCACTAAATTTTATTAAGTTCCCATGTAGATAGAAGTGAAAATAGCGGGTGTAGGACAGGAATAACTACTTCACATTTGTGAAAGAGCCAACGTTTCGACTTTTATTGAAGTCCGACCTTTATTGTCTTAAGTACATAAAGAACAGAATTTACCAACACAAATATGATTGTCGAGAGTCAATAGGAATAAAAGAGAGAAGACGGCCCTGGCGCAGCACCATTTCCAGTTAAACCACAATTTTGGCTTTGCAAATATCTCCATTCTCGATCGCGAAAGCAATTATTGCAAGCGAACAATAAGCGAAATTATCCATATTTACACTAACAATACAGTAAATGATAGGACGGATACACAAAATTTTAGCGTTTTATATTGCAATCTGTTGCAACATTTGAAGAAAAGCTAAAAAATAGAAAGAGAATAAGGGCATCTTGATTTATCGATACCTGGTTGCTTGTGCTCTTATGCTTAGTGTTGGCATAAATTTTAAGTAAAAAAAAACGCAAACGAAATATTTATCATCTGCCGGTTCATTCCTTACATTTCGCTTGCCTACTAACTACTAAATTTCAACTTAGCTCTAGCTGAGCTATTGCTAATGTGTGTGGCGTTCTTCTTTATGGTGCTCCTTTGCTCGTTTTTTCGTGTGACTGGGGATGTTTTAATTTCAGTGGAATGTTGTTCCTAGTTGACAAACTTCGCTTATTGAAAAAGGTAAGCAGGGTACCGCAGCTAATTGAAATAATGCACGATTTATAAATGTGATTATGTAGTGTCAATTTTATTCATGATCTTTTATCTAATTTTTAAAACTAAATTTATCTGTGTTATATAATTACTTGTAACCGTATATTTACTATATGTATGTACTATTTATATTTTAGCCCTGAAGAAGACCTCAATAAAGATCGACACATTGGTTCTTTCACAAATGTGAAGTAGTTATTTCTGTCCTACACCCGCTATTCTCCCTTCTATCGACCTGATATAAAGGACGCAAAACATACATAAATATGATGTTTCCATGTAGAGTTTTTCTACTCCACATGCAATGGCAAGTTAGACTTTGGTGGGAATGGTGGGATATTGTCAGTATGCTAGCTCAGAGTAACTTCTGGTGTAGGGAAGAAATTTACACATCTCGGATGACATGTGTTGTGCAGCAATTTTCCTTCGCCATAGTGTCCACAATTAAACTCTTTACTTGAAAATAAACTCGTAATGCTTCATCTTCTCTCCCAAAAGCTCATCTACTTATATCGCGTTCATACTGTATCTGTTGATTAACACTACTGCCTGCTTGGCAGGGAATTTGCTAGAGATTAAAGTGGTAAGAAGGTACCGTATCAGTCAATTCCGGCGAATTAACGTCATCTGACGTCTATAATGTCAAATTCGTAATCGCGATTTCCCAATTAACGCTCTGACGATGAAATTACGTCACAAGTTCCTAAAAAAATGGCGGACTTCCGGCTGATAAAACGGCCGACTATTTTTAGGAAATTATAGGGATTTATTGTTTGTCCTGTCCATATCTTCTAAGTCATTGCGTACGTTCCGCCAACGGCAGCAGCTTAGAAGTTTAGTCAGCGAACGCTGAAAATCGGCAGCTGATTGGCGAATTTCAGGGTTCGCTGACTAAACGTCTCAGCTGCTGCCGTCGGCGGAACGTACGCAATGTTTCTGCTTCTTTAGAGAATTGAGTGAACAAGGATGGATATATTTTGTTCATATAAAGTGGAGATATGCACAGAGCCAACAAATGCCGATATTTCCCTAAAAGTAGTCATGCATTTCATTGACCTACTATTAGATTTAGATACCCCGTGTTCATTAGAAAAAGTCATCTAGAAGGCTATACGTCCATTTTTACAGAAAAAGGATGACATAGTCAAAGTAAACGGACTTTTCATCATCACTTCGTTTGACATTTCACAGCCAATTAGATGCCCTTTCAAATGAACTCTACAATGGCTACAACACTCAACGAGTTAAGTATATGGAGAACCTCGTGTTTTACATTTTTGACCCTCCTTTTTAGCAGTGGGTCATACAAAATGGAGGCGAAATTGACAGAAAGTGCTCGGCATTTGTTGTCTTTTAGGTCAAGGCAATGGAAATTGCGATTCGTTAATTGATGGTCTTTGATTGACGTGTCACACAACATGACGAGCTTCTGACTAACCAAACTTAAGTACTTGTTTTATGGAGAGCTTAAGCAAAGAGCCTAAATGTAGTTGGATTTACCTCACGTAGGTACTGATCTTTTGAGCACTGGATCTGGGAATTCTGGGATCAGTTAAATTTTGTAATTCTTTTTCCATCAGGCCGGATAGGCCACAGAGGATCTACTATAGAACAGTGCCCTTTGTCTTCTAGACACGCAATGCACACAAATTGTCTTGCTGTAGTTGAATTTTTTTAGCAGAAGAAACACGTGACCTGTTCAATTCAATATTCAGAATATCTCCCCTAACAAACTAAACAAGTACAGATATAATCCAATGATCGCGACGTTGCCATATATAATCCTTCATACAATCTTCTATTCTCATATTAGCTATTCACAAAAGGTTGGCATCTCGTTAGTCTTGGATATTTGACTTTGACGTTTTCTTTGCCAATCTTCTTGACATGAACAAAAGGAAGATGGGAAGAGAACAAATGAACATTCCATCGCTACTAAGATGCCAAAAAATCCTGAAACCTGAATGTGTCACAGTCATGATTCCGATGACTGCGTTTAGCAGAGTACGAGTACCTATTACCTATGTAGACTACAAGCGTGCTCATATATTACGCTATAAACAACGCTATGCATTCCTCGAGTTCGCTTGTAAATAGCGATGAAAGCAGCTGAGGCAACAATTTTGTCCGCTGAATGTGGCTGGAAAAATCTTCCGCGTCGAAACTTCGAAAATCAAAGATTTTGTGCCTTGCGTACGTTTTCCAAGATTTTCTTACACGATTATTGCAATGTTTTTCGGACTAACGGCAAAAGAAAAGTGTGGTTAAGGTGATATCAGACGGTTCACTTTTTATTCATTTCTGTCTTTCATTCGCATCTTTCATTAAGAATGAAACATCTAGTCAATAAATGAATCAAAAGTGATAAATGAATTCATCAGTGAATTAATCCAGCGATGTTAGATTTCGGCATTCAGCATCAATCACTCGCACTCCGAATGAACGAATAATGAAACATATGAACACAAAAAGAACGTTCACTCGAGTTTGGGTCATTTTGGTCTCGCTTTCCGTAGAAATGCGGGAAACTTCGTTTGACGACATATTCGAGAAAATGAGCGAATAACGTTCATTTGTTTGTCATTTTGCGTCTCGTGTGAGCGTGCAATGAAACAAAAAGGAACATTCACTTGAGACTTGAGTGATCATTCCATCCATAGAGGATCTTTCAAGGTAGGGGGTCTTTATTTACATTTTTCAATATTGGCGTGATAAACAAACCCTTCATACAGTGTTGCCAGGATTAATTTGCTAGTAATTTGGCATCTTTTTTTGGATGATATCTTGCGAATCTTTACAACACGAGAGTGTGACTATAATATCTATTGCCGTGCAAATAATTTTTGAATGGTGATTAATAGAACACTTATGACGATAAAAGAAAAAAGAATACGTTTGAGATGGCCAACTGGTCACAATCGGCAACATTGCAGAATCCTGTGACACGCGGTTTACGTCAGTTTACGAGAATTATTTCCTGGATTTTTTTTTGGTTTCTTGAATGTTTTAATAGTTTTCCGCCGACATTCGCTTTTAGCAATCGTTTCTGTGTTTTAAATTGTTTGTTTGGTGAGACAATGTTTTGTGTGTAAAACTTGGAATTATAAAAATAAATCTGGGAAATTACCTTTTCCCCGGTAAGCTCATTTGTGTATTGTGGTTATGTTGTTACTCGGCCCTTGGCCGTTAGCCATTGCGTCGTTTGTATTTTTATTCTATCATTAAAAAAAATCAATAAATAGGTATAGTTGGTATGTATCAAAAATCATTTAAATCAGTGTTGGCAATTAACCGGTTAAAAATATTTTTAACTTATTAACCTGTTAATAACCGGTTAATTATCCGGTTAATAACCTCTAATATGTTTTTTTCAATTAAAATTGTGCAATCCGAGTTCTGCACTGCAAGCGGTCTTTATCCAAAAATATCATTCAAGATGTTTTTCCATACGTCTTGCATTTGAAGTGTACTCACATTTGAAGTGTAACACATTTACATTGGCCTTTAACATATTTACAACCAGCTTTTTGAATTTTTCTGAAGTGTTTTCAAAAATTGGTTTGTCGACGCCCCATTTTATCCCATCTATATTAAACGTATCAAACTAAATTATTTGATTATTAAGTATAAAAAATACAACAAACTAATTAATTAATAAAGAAGGAATCACTCAAATATACGTCTACCGTAGACAAATGACAAACGAGATTGACATTTGACGTTTCTTCAAGGTTAAAAAGCATTAAAGCGTTTTTTCTTAACGTTAATAACCGGTTAAAAAACGTTGGTTAACTAACCTTGCCAACACTGATTTAAATATAAAAATATTTGAACGTTTTGGTCTGCATCCCATAATCGTAAAAATCGGATATTTGTTTGCTTGCACAGCAGAAATCAAAAAAAAAAATGAGACACGGGTGAATGCGCCAGTAAGCCGGCCGCTACTAGTAGTCGGCCTCAAATTCTTTAAAACAGCCCTAATTTAAAATTCCCGCATCTTTTAACTGTCACTATATTACGCGTAGAATCTGTCATTCCTAAAGAATATGTACATTAATACCTCCTTTCTCTTGAGTCAAATGTCACGTCAAAAATTCCCGCGTAAAAGAGGCTTGTCGTCAGAAAATGGCTTTGATGCAATTTCAAGTCAGGTACAACATCAAGAACGAAACTTTTGAAGGTAAGTGAAAGTCATATTGTGCATGCCAAGTGTTATTTTATGGATTTTTGTGGAAAGACATACTTTAAAACAACTAGTTATTACCAAAAAAAGTTGAAGATAGTAATTTATAGGTTAAAATTAATGGGGCCAGTCACTGGCTCAAAGATTTGCGATAAAAGCTAGAAGACGGCCACCTCGGCCGACTACTGGAATAAAGTGCGAATTTTTGTTTTTTGTTTTTTAGACAAGCATATCCAAATGTACAGGGTTCTATATTTCTATTCTCTAGCTCGAGGTGGGCAGATTTTATATTCCATTAGTCGGCCGGGGGTATTAATTAAAGTAAGAAACTTATGAGAGATTTAATGTAACGGCCGACTATTAGGTTAGGCATTAATTATAGGTTGTGCCAGTAGTCGGCCACGAAATTTTACGTCTGGCTGAGCAACATCTTTTTGATAGAAATTTGAAATTTTTGATTTCAGAGAATGCCGAACGAACGAAAACGAAAGTTTCATCAATATTCAGTGGAAAACATGCGAAATGCACTGCGTGAAGTTCAAAATGGCGCCACAATAAGACAAACATGTCGAAAGTATGGTATACCTCGCGCTTCACTGCAGGACCGGCTCAAAGGACAAATTTCCGAAAACAATCGAAAAATGGGTCCAGATCCATACTTGACTTCCGAAAATGAAAAAAAGATTGTAGATTGGATAGTTCAACTTGCAAAATGCGGTTTTCCCATACAAAAACGAGAATTAATTTTGACAGTGCAGAAAATTGTCTTGGATGGAAACATTAAAACACCATTCAAAAATGGAAAACCGGGCCAAAAATGGTACTCGTCGTTCTTGAAAAGGCATCCCGAAATTGCTATCCGAACACCAGAATCTGTAGATAAAGCGCGAGCTAAATTAAGTAAAGAGTACATTAAATATTGGTTTAGAAGTCTTGAAGATTTCTTACAGGAAAAAGGAGTAATGGATATTTTATCAGATTCATCAAGAATATTTAACGCCGATGAAAGTGGCTTTAGTTTATGTCCGAAAACAGGAAAGGTACTCGGTCCAAGAGGGTACAAAAACTTGTATGAAATAAAGGGAAATGAAAAGGACAACATTACGGTACTAGTAACTTTTTCTGCAGATGGTATTTTCTGTCCTCCTTGTGTTGTCTATCCATATGTAAAGCCCCCAAGAGTGCTAGCAGAAAGTATGCCACCAGAGTGGATTCTTGGAAAATCAGAGACTGGCTGGATGAGGATGAGGTTTTTTTTGAATATATTGCCAATGGATTTCATAAATGGATTTTGACTAACAATATAAAAAAACCAGTATTATTTTTCGTGGACGGGCACCGTTCACACATGTCTGGAGAATTAAGTCAATTTTGTGATGAAAATGATATCATCTTGTATGCCTTACCGCCTAATGCCACCCATATTATGCAACCTGCAGATGTCGCAGTGTTCAAACCATTGAAGGATTATTGGCGTCAGGCTGGTGTCAGAAAATGGCAAAATGCAAATATAGAGAAGACACTTTCAAAAGTTGAATTTGCGCCAGTTTTTAAAGAAGCATTCTTTCATCCCAATATTTCGAATCACATTAAAAATGGATTTGAGCGCTGCGGACTATTTCGATACAATCCAGAAGCAGTGGATTATACCAAATGTGTCCAAAATATCTTGGAAGAGAATGACACTGAAGGTAATCAAGTGAAAAATCCTCAAGGGTTGTTGACTATTTCTGACTTTCAAAGCACTCAGAAAGTTTTAGCTAATTTGAAAAGCAGTTTGTTGGAAAAAGCTGGTGATGTAGATTGGCTTCTAAAAGAGGTTCAAGTTTTTCAAGAAAAAGTACTTGGTCCAAATTCTGATTCTTTTATCGCAGCAGAGGTTGTTGAAGAATTCCAGCAAAATTCAGCTCCAATGGAAGATGTTCAGATTTCAGAATTTGAGATCAATCCAGATGGATTTCTTTCTTTAGTACCAAATTCACCGGTTCAGCTAAATGAAGCAATTACCAAAGATGACTCAGAAATAAATAAATCAAAAATCAACATAATTAAAGTCGATATTGTAAAACCTGCAACTGTGGAAGTGGAAGAAGAAACCGCATTTGAAAATACTCAAAATAAAGAACTGCTCAAAACGACTGATACCAAAAATGACTGTGATACTGATACAATAAAAAACGACGATTTTCAGAAGAACTATGTTCCATTTGAAAAGAATCTGCCTCTTGAAGGAAATTCTTTAAGAAAAACTGAAATCGAGACTGAAATCCTTTCAGAATGTCAATCAGAATTTAATTATTCAACTGAGGATAGAACAGTAGATTATTTTAAACAACATTTGAAATATCCAAAACCTTTGCAGAAATCTACGAAGGTCAAATCTGGTCCTTCCACCAGTGCAATATCTGCAAAAGCATGGCGTTCGTATTATATTGCAAAGGAGAAAGAAAAAGAAGAAAAAGAGGTTATGAAAAGAAGAAGACGGGAGGAATCTGAAAGAAGAAAAGCTGAAAGATCATTAAAAAGCAAGAAATTGAAAACAAAAGTCGTAGAATCTGACATGTCTCATGAAGAAATACGAAAGAAGCAAAAGTGTGGTGTATGTGATGAGGAACTAGACTCTGATGCAGAAGAAGAAGGTGAAAAAAATGTAGGCTGTGATACCTGCCCTAGATGGTTTCATTTACTTTGTACCAAGCTTTCAGGGCAATCTTATAAAAATATTGTAAACCAAAAATTTTTCTGTGATTTTTGTACTGGTGATTAGGTATAGTATACAGCTAAAATGTATTTTTAAATTTAATATTCGTTTTTTTTTTACCTGAAGGGTGTTTTTTTTTAACTTATCCCTACTAAGTTTTTTACTAAGTTACCTATCTTGAGTATAAATGTTTGTTTTTTACTTAACATTAAGTTACTTATGTGTTACATTTTTTAATAAATGTTTTTTTTTTATTTTACTATAAGTAAAATTTTATTTGACCATATACGTACTTAATATTAATGAGGTAATTAAAAGTTACGAATACGGATCTGTTGCATATAACCCTCGGCCGAGAACTGGTATAGTCACGGCCGACCACAAGGACATCTACGGCCGACTACTAGTAAAAGTGCTGTTTTTTCAAATAAAAATTAATAAGAAATAGCCAATTTAATTTTTGATTCCGCTGTCACTCTCATTTAATAGTTGATTAAATAGGCTTTTTGATGATCAGGTTAAAAGTAATAAAATTGTATACCAAATCTATGGCATTTCACGTCAAAGTTAAAGTTCATCAAAAAAGGCCGACTACTGGCGAAACCACCCCATGTGTGGGCTTATATCATCTGGAGATTCAAATTGCGCCATGTTGTTTTAGCAATGTCAGCCATTTTCTGCTTCCCCTCTGACCCGAACAACCCGCAAGCGCCTCCAAGTATGCGGTTTTTAAGACAAATGCCAATTTATCATTAACTGCCGGCGTCTATTTATTTACTTCATTGTCAATGATTCCATCCGAGCGAAGCGTCTGATATCATCACCTAAGATATATTTCCCGGAAGGTTTAGTTAAATTGCGCTGAAGCTGGAAGCTGGGCAACGACGCGGCCATGACTGCGAAGTGAACAAGGTCACGTGTTTCGTCTGAATCTGAATGAGTGATTGGCTACAAACAAGTGCTCTGCCGAAAACATAATTTGAATTAATAATCTATCTATACTATTCTATTGGGCAGGATCCCACCCACACAGCTCTTCACAGTGATTGGATAAATTTAAATCAACTTTTTTTTTGATTCGGATAAAGTGCCCAGTAATAACCAGGCTGGAAAAAATTATTCAAGACCCATTTATATTGACCCTCTCCACGGAAATCTTTAGTAAAAGGCGAAAGATTTATTCGCTTTGAAGAGAGTCCAGGGTAACAATTGAAACTTCCATACTAGAATTTCAAGTGAAAAACCAAGGGCTATACAGCCGCTGCGAACGCATGGCGCCATCTTTTAACAAAGGGATCAACACTCCAAAACGATGGTGAAATTGGTACGAATCGACATCACTCATCATCGAATGGGTCAGCCCAACCGCAATGCAAAGACGATACGCAATGGGAAGGTTCCCTTGGGACTTCCCGTATTATCCTTATTGATCAAATAACATACATCATACATGGCAGATTGATCGAAATATTTTCATGTTGGAGGCGAGGATTCGAGATCTAACTAACATGAACTGAACTATAATATGGCACTTCAATTGAAACCAACCTGAACTAACATGAAATTGTCGATTAAAATTAATTATAAAGAACTGGCGATCCTTCTATGCTCTCGATTTCTTCAAAAACTAAACTCTCAGGTATTCTAATCTGAAGGCTCGATATACATAACAAGTATTTAGAAATAATACATAACAAGAATTTTATGTAGACAATTTGGCGAATTGAAATGCTGCCCAAAACATAATCAATTCCTTGACAGTATGCCAACCCAGGTAAAAACTTAACACAATAATTTATTGGAAGCAATTATTCCCATAATTTTAGCAGATCGTTTTCGGGAGAAAAGTTAAAGGAAGAAAAAACCTTCAAGTGTCTTAGCGCAAAAAGTGCTTATTGGCCATGCAGAGTTAATCGGTTGGTTTAATTACAGAATTTCGGCGAGGTTTGTATGGTCACGTATCATGATAAGTACAATTTTTTCTGCGTAGCAGTTTCTTGTGAAGCGACCCCTAAAACCCTAAATCCGTGGATCACGTATAGCAGCAGCAACAAGGGCGTATGTCGACGTGCAAAATAACGTCTGCACATAAATACAGTGTGGAGTGTGCCATAGTTGATCGTAAGGTCACTAGTCGAGACTATTTGTCATTCGACTAATTGAGAATTTTTAGGTTAAAAAGGAGGACGGATTCAAACTAATTTTCACGTTACACTCTTCCAGAAGTTCAAAATCGTTTTCCATCCAATATAAGTTGCCAATCAGTTTTTTTTCACTTCTTTTATCCGGGACAGCGCGTACGCAGTCCCGACTACCAAAAATTACGCGCCCGAGTTATCCGCATTAGGGATAATCGCAGGGGTCAGCCCAACAGGGTTGTTACGGACTGATTTATATATGTGTACAAATTTCAAATAAAATTGTGTAGCATTGTGCACCAATAAAAAATCAAAGATTTTCAATGATGCTTATGGCGTTTTCGATTGACAATTTTAGTGCAAAACCAGTATATTTCCATACTACTTCACTGACGTTAAATAAAAAGACATTAATTCTGCCAATCGAAAACGCTATCAGTTGTTTGTAATGTTTGCATATACCTGTATATACGGAGAACCTCCCAATATATTTGAATAGATCGAAAATGAAGCTCCCCAGTTGGCTATAAAAATCTTGTAGATATAGTCCATTTCAAATAGATATTCATCTAGTAAGCTCAGAAATTGACATATAAATGACATGTTTACATGGATGGAATATGGAATAGGAATAGGATGAATCTGTCAATTCCTCAGCCTGCTAGAAGAACATTTATATGAAATGGCCCATAGTAAAATAGCAAAATCTGTTGGCACATAGTGTAGACACTAATAATTTATTGTTTCTGCTCCATTTTCTAACAAGATTAGATTACAGAGTTCTTTTTTAAGGTAAGAATGAAAAGAGCAGAGTTGCCAACCTGTCCAATTCAGTGTTGCCAGATCAAGAAAAAAAGTAGCCAAAAAATCGCCAACTCTAAGAAAGAGAAAATCGCCATTATTTCACCGCGCCAAGTGAAAATTTTGACAACCTTGATTGATCAAAAAATTCTTTTGACGAATTCCATTGGCCAGCAATTCTCACTTTCACTCCTTCCTTAAAAATAAGCGTCAGGTGAGGTGAAGATGACAAGACAGGACAAAGGCGGATGCCGCGGAAGGACGGCTGGAGCTGGACATGAACATGAACAAGAAAGAATAACGAAACAAATCAAATAGCCAAGACAAAGAAAGACGAACACGTAACAGAATTAACTGACAAAAAGAGGTCTTTGAATATTCAGAGTAAAAAGGGTAAAATGTATAAAAAGGGCAAAAGAAAAACAGAACTCAAACTGGTTCATGATTTGTCGCCACATTTTCACCAATCAAAGCTTATATTCCGCCAATTTTGTAGCCAATCGCCATTTCCAATTCGAAGTTCCAAAAAGTGACAAAAAGTCGCCACTTTGGCTAAAAGTAGCCATGGTTGACAACTCTGGAAAAGAGCGAGCAGTGTGACTCTCGCCTTGCTACATGCGAGTGGTTCAAGCAGTTACAAAAAATGTATTCGAAATACGAGGTCCGCTTCAGTTGTGTAGTTTTCTGTGCAGTAAAATGGGTTTATTTACTATTGGGGTGTAGCCGTGCAGTTCGTTAATGGATTGTGTAGCATTTTGCACAATTGTGTAGCTTGTAACAACCCTGCAGCCCAACCGAGGTGCAATGGGAGGGCCTCACCCTGGGGGAACCGCCTTATTGATCACGGTAAACCCCTACGCCAGGTAAGTATGCTTTTTTCTTCCCTTCAAAGCACAAGTCAAATCCATTTTCCTCGGCCTTTCAGTAATTTGTTTAGGTGGCGCCACCTTTTAGCAGAGCAGCGTTTCAATTGGATTCGGTTTAATAAATATGGCATTTTAGGCATCATTTACACTTTACACTACATTTATACAAATTTCATGGATTATTTTTTCCGTTCCATTCATATTCATATAAAACACAAATCCAGCACATGCAAAATGCAAAGTACAAAAATACAGCCTCCATCGGTTTTTACATGAGAAGGTACCTAGCTATTAGCTATACTAAGATACCTAAAATTCTAATAGGAGGGAGACTGAACCACAATCAACATCTTGTTTATGCTTTTTGTAGCAGATTTTGAGATTATGACTAAAGGTTGTTGTTGCCTGCATATCTTGTCTAGAATCTTGGGTTTTACCATGTTTACCAGAGGTACACTGAGTAGCAATGAGTTTATATAAAAAAATATGGGTTAGTCGGTTAGTGTAGACAATTATGACGGGCATGCCCCCAGGGAAGGTAACAATAGTTAATAAAGGGTAACAATTGTAAGTTGTAAAGATCGTAAGGTTAAGGGGTAAGAAAAATTTTCTAAAGCGCAACATAATCGTAATAATCAACAACTTTTTTACATTTCTTAAAATGGGCCGATCCCGGAGGTACTGCAATACCGGGCCAACCCGCGACAGAGGTGGAGCAAGCCCCTAACCTCCGTCAATTTCCAAAAATCAGTTTAATATACTGGCCCCGCATGCGGGGCGTATCAGATATTAAGCTGATAAGAACAGATACTACACTTTGATCTTAGCCAAAAGGCCGAGAAGCGATACCTAGTTTTGGTTTTTCGAGAATTTCAATTCGCAAATTTTTCGAAAACATGCTACATACAGAAGAACTGTAGTTATCCACAAGCAGTTGCTCCATCTGGAGGCTAGAGGATGTTGAAAATTAAAATTACCGGATAGCCAAAAGTGTCAAATGTCAAAAGACGATATTTAATTAATTTAGCAGTGCAGTTGTGTATGCGCATAATCTTTGTCCCCAAATGAATAGAGGGAAAAGCGGGAACCGGGAACAGTAAATGCATCAAACTGCTTTTGAGCATCCCAATCTTTGTTTTAATAGATACCATTAGACTTTTCTCTAAAGTTCTCAAAGTTGCATTCACAACTTTACTACCAAATGAAATCTCCCCAAATGTACCAACAAACATGCATTACAGATAACTGCAATACAAAAGTCAATATTCAAACAAAAAATTAAAGTGAGGTTACGTTAGGATAAATTTGAAAATAATTCAAAGTATATCCCAAACACATAATTTTGTTACTTTATATATTATAACTGTTTGACCTTATGAAAAGTTTCATGTACAGCAAGAAAACACATCGTTCCACCTACCTATTATTCTTCAAGTTGAAGATAACTGTCCATTGTGGTGTTTTTTAAAGTTTCTTCAGTAGTATCTCTTTGCAGATGGCAGAGTTTTTGAAAGGTCCTAATGTTTCTATTGCCTGCAAGACCATAAACACCTTGCCAGAACTAAAGATAGAATGGATCAACTCATGAGGTCAGGGGTTTATTCGTTGACATGCAGGGACTGACCAATCATGTATGTTAGTTTGTCTACTTGGGTCCAGGAACATGCAGTTGAGGTAAATAAATATAAAGGTAAGGACACAAGTGAAACAAATTTAGCTTTTGCTGACCACATTCCATTGACAGGTCATAACTGGAAAATTCCAGATAGTGTTAGGTTGATTAACTATGGTCCCAAAAGTTGTATGTTGGTTCTGCTTGAAAAGATGGATATTCGAATAGATCTATGCTTTGCTTTATTTAGTAAATTGCATGTGATCTTTTTAACTTGAGACAGCCAGCTATCTGAAGAACTAGTAGGGTAAAAAAATCCACTACAATAGTGGCTTAATTGTACAGACGAGGCTAGTTTAGGCACATATTTTTACATATATGGGATGAATCAGAAAAGTGTGAGGTCATATATTGTAATTTTTGTTAAATCTTAGAGCTCTTACTTGGCCCTGAAAATTTAACATCATTTTCCACAGTTGTTAGGATACCTTGTATTTCCCATTAAGGGATCTTAGTAGCCAGAGATCTCGCCAGAGATTGTTTATTTTTTTCGAGATTTTTTTCTACCTCTCTGCCTTTTGTTCATGTCGAGAAGTCAAATTTCCAAGGCTAACAAGATGTCAAACTTTTGTGAATAGATAAAACATGGTACCCCTACAAGTTTCTTTCAGTTTCTTAATGACTGTCCAGTATAAGTTATATGATCTATCAAACTCTAGTAAAGTATAGAGTGCCTGTTTCCAACCTTAAGGGTGGCTTTTACAACTATCAGTAAAACCTCAGTTTGAAGTTAAAACACCAGCAATGACGAAGATAGGCATTGTTACCTGACAGATAAACAATGCATTATAATTTTGTTGGTTTGTTTTTTACCTCATGTTTATGATTTATTTGTATAAGCAGGTATATGTATTGTGTGTTCACACATTTTTAAATTCTGAACCTAACCTAGAGTTTAATAATTTAGGATAGCCAGAAAACCTTCAGAAAGGAAACAAACAATTTCCACTTCATGATGAATTCATAGAATTCTTTTCCATTCAAAATAAGGGAAACATAGTAGAGTACCTAGTCAGTTGGTTAAGGAAACTGTTATGGATAATTTGTCACCTTTGGTAAATAGTGTGCATTCTTTACACCATGACAGGTGTTAGATTTTAATTTTTATTTTAGGTCTGATGATGAGGCCAAGTTATGCAAAACACATGTTACCGTGATTATAACAATTTGATCAGACCATATGAGTCTCTATTCCTCAAGTTTAACCTACTATGTGTTTGTGAGCATAAATGGACCATTCAGTTACAGATGTTTATCCGATCATGTGTATCTAGTTTAGTACACTCATTATTTATGGTAATTGTTCATATTGGTCTGTAAGAATCCACACCTAAACCACAAATTTTATTATACTAACTAAACACATTTTAAGGTTTCAACTGCTCCTTTAACATCAATACAAGACCACCTTAAGCTGTCCTTTCTTGCTGTTCCCACACCGGTACCTACTACACAGCCTGGAACATTTCTAAATATCAAATTTTAATTGAATTACAATACATTTTTTGACTGTTCTTTTAGAAAGTAATAAAAGCCTATTTAGCTTGCTTACATGCTTTTCTCTTCAGTAAATTTTTCTAAGAAACACCCTGTACCTACTTGCCCCATTCTCATTACATGCTAGGTATCTTATTTTACTAGAAAAATGGGCACGTCTAAAATGCCATATAATTTACTGTAAATTCAACTAAATTCCATTAATAACTACTACATTTCAGATGTGTTTACACCAAAACTTACCAGTGAATTTTCCTCGCCTTGGCCCAGGAGAAAACGACTTCATTAACCAAAATTCACCTTAAATTCCCGATATGCAGACACCAAAATTTATCAAATATTTTTCCCTTCGACTTAAATCTTTCTAAGAAAACACACACACCCTACTTCTCTGGTGTCTCGACTTGTATAAGAATTCGTTTAGACTTAGACCTTTTTTTTGCACGTATGTTTACATTATGGCAGACAAAAGGCAGTTAAGCCCGTCGAAAATGAGATAACAAACGTGCATAAGTACCTTTACCCTTGAGTTTATAGGTAGGTACGCCGTGCCTATATTATAAATATTACTACAATAACAGCTCAGTAGCTAACAGGGCCAACTGTTTTTCAGGCATTCAGTTTCAGATATCTAAGACTTCTTTAGAACCGTCAGGTACAACAATCACATTACACGTACACAATTACACATCAAGGTACAACAATAAAATGTCATAATGGGTGGTCGAAAATGAAATCTCATATTCTTTGGTCAATTTTAAGGGGTGTCTGTCACACAATCGTGTTACACAGCCTGCAAAATTTCTCATTCTTTTCTTCTATAACATGTCATTTAGGTAATTATGTAATCAGCTCTAAGGAAATACACGTAGCCCTAGGGGACCAAAGATGTTTTTACGTCTCATAAACAATTATCATTTGCAGGTCATTTGACTGTCTTGTTGTCAGTTTTCGGTTTTTCATTGAACATTTCAAAAACAGTGAAAGCATTCTCAGCAAAGGATGGAAGAAATTTTCCTGGTTTGAACAACATTTCTTCAGGTTTTCATTGGGTTTTAAAGCCCAATACATATTAATTTAATCGGGCATTTCACCTCCTCTTGCATGGCATTGTTTTCCAAAACAATAATCCTTCATACCTTATTAGTTCATCTTTGGTATTCCAAGAAGAATATTAATTCGACCATTACTCGAATCGGTGACGATTTGATGCTCATCTATCGTGATTAATTTTCCCTGTGTTGCCCCCCATCGTTACCTATACCCATAAAAAAAAGTTTTAGTTTTAGAACTTAGACGGCTAACTTATAAAATTAAACTTAAAAAAATAAAAACCAAATTTGATTTTAAATCCAAAACGAAGCAAGATATGCGCTTATTAAAACTTGTTCTCCTTTAAATAAAAAATATAATTTATTTGACACCCTGTATATTCCATTCAACGGAAATAGGAAAATGAGAGATGAGACTCTTAGAAGCTTCCGCAATCGGTGTTAAAACGAAATTTTTAATGGGCGCTCAATTTGCAAAATGACGTCAATTTAATGTCTATTTTTCATCTTTTGTTATAAGAGACGTCATAAATTGACGTAAAAATGACGTTCAAAACAGCGACATAGAACGTTCGCGTTATATTCTAATGTCTCAAAGACGTAACTAATGAATTACATTAAAAAGTCGTAAACTTACGGTAAAATTAACTGTCTTACCATTTTAAAAATTGTCGAAACCGTAATTTTGTATTATTACTACAAATGTATGTTTTGCGTGCAATTAGTGAAGGATAATAAAAAACATATTAGTTACAGAATTAAAAAATAAGCTAGCAAACTGGCATTCTTTAATTGAAATTCTCTGTGTGATTTTTACCAAATCAAAAACAACTTTAATGTCCGACCGGTCTATTATGTCATAATAATTGAATTCTATCAAAGTCATTTATATTAAAAATAATGCCCTAGGGCGCATGAAGAAAAAAATAATGTCCTTGGACTTTATCTGTGACTTTGTACTACTAGACCCAGGGATGGCGACCCCACTTGTAAATATAGCATCGACGTATTTATATAAGCCTGTCTCTTTCGTCGTAACAAAACTCCCCATATTTTGTCATTGTCGTGGAACCGGCACAATTAGTGACACCAATGGTGACATACAAAGTTAAGCTAAGACTTCCCATTCTTTTTGGTTTCTTAAAAAGAATGTAAGGATATCGATACTCTCAGAGCGGTCTCCCGAAAACGCTATTTATTGATAGAGTCCATTTCAAATAGATATTCGAATATTTATTTGAAATGGACCACAACAAAGAAAAGTCAGAAAATCAGGAAACGTCATGCATACGTCGATGCTTGGGCTTGAATCATTGTTTTGACAATAAAGGGTGCCCCAAGAGAGATAAGCTTAACGCAGATAGCGTAATGTAGAAAGAGATGATCAGAAAAGAGAATGTTGGAGGTCTTGGAAACAACGTGTATTTCGGCGACGTATAGCCATACTTGGGTCTAGTAGTAGAAAGTCACGGGGCTTTATAAATCTAAATTGACAGTAATTTGATAAGTAAATCATTTATAAATCAAAACATTCATTGTTGTGTGTTGCCACGGTAAATGCCTGGTCAAGTATAGGCATCTATGGTTCGTATTCTATAACTTTACTTGCGCAGCATTTCATGTAAATTTGACATTTTGCCCCCTGCATATTATGACAGGAATTGTCATATATTTTAGGTTATATTTATAAGTTTAAAGGTTCTAGTTTTTGGTTCCATGGTTGCCAGGACGATTTAAATGTAAACCATCTGATTAACAATTTTTAATTTCGTTTTATAAAATATGACATTGACACTGACATTCAGCTAATTTTATAGGTAAACAGATTCCTTGAAAACGATTGGTTGAATGTTGTCAAAAATCAATTTTATTGGAAGATTTTGATTTCACACCTCGTTATGGACATGGTTATGGACTCGGCTTAAAGAAGCAGGATGGCAAACAACAGCTAACAATTCAGAAGTGCCAATCTAATGGAAAAATATCAAGGCCGCCTGCGCAAGTAAAGTTATAATGTACGACCTATATAATTTATATCAGAACGTAATACATAAAATTTAATTTTTAAGTACAAGAAGCCCGACATTAAACGTTGGAGACACCATGAGCATTATAAGACATAACGCCTTCGGTCGAAGTATACCCGTCGGGCCAGAGGCCCTCCTATAAAAACTCAATTCTTTCTAAAAACGTCCAAATGGCGTCTTGAGAAAAGGTAATGTCTCACGTCTAAAAATAACGTAAAAATTACCGGAAAATGCTGTCAAATTGACGACAGCTTGCATATATAACTATATTAAATAGTATTATTAGGTAATTTTTTTTTCATTTTATCGAATGGACGGTATCGGGCATCGGCAGACAGCGTGCGGGAAAGTATCACTTTTCGCACTAGTTAGGAAAATAACTATTTTCGTTTGCTGTCCTGGGCAACGCGCGTAAAACTGAACTCACATTCTGGTCCCCAAAAAAGGTTAGGTTTTCGTTTGTCTAATGAAAGCGTAAAATGCGTCATTATTTGACGTTTGTAGAAAAAAATAATTTATTTACTAACAGTGACACTCATGCGGGAAGTTCCAATATTGTGACCAATGGCGTTAAAGTGACTTTTAAATGATTGGGTTAGCAGTGGGTGCACCAAAAATGTTTTTTTCTTTTCATTTTCATAATTAAATTTCATAATTGGTATACATTATATAGGTTTCGTGCACATCACGTCATTTTGCCCGAATTTTAGTAAATATAACCCCACTTTAATAATTAATTACATAATGTTTGCAATAAAATTGATCGTTTTGCATTAATTTTACTTCCTACTAAGGCCTTTTTGGAGGATCCAAACTTTAAATTTTGTTATGCTGACGCAGAAGCCCACAAATACAATATATTTTTTGTTTTCAACCAATGTAGTCACGTGCCGCACGAAACCCATTGCAACTGTGGTTGTGTTTTGTTAGCCGGTTTCATGTTGAAAGATCTGGCCCTCCCTTTTTTAACGTTGCTTGCTCCTGTACAATGTATAATGTGCTTCCAATTTACCCTTTTTTATTAACATAAATACACATATAAAACACATAAAATACATCTAAGAAAAGATAACACGTGTAAAAAAGTTCAATCGTTAATCACAATTAATTCCTGAAATATAACCTGTTTGCAAAAATTTGTAAGTATGTTTTGGGGTTCCCCATAATTCTCTAAATTATGACAACACCTTTCTAAAACACACCGTATAGATCTAAATCTTGTGTTTATGGATTAATGCTAAATAACGCTCGATTAAACTCTGAACAAGTTTACTAACGGGAAATAATGATTTTTTCTAATTTTGACATATAAAGTGGCACTTTTCAATACTGATGACAGTGACGTAACGTCCTACTTTTCGTAACTAGTTACGAAAAGTAAAATCTTTCGTAACTGGTGATGAAAAGTTCGTGTTAGCACCAGTTGCATGTTTCGGTTGTGGCACACCGTTGCTACAGTTTTACCGTATTAAGTAGATACAAATTGGTTTAAAAGTAAATATTGAAGTTTAATAATAATAACTCTCTCTCTCTCTCTAAGTAGGTATTTCTAGTCAAAATTAGAAAAAAATCTTGTATGAAACACGTGACGAAAAGCCTTTTTTGTGTATCTCATTCAAATTGCGTGAACTCGCTGCGCTCGTCCCGCAAACATTCATTCGTGACACAAAATCGGACTTTTCGTAACTAGTTACATATACCACATTCACTTATTTTTGGCATCTCGTTACCTTTGAAACCTTCATTTGTTTTATATGCGTCTCTTTTCCGCACATGTTGAGAAGATACGATAAAAATGTCAAAGTCAGATTTCCAACGCCTACTTGACGGCAATAATAAGTGAATGGTTTATAAATAGCTATTATAACTCCGTGAATATTTTTCATGTGTCTCTCAAAATTTCGTGACAGCGAATCTATGTCACTGGTCCTTGGACTTGTTGAAAGTTGCGGCAGAAACTATTGGCTATTTCATTCAACACATAACACCTTGTGTGTGCATTGTGATAAACTATTTCTCCACATTGGAATTCTTTTTTTTTGTATCCGAGTTTCCAACGTTTTAACGTCAGTAGGGGTGGTTGCATTTTTAACGATTTCCTCTTCAGTTCTACAGACTCTTATCTCTCATAAACTTTTAATTTTACAACTTGGACCCTTCAACTTTTTTTTCTTGCTTTGTTTATGTTATATGTAAGATGGATGAAACAAAAAATAAAGTAATTAAAGGCAGGTCTTAAATAATATTCTGTACCTTTTATCTGATCGATCATTATCAAAAGACAGAATACATCAACATATTTGTCAAAAGTTTTCACTCAATAACTTTGAGAATTTCATTCACCACCTGTTATTCAATATTTGTCCAATATTCTATTGTTATCGAACAATTGTAACCATAGTAATATTCAACAACAGAAAAATTATCGCGGTAATTTTTCTGTCAAAAAAAATTATCGCGATTATTTCACTCATCCATATTATTGCTATGCAGCAAAACAGGTGTTAATAAGCGGTAATTCGATAATTTTCAACAAAATTACAGCGGTAATTTCACGTTGTCATGGAATCAACCATAAAAGCTTACTCAATGTCGTTGTCTGACTGACTTATTTAAAGTGACGTCCAAATATTCTAACACTACTTATTTATTTCTTAATAGATTCGAGCAATAATCTCACTAAATACCGCTCGAGCTTTAAAATGAACCAGATAATTTTTCACTCTGGCATGTTTTCCTTGCAAATTTCACTCGTCCTAAAGGACTCGTGAAATTATGGAAAACATGCAATCGTGAAAAATTATCGGTAATTTTAAAGCTCTCGTGGTATTACCCCCGATAATTTTTCTGTCAAAGTCAAATGAAGAGTAACTGGCTCAATGTCATAGCATAAACCTTGCAAATTAATTCATATTTAATCCATAGTCATACCATCTAGCCCCGCAATAAGTTTTCTTTGGGGTATAGCGGGTAATAAGCGACATTGGTTCGAATCAAAATACCTATAGGGGTGTCGCAAATGTTTTTAATTATTTTGTTCAGAAAATTCTCCTTCGAATATAACTCGTGTATTGAAAATTGCCTCGTGCTTTTTCCATCCCAAATTGCATTCGCGCATATCGTCCAAAAATTACCGATAATTTTCAATGCACTTGTTATATTACTGTTACGATTCGCAGCAACGCCGCATGGGAGGCGGGGCAACGCGTGTGGTTGGTGGAGCTTCGCGACGTATCCGCGCTGCGTCATGGCTGACACGAATGATTTATTGCTCGGGTTAATCTAGAAGGCAGTTGTTTACAACCTTTTTTTATGTGAGATTATTCAGGAATTCTTATAAAGAACTTTTTAGGTTTATCTGTAATTTTAGGATTGTATATAAAAGGCGCATAGAGCGCGCAGAGTAGAGTAGTCTTATTTTAAGCGAGCTATAAGTAAGCTAAAGTACGAAGCGATAATAGAAGGCTATAAAGTGTTAAATAGTGAGTTATTTAGTATACGAATTGTACCTGTGTATATTTGTGGGACAAATAAATAGTGTTTTCGTGTTAAATCGTTAAACTGGAATTACTGAACCCTGAGTTCGCAACAATTGGTGTCAGAAGTGCGATTCCAGTGGGAATTTGAGGACTAATATTGCTGAACTGTAAGTGAGTGCTTCATTGCCGGACATTACGTGTTTATGCCAGTGACCAGAAGCCAGCATCAAGCGATGGAAGCTCAACTTGCCGCCCTGTTGTACCTCATGTAACAACAGAGGGAAGAACAGGAAAAACGTGATCAAGTACAGGAGCGGCGTTATCTAGAACAGGAGAAACGTTATAACGAACAGAAGGAAGAGCTGGAAAAACGTGATCAAATACAGGACCGCCGTTATCTAGAACAAAAAGAAGAACATGAAAGACGTGATCAAGTACAGGAGCGACTTTTGCAACAACAAAAAGAGGAACAAGAAAGGCGTGATCAAGTACAGGAGCAACGTTATCTAGAACAGAAGGAAGAACAGAAACGGTTCAAAGAAGAATTAGTGCACCAACTCGCAGCTAGGGAGCAACAATTGGAAGAAAGAATAATGCAATCCATCAACCAGAAGATTCTCGAGCTAGAAAAGAAATTCCAGGAACAACTTGAGGACGACAACGTGTCTACAGAGAGTTTTAGCACAGCCAACGCTAAAATTAAGCCTCCCGATTAGGACGGTACTACGGCCTGGGAAATTTATAAAACCCAATTTGAGGCAGCTGCAAAAGCTAATGGCTGGTCCGAGCCCCAGAAAGCGACATCATTAGTGGTAGCACTTCGTGGAAAAGCGGCTGAATTACTCCAATCCCTGTCGCCAGCTGATCAAAATAATTATGCAGTTTTAGTACACTCTCTGCAACTACGATTTGGAAATGAGCACAAAGAAACCGTGTTCCAGGCCCAGCTGAGGATGAGACAGCAAAAGTCAGGTGAATCCTTACAAGAATTTGAGGCGGACATAGACAGACTAATTCATCTGGCATACCCATCAGCCCCTGAAGGTTTTCAAACGCAATTTGCCGCCGAAAGGTTCATTGAGGGAGTTCGCGATAGTGACATGAGATACCACGTACGTCTAGTAAGGCCCAGGAATATCAGCGAGGCACTAGTTCCGGCCCTGGAATTCGAGGCGTCACGAGTGTCATCTAGTTCATCTCCACGTGTAAGAATGGCAACTTGCAATGAAGAGGCGAATACGTCTATGGCTGAATCCATGGCCAATTTACATAAAGCGATGAAGGATATGGCAGTCAATATGCAAACCCTGTTAGAAAGAACTCTTCGGTCAACAGACAATCGGGACATAAAATGTTTTAACTGCGGCAGACTGGGTCACATCAAGAGTAACTGCCGTAATAGGGCAAGAAGTCCGTCGCCGTCGTTTAGAAGACCGAGCGGCGACCAAGACCGCCCTAGGTCCCAGGAAAACTAATTCCGGTCAATGCAAGGGGGCAATTGACCGGGCCCGTTAAGACCCCCAGGATCTTTAAAGTCAATAATTTGGGTGGCAAAAGTCTTACAGTGGCCGGACGCATTAAGGGACAGAAAATCAATCCAGATTACCATCGATACAGGAGCAGATGTGACCATTGTAAGGCCAGATAAACTTGTCGGATATACCATACAACCATTGCCCAATCCTATTATGTTAAAATCAGTCCCTGGAGAGTCTTGCCCTATAGACGGAGAAGCCGATGTCACCATCATTATTGGAGAAAGACTCGAAGTTCGGCATAAAGTGTTGGTTGCCAGGATTAAAGACGAGTTTATTTTGGGAATGGATCTCATTAAGAAACATGGATTCTCCTATAATCATAAACGGAATATTCCCAGGTTTGGAGATGAAGAGTTTGCATTAACCAATGGAAATGTGGAAACTAATATCCGTTTACTGGTGGTGGAAGACGTGAAAATCCCTCCAAATTCAGAACAAATTGTCACAGTGACTTCTGAAAACGATCCTGGGTGGTCCATAGGACTTATAGAACCTAACCTGGATTTGACGACTGAAATCATGGTAGCGCGAACGTTGACCGACACGAAAAAGACTATGCCAGTACGAGTTGCAAATATTGGAGAAAGGACCATCAAGCTCAAAGAAGGACCAGTTCTTGCCAGTTATGAGCCAGTACAATGGGTATGCAATTGTGTCGAAGCAGAGACATCCAAAATTAAATCTTCTAATCAAGCTTCCCCAGAAGTTGTTGATGCTTTCAAACGACATTGGAGTCATCTGTCAAAGGAACAACATAAAATTTGTTATGGATGAATATGATATGTTTAACTTCAAGAGCAACGACCGTCAAACTGATTTAATTGTCCATAAGATCAACACAGGAGATGTCCAGCCAATACGACAACACCCACGAAGGGTCCCTCTGGCTAAACAACAAGAAGTTAACAGTTTGCTGAATGAAATTTTAAAGGAGGGCGTCATAGAAGAATCATCTAGTCCATGGTCGTCGCCTGTGGTTCTTGTTAAGAAGAAAGATGGTTCAACGCGTTTCTGTGTTGACTACAGGAAACTTAATGACGTGACCAAGAAAGACAGCTACCCATTGCCACGTATAGACGACACCTTAGCAACTTTATCGGGATCAAAGTGGTTTTCCACTCTAGATTTAAAAAGTGGGTATTGGCAAGTAAAGATTGTTCCCGAAGACAAAGAGAAGACCGCATTTTCTACTGGTTCTGGGCTATACCAGTTCACTGTTATGCCTTTTGGATTGTGTAATGCTCCATCAACTTTCGAGCGACTAATGGAACTTGTCTTGAGGGGGCTGACTTGGAAAACTTGCCTGGTATACTTAGATGACATAATTGTCATGGGACGTGATTTAGACGAGCATTTGAAGAATTTAAGAGAAATCTTCAACAAGTTACGGAATGCTCACCTGAAGTTAAACTACAAGAAATGCAGCCTGTTCCAAAAGCAAGTCGAGTACTTGGGGCATACTATCTCAGAACAAGGCATTAAAACTAGCCAAAGTAAAATATCTGCCATTAAAGATTGGCCCAGTTCCCCGAGACAAACACGAAGTAAGGAGCTTTTTAGGACTATGTACTTACTATAGGATAGGAGATTTGTAGAGGGATTTGCCGACATCGCAAAACCGCTGCACAAATTAACGGAAAAGAAAACACCGTTCTTGTGGAACCATGATTGCAGTCAGGCGTTTGCAAGGCTTAAAGCTGCCCTCTGTTCTAGTCCAATCTTGGCTTACCCTATAAAAGACGGACTCTTTATTTTAGACACGGATGCAAGTAACTGTGGTCTAGGTGCAGTACTCTCTCAAAGACAAAATGGGCAAGAGAAGGTCATTGAGTACTACAGTAAGACTTTAAGTAAGCCAGAAAGAAACTATTGCGTCACTAGAAAGGAACTGTTGGCCATCGTTAAAGCAGTCGAACATTACCATCGCTACTTATATGGAAAAAGGTTCCTTATTAGAACTGACCATGGAGCCTTGAAATGGCTATTACAGATGAAAAACTCTGAAGGTCAAATAGCCAGATGGATCGAGCGCTTGCAGCAGTACGATTTCCAAATTGAGCATCGACCAGGGAGGTCTCACGGAAATGCCGATGCATTGTCTAGACGGCCGTGTAAAGTAGATTGTCGGCATTGTCAAAGAACTGAGCAGCGTGAGGGACTTCCTTCTGTAAGGAGAACGTCGGTAGAAATAAACGATGGCTGGACCACACAGACGCTTCGAGAAGAACAAATGAACGATCCAGATATTGGACCCATCCTCTCTGCAAAGACTGACGACAAGAGACCAGAATGGCAAGAGATCGCTGGTAAAAGTCCAAACCTGAAGACGCTATGGGCCCAGTGGCGCTCTCTCAAAATAGAAAATGGACTACTGAAGAGAGCGTGGGAGAGTCCGGATGGCAAGTCCGTAGTCAGTCAGTTGGTTGTTCCTGGTAGCAGAAAATCAGATGTACTACAGGAAATGCACAACGGAACAAGCGGAGGCCATTTTGGGGTCAATAAAACATTGGCCAAAATTAAAGAGCGGTTCTACTGGGTGAATTATCATGAAGACGTCGAATCTTGGTGCCGCAAGTGCGAAGTTTGTTGTGCCACAAAAGGACCTCGAACAAGATCACGGGGCCGAATGGTGCAGTACACTGTAGGTGCTCCATTCGAGAGGGTAGCAATTGATGTCGCGGGACCATTTCCTCAGACTGAGTCGGGCAACAAATACATCTTGGTCGCCATGGATTACTTCACTAAATGGCCTGAAGCATACGCCCTACCTAATCAAGAAGCAACGACTGTGGCAACGGTGCTAGTAAATGAAATGTTCTGCAGATTTGGGGTCCCTCTCGAACTTCATTCTGATCAGGGCCGAAATTTTGAATCGGCTGTTTTCCAGAAGGTCATGGAACTTCTCGGAATTCGCAAGACCAGGACAACTCCTTTGCATCCACAGTCGGATGGGATGGTAGAGAGGTTTAATCGGACCATGGAACATTACCTGTCTAAAATGGTGGCAGATCATCAGCGTGATTGGGACCAACATCTACCTCTCATGTTGATGGCATACAGAGGCTCTACGCATGAAGCCACTGGTTATACTCCGGCGAAAGTGATGTTTGGAAGGGAAATGAGGCTTCCTGCAGATTTGATGTATGGAACACCAGAAAAAGACTCACTCAACTCTGAGAATTTTGTGGAGGAGCTTAAGGAGAGGCTGGACAATGTTCATGAACAAGTCAGGAATAAACTGCGGATATCCAGTGATCGAGCCAAAGCAAGATATGACTTACTAGCTAACTCCCGCGGCTTCCAGGATGGTGATTTGGTGTGGTTATACAATCCGAGGCGAAAGGTGGGGAAGTCGCCCAAACTTAGCCAAAATTGGGAAGGACCTTATACAATTATAAAGAAGATTAATGATGTGGTGTATAGGATCCAGCGGACCCCTAGGTCAAAGATGAAGGTCGTTCATTTGGATCGATTAGCACGATACCATGGAACTCTATCTGTTCGGGACGAACAGCCTTAGGAGGAGGGCAATGTTACGATTCGCAGCAACGCCGCATGGGAGGCGGGGCAACGCATGGGAGCGTGTTGGTTGGTGGAGCTTCGCGACCAATCCGCGCTGCGTCACGGCTGACACGAGTGATTTATTGCTCGTCTGGCTTAATCTAGAAGGCAGTTGTTTACAACCGTTTTTTTTTATGTGAGATTATTCAAGAATTCTTATAAAGAACTTTCTAGGTTTTTCTGTAATTTTAGGATTGTATATGAAAGGCGCATAGGGCGGCGGTTAAGTAGTAGTATTATTTCAAGCGAGCTATAAGTAAGCTAAAGTTACGAAGCGATAATAGAAGGCTATAAAGTGTTAAGTAGTGAGTTATTTAGTAGTCGAGTATATTTGTGGAATAAATAAATAGTGTTTTCGTGTTAAATCGTTGCACTGGAATTTTTGAACCCTAGTTCGCAACAATATACTGATGTACCTAAGGTAATATGTGTATTAAACTGCTAGCATATACTACAGAATGCTGTAACAAATTAAATTGTTAACATTAGATCATTGGTGAATATAAATTACTAAATAAAATTCAGCAACAAAGCACTACAACATTGCTTATGACAAAATACATACAGAAAGCAGAAAAACTATTCAAAATATCTGTAAATAAAGTATAAAAAATAAAAAATGTTGTGCGCATAACATTGTATTCCATTTTTAGTTTAATTAACAAGTTGTATTTAAAAATTTTCAATAAAATTTTAGGTTTTGTTCATATTAAAATTTTTTGCAAACTTTTTCTATATGCACTATGCACCACTTTTTCTATAAACAGCAGAACACAAAATGTAATTTTTCCCTTAAACGAATAATTTTATCAAAATATTTTAAACGAGAAAAATGACCACGATGCAACATTTATAAATATTTAAGCATTTACTTTGGAAGTCGATAAAGTTTGTCACTTTGAGTTTTATTGCTTTTCCGGGAGGGGGTAGATTCTACCCCTCTCGAAGTTATTTCGCATGAATCTCGGGTAGGGTGTAATAAAGTGTATCTATGAGTACCCTACGTTCCACACTAGAATGCTGTACAACGTCAGGTTCACTTTATTTTGAGTTTTATTGCTTTTCCTGGAGGGGGTAGATTCCACCCCTCTCGAAGTTATTTCGCATGAATCTCGGGCAGGGTGTAATAAATTGCGTCTATAAGTCCCCTACGTTCCACACTAGAATGCTGTACAACGTCAGGTTCACTTTATTTTGAGTTTTATTGCTTTTCGGGAGGGGGTAGATTCTACCCCTCTCGAAGTTATTTCGCATGAATCTCGGGTAGGGTGTAATAAAGTGTATCTATGAGTACCCTACGTTCCACACTAGAATGCTGTACAACGTCAGGTTCACTTTATTTTGAGTTTTATTGCTTTTCCTGGAGGGGGTAGATTCCACCCCTCTCGAAGTTATTTCGCATGAATCTCGGGCAGGGTGTAATAAATTGCGTCTATAAGTCCCCTACGTTCCACACTAGAATGCTGTACAACGTCAGGTTCACTTTATTTTGAGTTTTATTGCTTTTCGGGAGGGGGTAGTTTCTACCCCTCTCGAAG